>JAOXYM010000021.1:22486689-22499416 GCA_028567055.1 Leptatherina wallacei
GACTTAGAACATTGTAAGAGACTATTCCAAGGACTTATAAAAGTGATTTTTGCATAATATGTCTCCTTTAAGCAAGACCGTCACATCTTTAGCTTATCATTTGACTTTTATTGGGGAAAAGCATTCACAGCACGCCCCCGCAGCGTCAGAAAGGTGTTGGGTTTGTGCCCGGCATCCGTTTCCTTAATGGCTAAAATGTTCAAGTTTGAGGCAAATTCACACTGACTATTTGGTCCACTTTAAACAAACCTTGGTCTGCTTCCATGGCTAGCCTGGTCCGTTTGGAGCGGTGTGAACATGCATTCACACTCTGGTGTAGACCAAAGAAGCGAACTCTGGTCCGCTTGAAAAACCGGGGGTCTTGATTCACTTGCAAGTGAATCTTGGAGCTGTTTGCCGACAGTGTCCGTCCTGCGGACCAAAGAGAGGAAGTGATGTAGGACACGACGTACTGCAACATGTCAGACATCTCGCTGCCTCTCCTGCTGCTCATACTGGACAGATTAGCTTTGAATACCAAAGACAGAAACATCAAGACTGGGTAAAGTTCTTTCTTGTGGGGAACAAGCCGTTTTCAGTCCTGGCCAATCAATGAGCTGGATTTTCTTCTTTTTTCTTGTTGGTCAGTGTCATTTCAGGGCACATTGTCCCTAGTGAGCAGATGTTGCTGCAAGACATCATTCAGGTGGCTAAGTGTGAAAGTAAACCAAACCAAAGTGAAAATTTTTTCGAACTCCCTGCCCGATAGAACCGAGTCCCCCGGAGCATCCTGGTGTGACTGTACCCCAAGTCTCATCTGATCAGATGACCTTCTTCAATATGTTTGGGGAGTCTCACACAGGCAAGCAAACAGGCTTTCTTCTTTTTTTTCTGGAAGCCATTTTTTTTATGGCCTACTTCTTTAAAACCCAGCTCTGTGACGTATATGTCTTCTAGTAGTGCTATATACCTTCCCATGTCCTGCAGGGTTACCATAAGTCTTCATTAAGTGGGGGGGTTTAAGGGCCTTGTTCAGGAACCCACAGTGGTTCAACCCTGTTGCCAGCCCGAGGACTTTAACCCAGGTCCTCCAGACTCAAACCCAACTCTGTAACCACTAGGCTACCACTCCCCTAGTGGGACCCCAATGGAAGGGTCCCAAAAAAATTAAGATGACTCTGATAGGATTTTGTGGTACCGTCCCAGTTTTTCCTGTGGAAAAGCAAAAAAGCAAAAAAATTATTCCCAACCTTTATTGAGCAGGATCCTTTGGTGGAAGCGGGGTTTTTACACCTCTGATTAATGCCCTCTTCGCTCAGTCACAGTTTTGGTGGTACTGTATTCTTTCCAATTTAAGAGAATGCTTTTAATGGTGCTCAGTGGTCTTTTCCTTAGTCTTCATGGTTTGACCTGATAGTGGTGACAGTTGTTTGGTGGTTTCTATTTGTTTCTTTAATAGGATCCCCATTAGTCATCAGTCCATTATAGGAGCAAGGGCTATTCTTCCTGGGGTCCGAGACAACAACATACTATGGATAAAAACAAATAAAAAATAAAAACCTAGAATTATTACAACATTTCACCTAAACAATCACCTAGAACCCTTGGATTACAAAAAGACAAAAAGCTAACAAACAACATAACAAAAAAAAAACAACCTTGAATTAATAAATTTTCCAACCACTTAAAACCCATGACCTACAAGGCAACAAAACTAACCAAACAACATAACAGATGGAAACAAAAAGGAATCAAGAAGTTAGAATGTATACAATTATCTGTCTAAAAACAACTTTCTTAATTTATGTTTAAAACCACTTTGGTTAACTTGTGATAGGAGCCTAGGTGGAAGCCTGTTCCACTCTGCCACTGCTCTGTACATCACAGTGGACCTCAGTGCATTGGTTCTTGTCTCATGGTTGTGTCTGGTCTTAGGGAGTAGTTGTCTATAAAGACAAGTAGGTTTACATGCACTATATATATTCTTAAAAAACAGAAACAAACTGCATGTCAATCTTTCTTCTATCATTAACCAGGACAGTCTGGCATGTGTTGCAGACTCTGGGGCCTTATTTAATTAAAGATGTGTCTTATTAAGGTAATTCATAACACCAGAGCTTAATGGCAAAGGAGGTAAATATGTATGGATGCACCACTTAATTTCACTTGTTTTTTCCTGTTAGTTTACAGGCTGTGACACAAACACACACGCCACTGCTTACCCTTTTTTACCCTCTTCATCAGGTTTTACTGCACAGACAGGGAGGCTTTGCCTCAAGCTACTTGGGTAACCCGCGTTATGGATATCATTATAAGGTGTCACATTTGGGGAGAAAGTGCCAACATGTCAATAACCTCATTTGAGCACCTCAAAGAGGATGAAAGCACTCCGCAGATTAATTGAAAGCTGTTGGGAGAGTTCATGGAGGGACCAGTGCCCTCTTGCCACACAAATATCATTTGTGATTTCTGCAGTCTGAATGCTTTCAAGTAGAATTGCAGCACTGCCCTTTATTTGCACTTTTTCTTTAGCAAAGACACGCTGTAATGAGACGGAGGCCAGTGGAAAGTGTCAGACTTCTTTTGATTGTCTGTTTACGCACGTAGCAGCACACACATCACTGTGGCACTGGGTAAATTCCTTCAAATATAGATGGGAGGTGAAAAAAGATCTCAAAATTGGATTGCATTTAAATTAGTGTCAATTTCAGGGATTGGCGTGATACATTTTCAGTCGCTCCATTTACAGCATCGTATCTCACCGCACGCTCCCGTCCACTAGTTGGTAGTAATGCACGTCTAAACTGGTTGCTAACAGAAAAAAATACATGGACTTGGCAGTGAAACGTAGGAGAGAATGAGTGTAGCCGAAGTGAGCCACGAAAGCTGGAATGAGACTGAAACTGAACTCACACTATCTTCCCAAACTAGAAAAGACTACATCAGTCATATGGAAGTGGTTTGGATTTGCTAAAAAATTGGTTATTAATGTAATATGCGATCATTGATGTCGGCACCTCAGCCACGGCATTCTGGTCCGCCTCGGATGAAAAAATCTAAATCAAGCCGAGGCAACCCCTTATCAGTTTTTAATATTTTTTGTTCTGAGCACTAATTGGGAAATAGATAACGGTTCGTTATCAGATATCTGATTTTAGTTTAGGAAACAAAAAAAGTAAAAAGTGATTTTTCCATTTGAGTTTTTTCCTTCCCTTCTTTCCCCCTTTCTCATCCTTTCATAATCATTCCCCTCCTCCTCCTCCTCCTCTTCCTCCTCCTCCTTTGGCCAAGGTCCATGTCATAAATCAGAGGAAAATGAGAATGTACTTCTGCCTTGCAGTGGTGGAAAAGGACCTGGCACCATTACTCAAGTACAGTTTGAAAGTGCTTATACTTGATTCTTCCACATTTTCTGAAGGTTTATGCAGTCACGAGACAAAATTAGCACACTCCATTAAAACTTGTTTGTATTTGCTAAAGTAAACTTAAAGAGATTTTATCCCTATTTTGAGACAATTTTGAGAGACTGATATAATATCAATAAACAAATAAAACAATAACTTGTAAAATTTGAATAAAATAAAAAAGCAATTTCTCGTTAGGTATAGGTTCAGACACCCACTACATTCATTACCATGTAAATTGCCTGGAATTAGATTGAAGACAAGTATAAATGATATGAACATAATTACAGTGTGTTAGCGGATCCTGTCCCATTTAACCCCAGATGTTTAGTTTGGTTTGCTCTTGATTGCAGCGTTGATGTTGGAAGATACAAAGAGCTATAATAGGGACATGAAAAAGGATTGCAACAGAATTTGAAATCAGTCGTTCCACTGTCTAGAAAATACTGTGATTTCCGACTGTTTAAAAGAGCTGTGAACTTGGCCAGGCAATTCTAGAGAGTTTGTCTCGAGGAAAGAAGTCCACAACAATCCTAGCATGTCATCAATGGACCTTCATGTCAAAGTTCATACATCTACAATCAGAAATCAGAAAATACATCCCTGTAGTCATCGTAAGAGGCGTGCAGAGAGAAAGCTTTACAGCGAAACTGAAGTTTATCGCATAACATCAGGCCACAACTTCACAAATATTCTGCTTGAGTCAGATTAACCTAAAGTTATTTCAATCAATCAATCTTTATTTAAATCGCACTTTTCATTCATTGTGTAGCTAGAAGTGCTGTACAAAAATAAAAACAGAAAAAAAGATGTATCAATAAATCACCCCAACCCACCCACCGACACTGTAAGGAAGAGCTGTCATGAGGAAAAACTACAGACCTAGAAATATACATAAATAAAAACAGTACAAGGAATAAGTCAAATAAAGTACATGAATTAAGTTGATAAAACCATTCAAAACGTAGGTTTAAAGACCAAAAATTAATTAATAAAAGGATATTAAATTAAAGTAAAAATCAGGCTGAAAAGGTGTGTTTTAAGTCTGGATTAAAAAAAAGAAGAATCCAGACTCTTTTTTGTCCTCAGGTGTTCAGGAAGGTTGTTCCATAAGCGTGGACCATCATGGCTCAAAGCCACCACACCATCAACTTTGGTTCTTACTCTGGGGAAAGTTAAAAAGCCACAACCTGAAGACCTGAGGGCTCTACATGGCTCATCATGTAAAAGCAGCTCTGATAAATATGCAGGATAGAAACCATTGAGATCCTTAAAGACTAGTAAGAGAATCAATTCTAAAACTAACAGGAAGCCAGTGCAGAGACATGTGTCCTCTCCTCCTGGTCCTGGTCAGGGCTCCAGCAGCTGAGCTCTGCAGGAGCTGTAGTTCTGAACCGTTCTTTGGGAGACCAGAAAGGAGAGAAGTACAATAATCAATACGAGAGAAAATAGAGCATGAATAAATATCTCTGAACTGGCTTGAGAGAGAACAAAGAAACAGAGGACATATTTCGCATGAACCAAAGGCTGCATGTTTAGCAAGACAAGCATATAGCAGCTGTGAAGCATGGAGGTGGAAACATCATGGTTTTAGACTGCTTTGCTGCAGCTGAAGCGGAGATAAACCAATATGACAATACCAGTAAATCCACCAAGAAATAAATCAAGGTAGAGGAAAGAAAATCTATTTTATTTAGTATGACAGCCAGAATAAAAATAAAAAACACCACAGTGATCAGCTCGAGAAGTTTAGAGCAAAGCAGCCCACTGAGGTCAGGAGGGAGTGGTTGTTTTACAAATGAAAGGCCAATAGGCTCACAAGGACGTGTTCAGGGCTGCAGGCGGAGAACTGGCAAACTATATCAGATGAATTATCAGTCCTGTAGACTGATGTAGAGATGGCCGGGAGGGAGACCCAGATGTACTGGTGGAACATGTTAAGCTGTCTAAAATGAGAGGCATCACTTTGAAATGAGGCAATCTTAACAAAAGATAAATATTGATAACAAGTAACATGTAATAAGTTATTGATTATTTTTAAGCCTTTATTTAAGGTCCCTTTTGGTTGCGAGATAGAACGCACGCTGAAAATCAATGCATATCAAAGATCCTGTATGTATCTTTTTGGTTGGTGAATACTTTTAATATTTATATTCACATCTTGAGTGGAATTGACTGATTTAACTCGGAGCAACCCTCTGATAGGAGAGATTTTTGCATCGGTGCTCCCACGGACAACTTGTCAGTTTCGGCTTCCTGCCCTGATCTCTCATTCTGAGCAAAGAAATCGAATGACCTGCTCCAAAATGAATCAGGTTAGCAGCTAGTTGCTGATTATTGTTATTGCCCGTGAAGGCAAGTCTTCACCCGTCAGTCATCGTTTTCACACATTTTTTCCAGTTGCTGATCACACAAGCACATCACTGTGCCTTTCGGCTGGGAACGCCCTTTCCTGGTTGGAAATGAGAACGGCTGTCCTGAGCAGACAGGAAGCAGCACTTGATGCAGAAATTAACTCTAGAAATTGCTGTTTTCTTGACAATAGATTGAAAAGAGCAGATGAGGCTCCTTATGGTGTTGATATGAATACTGCATGTATCTGGAAGTATCCAGGACAGTAAGGAGTGGGTGGAAATGGCATGCAGGTCAGCAGAAAGTACAAATTCTCACCAGCACAGTTGCTGCAAATCCTCAGAAATGTTTTCTGACACATCCATACAGCCTCCCAACCGGTTACTGGAGATTTAACTTGGGGTCCTGGGTAGAAAACTCTACAGGAAGTCCAGCGCTAATGTTGTGGACATTAATGCTCTCTGAGATATTTACATTTCTGGACTCCAGTCCATGAAAGCGGCTTTAAAAAAGTGTCTCAACAGATGTGTCTAAATGAAGTGGTATAGAACCTTAACTTTGTAATAATAACTTGGACAAAGATTGCATGTGCAGAATCAGCCCAAACACATCAGATGTCATTTAAAAACCATTAAGAAAATAACCACGTTTACAAAATCTTCATTTGCACAGTTTACTTTTTTCCTTAATATAAACTCACCGGTTGCTTTATTAGGTCAGAGTCAGGTGTGTTGGAGTAGGGAAACATATAAAACCTGCAAGACTGCGGCCCACCTATTGAGTAGCCCCTCCCTATACCATTACACCACCAGCCTTAACTGTTGATCCAAGGCAGGATGGATTCATGCTCTCATGTTTCCACCAAATTCTGCGCTAGCATGTGAATGTGGAGCTGAAACAGAGGCTCATCAGACCAGACAACGTTTTTCCATCTTCTATTGTCCAGTGTTGGTGAGTCTGTGTGAATTGTAGCCTCAGTTTCCTGTTCTTAGCTGACAGGAGAGGCACCCGGTGTGGTCTTCTTCTCTTCTCTTGTCCATATATGGTTACATAAGATGCCACAGAACCTTTGTCCACCTGTTATTATCCAATCTGATTGTCTTTTGAATCTCTTTTGGTTGTTTCCTCACATCTGTGATGTAGTGAAGCATTTCTTCCCCACTGATGGAGTACAGATGTAGACGCTGAATAAATATCACAACTCGTCATGAACACGATACGATGGCCGTCATAAAAATGACCGAAGCTTTTTATTAATGTTTGCTGTCATTAAATTAAAATGATCTAAGACGTCTTTGTTGTGACAACCTGGCATTTATTCAGTGTCAGTCAGCTGTCATTTGTGCTGCAGAGTTAATAAGAGTTGACTTTAGGCAAACATGTAACAGCAGTTCTTCTCAGGACAAAACTCTGCAAGTGTTAACATAAATGTTCATATTGGAATATATGATTGATTTGGTCATGGTTGTTGGGTTAAACCATGCACATCAAACTGTTAGGTGATGTTCTCATATATTCTCCTCAGAATATGTGCATAAGTCTTTTGGAAAAAGGTTAGGTAAGACCTTTGAGATGCTGATTGGTTCAGGGATGATTAGCCTGAACATTAAAGTTTACTCTACCGGACATGTAAACACCTCTCCAACAGAGACGGCCACTGCGTTCTGACACCTTCTCTGATAGAAAAGATGCATCACAATGCACAGTTGATGGAAGAATAGTTGGTATACGTTTATTATTGACCTGTCACTGACCTTCATGCTCCTCTCCTTATTTTTCCCCAGCAACTGCTGAGGGAGATGCAGCAGATGGCCAGCCGGCCTTTTGCCACGATCAACGTGGCCTTGGAGACGGACGAGGAGCCGCCTGACCTGATAGGAGGAAACGTCAAGGTGAGTCCAACCTTTTCTTAAAGAATCTCAGCGAAACCCCAGAGAGCTGTACATTTTGTCTGAGCTGACAGGACTACAGGCCGCGAAGCCCATCCATCACTGCCGGTGATGCTCATCTTCCCCTCCAATGGAAGCTGAGTCCTCTGCCGTTTGGCTGCAGTTTAACGTCAAAATAAAGTCATATGTTTGCCAATTCATCAGCAGGATGTAGTTGTTTAATTTAAAGTCATTAAAGCCAATGTATTTTATGTGACATTGCCACTTTTCACTAAATACAGGCATGTTTGGACTGCTAATGGGAACAGTAAGGTTAAAACCTTTCATGACACTTGGTTGTTTAACTCTTTAAAGCCCAACCCAAGAAAAACTGGTTATAAAAGTCCAATTTTTAAACTATAAGTCTTTATTTGGTCCATTAACCAAATCTGGAATGAAATGAAAATTTTTTTGGGGGTGTATATCTACCATTTATTACTTTGTGACATGTCAAAATCAGTGGTGTAGTCTTCTGCTTCCTGGTATCCGTAAGGGGCCAGAAGACCAGTTTCATATTGTATTCTCCAGGATTTTTAGGAAAGTTTTGACCATAAAATGATGCAAAATGTCTCAAAAACTGTGTGTATCAAATATGGTACGTTTGGCTTTATAGGGTTGATTATTATATGTTAGCTAACATGGTTTCAAACACAACGATTAGAGAGTAGCATCATATTACCTAATGTTAGTTATTGTATCAGCATGAATATACAGGACTGGTGTGGTGAGAACGATCCAACACAACTTCACTCTATCATTAAAATATGAATTTTGTTGATCTGAAAGAGCGGCAGGAATGGCATACAGTGTATTTAACTCATTGGCTGCCAGCATTGAAAGTACCTTTGATCGGTTGTGACACTCTCCTTCGCCGAACTTCCGTAAGACATAGCAGCCCCCGCCCTCCGTTAAATACCCCGAAAGACGTCTTTGGCAGTGAAACGATCGGATTTGCAAAGACGTCAAAAGAATTCTTTGGCAGCCAATGAGTTAATGTGGTTTAATTATTTTTTAGAAACTCATGAAGGCCAGAGCCGACTCTCAGGAGGAATAAGAGTTTCAAGTTTATTGGAAAAGTTGAACACATGTGGGTCAACCCAGTATGAATGCTGGGATTGTAGGAGCTGCATCCAGTCATTCTAATGGAGATAAATAAATGCAGATGAGGATGATGTAACGCAGATTAGAAGTATACTTAAAGGAGCAAAGCGCAAGTTCTAGCTTTTTTCCAGAAGTGTGCCCCCACTGGTGACAAGTGGAATTGACACCAATGTTGTGCACGCACATGGGCCGCTTCGATTGCGTTGGTCTTTGTTTACCTGCACTGCATCAGTCCGAGCCCGGAGTTAGATGCACAAACTATAAAATCAGTTTAGCTAGATTAGATTATTTCACTGATAATCGTTTTATATTTTCAATGTCAAGACAACGTCTTCATCGTCCACAGCAACACAGTGGTTTGTGTTGAGAATATTAGTTTATTGTTAGCCCATCTAGAAATGTGTAAATATGGCCTGACGAATCAGCAATCGCCCAAAATCAGTACTCAGCCTACGGCCTTGTGCCTACGAACTAATCACTGCCATGACGATTTAAGAGTACAACAGCTTGCGCTAATAAATAAATAATATGAAAAATAAATAAAGCATAGAATAGCCACGAGCCTTTGTTAGCTTGTATGCTAACGGTAGGGTTAGTGTTACATGCTAAAAACTTAGCATTGCAATATTATGTATCCCAATTCCGTCATACATAACATTTAGCTTGTTAGTAAGAAGAAAGCAGCTGAGGGTTCCGTTTTATTCGCAGAGCAGATCGGAGTTCCCTCCATTTATGGAAAGCTGCTCCCATGTTGACTCTGGTTTTACTCCTGCGGCGATCAGATACCAGTTTGGCCCTTTTCGTCACACTAGACAAAATGTTTCTTTTCTTTGTCTTACGTGGAGGATGTGTTGGTGTCTGAGAGGCACCGCCGGTCTCTTGTTATCCATGTTTAGTCGTCAGTGTTTTCTAATGGCGGCGGAGTAAACGATACGATACTGACAGCGGCAGGTTAACAAGCACGCGCATCGTGTCAACCCACATGCACGCCCTGAGGATTCGAACCCGCATCCCTCTCATTGAGCAGCAGAAACAGTCCTATAGAGGCAGCTGCAGTGAATAGAGATCGGCTCATCCTGCACATCAGGCAATTGTAAGAAGATGTTGGGGAAAGAAAATAATAGTATTTAGCATTTAAACTTGCGCAATGCACCTTTCAAAAAGAAATGAACACTTCAGTGTTGAGATTCTTCTCATTGGGGGAAAAAAAATTTTTTTTTAGATAAACTAAATCCTGTTTGCTGGTGTGAAATTACCTAACATTACATGACAAAAATAAGTCCTCATTCATTTTATAAATCAGTTTTCTTCTTGTGTAACAAATGTGTTGATGAGAAAGCTGTGACAGTATCCTGATTTAGTTATACAGAATGAGTTTTTAACAAACTGTTTTCGGTTAAATGCATTTGTATTTATCATGCTAAAAGACATAATATGATCTAAACTGGCTGACAACATTAAAATTGAGCATTTAACTGAGTTTCATACAGAATGAATCAGAGAATCAAGTCCTGCCCACCTGCTGGTATTGTCTACTTTATCAAAAATTTATAGACTTAAACCCTGTAAACCCACCAAGGGGTCCAGCTCGGTACAGGACAGCGTGCTACGCATTTTTTTGTGTTTCCACGGGCAAAAACTGTGAATGATACCAGAATATCTGATCAAAGCTGTCGTACTCTTTTGGGTCCCATTGTTACAGATCTGACCCTAAAGGGTGGACATTGACATGCAACAATCCATTGATTGATGTAAAGAATCATCACTTCCTTCACAATTCGTTAATAAGGAAAAATGTTTATATATTTATATTCAGTAGATTTTTTGTTAAAAGTCAGATGGAGAGAAGAGAAAACACAAACTAGATGTCCACCATCCTTTGTTTCTGGGTCGCGTCCTTGTATGTTACGATTCAAGGAAGGCATCGTGCCACTAAGATGTCACGCTATTACATGGCTAACACGTGTGTCGCCATCTGGCTTATAGCCCGCCTCCCAGGTGAGGGTACAATTGGCTTTGGAAACATAACAGAGATCAGGGTTCACTGTACCGAACCGAACCATCCCGAGTTGGACCCATTGATGTAAACAGGGTGTTACTCTCATTAGCCACTTTATCACACGCTAGTACCGGGTCGAGCCCGTTTTACCTTCTGTCTACATGATTAAATGCATCGAGTGGCTACTATTTGATCGGTTGATTATCTATTCATGTTACGCAATTAAACTTGTATACGTGGTTTGAATTACGCAGGAGCTAAGAGGAGTTTGACATCCCTGAAAAGTGGATAAGCTAAAAACACTCCCCTGGGACCCTAAGTGGGAGCTCTTAAACATAGTCCGCTTTCAGGTTTTATTCTATTCAATTTCAGTTCGTAAAGTTCCTTACATGAAAATAATAGCATTCATTTGATTATCAGTTATTATATTAAATTTCAGGAAAAAGTCTGTACGATATATATGTGCTCGGAATTTGGGAAGTCATGTTGCACGCCTGAAAATAAGGCTCTCCCAAAAGCTGCTGTGTAATTTGAGCGCTGCAGGCGTGCGTAGTAAAAAGTGGCAGTATTCCACTCATTTTATCTCAGCAAAGAGTCTCCATTCAATCTGAGCAGGTCCACAAGACATTATAAAAACACTCACCGGCATCTTTCAGTGTCCAGACAATTCCATGTAAACAGGCACTCCCAGAAAAGCTGCATTTCCATTTTCTTGGATACCAAGAGATTTTTTTCCCCCAGTTGATTGGTTGCCTGAATAATAGCCTCAGCCAGATGAAATTTCTGGAAGAGGTTGCAAGAAGCAGGAGGAACGCGCTAAAGAAAGTCAGAGAAGTTTTTCTCTGACAGCAGCTACAACTCAGTGAAGTGAGTCAAGTGATGCATCATATTTCTACTGGTTGTTGTCCAAGTGACAGCTGGGAGGGTCCGGGTCAGTCTGTAACATCTGAAGAATAAGAATAGTGATAACAGAGTCCCATCCCATTCCCAGCATCGGCCTCAAGCTGGGTCCAGCATGGTGGCTTTACTACCGTGTTGAAGTAAGTTGAAGCAGATTTAAATGCAGATCTGGGAGCAGAGAGGCAACAGAAAGCATGGCAGCTATGTGGATATCAGCTGAGTATTGAACATGCAGAGAGCTGCAGGCGAGCGTACCTGTGACTGTGCACGTAGTGATGAATGGTCTCTGAATGCAGATGTAGTGCAGAATTACAGGGCTGTTTCAGCAAGGTGGCTCAGGGGCCCCCGACTCTGACAGGGTCCATGCATCTCAGGGGACTTTGCTCCCCGAGCACAAGGTTACTCCCAGCACAGGTTGCAGAGCCTCGTGGGAAGATGAGCATGGAGTCAAAGCCCTGTTTAAACAGAACTTCTGCACTCCTCTTTCTCCTGTTTTCTGTTCTCTTTTGCATTTTTAAGACTTTTTTTTTTTCTGGTGTTTGGTGTGTTTCTCTTCTCTCTTTTCTCTGTCCATGTCCTGTTTTATTCCTCTTTGTTGGACACAGTGGCGAGTCGGTGTATTTTCAGCTGTAGTCCGGAGATTGGAACTGTATTTCAGATCTGGTCAGAGGCCAAACATTTGGTGATTGTTGAGCTCTTCTAAAGGAACAAGCTGCATTGCATTTTTTTTCTCTCTTTTAAGTCCTTTTCTCTGGTCAGTATATTGTTTGTTCTCTTTTTCCCATTTGCACATCTTCTCCTCCTCTCTCCTGCCTTACATCTGTTCTACTCCTCCGTCTTCTCTAATTTACTATCCCTTCAGCGATCTTATCAGCTGTCTGGGCTTTTCTTCATCTGCCTTATCTGCTGGTTCTGTTGTGCGCGCACATTTTTCTCTATCGTCAAAAGAAAAACTGCAGTTCAGCGTTGAATCGAGCCACCTCTGCCTCCTCCATTTTTGGGGTACCTTTTCTTCTCTCATCGTCTTTTCTTCCATTCTTCCCGACCTGCTCTCTCTCTCCATC
>JAOXYM010000021.1:22605170-22617684 GCA_028567055.1 Leptatherina wallacei
TCCATCCATCCATCCATCCATCCATCCATCCATCCATCCATCCATCCATCCATCCATCCATCCATCCATCCCATTTTGCTTTGACCTATGAAAACAACTGAATCAAAGAGCCATTTCCAAACTGTGCTTCTTGGTAATAGATTGCTACATAGAAATATACATGTAAATACAAAATGCCTTGAAACAGAGAGGATGAAAAGGCAGCTGCACGAGTTGCAGTTTACAACAAAGATCCAGTTTGATAGGACAATGTGCATTGATGTGTTTCAGTGGGATGTTTTGTGTGATATAATTGTGTGACTGAATTTAAATGGAAATAGACAGTGGGAAAAAAAAGCAGAAATGGAATTGGCTTTTCTTTTGGATCGTATGGAGTAACACATCTTTCCCCTGAAAACCTACAACTGAAGAGGGATACTTATTTGATAATTAAACAAGGATATTGATAGGACTCTGAAATCTGCCTCAAGTAATTGTCTGAAGCGAAGTTCGAAACCTTTTGTTAAAGACTGAGGAAAAGAGATTTCATGTCAATATTATTGATGCTTAGAGGAGTTTGAAGGTGAACTAAAGTTATCTTTCAACAAAGTCAAGCTGGCGTTTTCTTCATCAGACTCTGTGGCAAACGGAGGGAACTGCCTGCCGGCTCTACTTAGTGTTATCAATTTAACTTTCAGCAAGAATGCAGTTAAATGCGTTTCTTCCAGAGTCTAGGCACCTTTTAAAGGTGATTCAAATTGGACAATTGGCTTATTCCTACAGTCAGAACTAAGTTTGCTTCCATTGTTTTTAATTCACATGTATGTGAATGAGAAAAGATGAATGGAAATGGTGAAATATAAAAAAAACCTTTACTAATGGGATAAAAAGTTTTATAAGCTTCCTTGAGGTGGTTCTTGCCTTTTTTGAGGATTTGCAAATAAATACTCAAAATGAATCAGCAGCCGTCTGTCATCTTCCCAGATATGACAGAATGATGTCTTAGATATTCTGGGATAATTAAAGTACATTCTGATTCTGATATTCTTACAGATGATGGTAGCTCTTGAAAATTGAGCTCTTTCAATTGTGGTGGTGGTTGTTTTTGAAGTTTTTTTCCAGTTGTGAAAGCTACCACTTTTACTGAATTACAGCTATACTGCCATTATCTAGTTTATTTGCTTCATACCAGTCAATAGAAAGGCTTCTGTTTAATGTTTGTTTATTCCTTCTTCTGAGAGTGCTTCATATTTGCTCTCCTAGGGAATGGTATGCACTGATTAGATATCCTGCTAAGATCCTCTTCTTACCTCTGCCAGGCTGTTTTGAAAACTGTCAACATAGGTCATCAATGATGAAAATCTTAACTGGAGTTGTTAGAGGTGTGCAAGAAGACTTCACTACAGCTAGAGTTGTTTATTGAATAATGGGCTCCATTTTCATCTGAAGCAATGGATGCACCTGAAAAGTTGGGTCATACACAACATTACTTAAATCCAATGTTATTCAAACCAGTCCAATAGTATCATCAGGTTGACCTGTGGAATGACAGTGTACTTACATTGCACACCATTGCTTTGGTAATTCATAAGGAAAAGGGGGAGGGGTCAAGGATGGCTGACTCTCGTACAGAGACCATGGGCACAAGACCCATTTGACACAATATTCTTAGGAATCCTTTTCACTTTTCTATTAAACTCTGTCATAAAGAGTATGGAGTTTAAACTATATGGTTAGGGTTCTAATTGATATGTATTGCCAGGGTTTGGATGTTACTATATACATTGTTAGCATGGTTAGGGTTACAAAAACAAACATGGTTCGAACCATGGGTGGTCCTTGAAGCAATGCTCCCTCGATTAGAGCTCATTTATGCTCAGTGTTAAATGTCCCTACGATGGAGCCTTCAGTCCATCCTCTGTGTTCATTACACGTGTGTTTGAGCTTGTGGATGCATACCCAATTACACTTCTATGGCCACTAGTGGCTGCATTGCCTAATAAATTTGCCAACATAAAACACGCATGGGGAGTAAGTGGGCAGAGATACTTGATGTTTGACGCAGGCGTTTCTACACTGCTCACAAAAAAAAGGAAAACACAATTATTACAGTGTAACTAAAAGTCAGTGAGCCAGTTAGGAGGTAACACTAAATCAATTTTACCTGCTGTTGTACAAACGGAATGGACAACAGGTGGAGAGGTAATTAGCAAGACCACCCCTATAAAGGAATGGTCCTGCAGGTGGAGGCCACAGACCATTTCCCTGTTTTCTCCTTTCTGGATGATTTTTGGTCACGTTTGCATTTTGCCAGTGCCCTCACCACTAGAGGTAACATGAGGCGGTGTCTGCAGCCCACACAAGTTGCACAGGTAGTCCAGCTCATGTCAATCCAGACCTCCATGGGTTAATACTTTTGATTTCCATTGATAATTCTTTTATTTTGTTCTCTATATAATGAATAAAGATTTTAACTGAATTATTCAATTAATCAAGATCTATGATGTGCTGTTTAGTTGTTCCCTTTATTTTTTTGAGCAGTTTATGTACATAAAGGAAGCGTAATTGAAGCCTTACAAAATACAACAGCCTACAGATAATTTGCTATTTTGCAGTGTTTAACCCAGACATGTTAAATACAGTTTGGATATTTAGATAAACAATAACATGTTTATCCAGAATGATAGAGCAGCCTAATCTAAGAACAAAACGTACAAATACATGTTTTGTTGTTAGATTAGCCTGTTCTGTATCTTTCTGGGAAGAACAGGCTTTTGCACAGCTGACACTTCAAAAATAGTGGTAGAAGAGCACATTGCTAGTCTAGCTATTGCACAAATTGCTATAATATAAGAAAGAAAACTATCAGATTAACGTTATCTTCAAATTACTTTGAGTAAGGGGGATACACCATAATCCAATCTTCTCAGTCTTGCTTTGTGCAGTTCCAGTTCTTAAAAATAGCATGAAATGAAATGACAACAAAAACAATCGGCATTATTTCCATTCATGCTCAAATAAATCAGTCAAAATAGATTCTTATAAGAGGTTTACCCATCCATGGAAAAGTTGCCTAAAGCGTGGGTACAGAGCCCATTAGAGGGCGTAACTGGCAGCATACTGAACCACCCCTACCAGCTGCACCCTGTTGTAAGTGGAGGCTTTTTGTACAAGTCAACGACAATTCTGATCACAGAACAACTGGTTGTCAACAGGATATACTACTATATTTTACTGTCCATTTCTGTCTTCAGCTGCACTAATGGGCTCCTTGGACACAAAAGTCCAGGTGTTTAATTCTGTTCTTTAGTGATGGAATAGACTATGAGGGAAATTGACTTCGTCACCGTTTTAGACCACAATGCTTGAGGAAAAATACACTTAAAATGTCATCAGCCTTGAAGTAAAATGCTCTTTTGGGAAAAGAGAGACTTGGGAAAAGATGTTTGCTTGAATTGGGTATTTTTTCTCTGTGCCAGGAAATGCATGGACTTGATGAAAGAGCTTAGAGTCGGTCCAGATGTAATTGTAGCCAATTTTCTCAGCTAGATGGCAATCTGGGGAAACAAAGCTATTTGTTACATCCATTGTCTGAGTGTTGTCATGCTGACCTTTAAAATCCTTAATCACACTGTGGCTGTGGATAAGAAAGCCAGCTAAAATGTAAAATACAGAAAACCCGATTGAGACTGAAGTCAATAGTAAGTTGACATTTACTTAAATACTGTTTATATTAGTCTAAGAAAACATATTTCAAATTAAATTCCTTATGAAATCCCACAATGCTCTTGGGTCTACTGCGAGGTCACCTCATCATTGGTGCCCCCAGTGATATCTGGGTCTCCATAATAGTCTCTTCACCTGTAGGCCATGGCAGAAATGCTGCAACAGAAAGTCAGCCCAGGGCACAACCATTCCCAAATCACCTGAATTGGCTCCGGCATGAACTTTTAAAAGTCTTACCCATTTACACAAAGTGAAGCCAGCAAAGCTGCAGTCAACTCTTAACCTTAAGTAACCACGATAATATCTGTCACATTCAGTAGGAAATGTTTAACTCACAGCTCATTAAATGGGTTAGGGTTAATGCTCCTACTAATCCAGTCTGATGGCAAGTC
Source organism: Leptatherina wallacei (assembly GCA_028567055.1). Classification (NCBI taxonomy): domain Eukaryota; kingdom Metazoa; phylum Chordata; class Actinopteri; order Atheriniformes; family Atherinidae; genus Leptatherina; species Leptatherina wallacei. The sequence goes on from JAOXYM010000021.1 coordinate 22,609,268, forward strand.
TGTACTGTGCAGTGTTGGTAACTGATGGGCTGGAGGTGGGAAATGAGAAGGTGACCACTCATTGGGACAATGCACATCTCTGTGCTCTCTGAGGACTGGGCGGGAGTTGTCAACCTCAAGGACAGCATACTTTCAAGGGCTTTTTCTCTGATTGCATTCATACAACAGACGGGACTGCTGCTGTGATGTCAGAGGGGTAGGAGAAAGGTCAAAATCATGATTCACCACTTCCTTCACGACACATACTGGTAGCTAATAACCACCTTTTTTTAATCCAATAATTACCAGTTTTTGTTGCAGTTATATGCTCAATGTTTTCAACTTGTTTGTGATAAATAAAATAATCTTAACCAACCACTAAACCCTATAAAACCAAATCTATCATATTTGATGCATTCAGTGTCTGACATTTTGCATCACTTTATGATAAAAACTTTGCTCAAAACCCTGCAGAATACAATGATACTTGTCTCCTGCCCCCTAATGGACACCAGGAAGCAGAAGACTAAACTACAATCATTTTGACATGTCGTACAGTAATAAATGGTAGATATACCCCAAAAAAATTTGTGATTTTTTTTTCCAGATTTGGTTTGTGGACCAAATAAAGACTTCAGATTAACAAAATTGGACTTTTGTCCCCAGTTTTTCTTGGGTTGGGCTTTAAAGGGTTAAGCATAGTAGTCTTGCTTAATAGTTTTCCCTCCATGGTAGGAAAGCTTCCAGCTTTTACTAAAAAAGACCTATAAAAGCAGTTCTATCATTGGCCATCGTTTCTAGTCATAAGCCTGCCAAGGTGAGAACCCACTGCATGAAACTTAACATGTTTGCATCTGCATGGTCCAGCTAAATTTGAGGTGCACCCATGATCAGACCTGTAAATACTAGCTTTACTTTGACCAGATCAGTAGGTAGTTTCAACAAAGATGATGCTTCTGATGATTTTATTTTGCCTGAGAGTCAAATAAAAATTTTAATGTGATTGAGACAATACTGAGAAATAGGCTCAAATTGAAAAGGAAACCTTGTCTCTGTTCCCTCTACCAGAACCATAAGTTAAAGCTGTTGCTCAAAGAAAAATTCATATTATGGTCATCAACTTTAGTCACCAAGTTTCTGTAGGATTATTAATAAAATCTAAATGCACTGAGCCACACACTCTTGGGTTTATTTGAAAATGCAGTCATTGATACGGCTGTAATGGGGATAATGCATCTGTTCTTGTAATAAGCCCACTGAGCGAAAGATTATTCATCATAGAAATAGATGTAATGAAGTAGAGCAGCCAGTACATTCAAGGGTAATTGTTGGTTGACTTTAGATAAAGTGCACAAGGGATTGCAAAGAGCTGTTAATTTTTGGTCATTCAAAAGTGCCTTCATGAGTTACTTTATACAGAAAGTTATGCAGTTATGAAGCTAATTATTTTTAACCATTTAACTGCCTGCACTACTGTTTCATAGTGAAAAATGTTCCGTGAATATAATGAATCTTATTAAAATATTGTGGAAGTAAACCTGCAATCTAAAGATTGATTCTTATAATTGTCCAAAAGAACACATTAAAGGTGCAGTGTGTAACAAAATGAAAGGTCAGCGATAGAAACATTTATATTTGAATATCATTAAAAATGGTTTCTATTGATATCTAATGACTTTATTAAAATAACTTATGTTTTTATTCTCTTAGAATGAGCCATTTATATCTACTTGCCGTGGGTCCACAGACAGACAGCTTCCATATTTTTGCCTCCATTTTTACTACAGTGTCTCTGAATGGACAAACAACTGTACGTGTGAAGTGAGGACCCTCTAGAGGAATGTTGTCCACTGACAGCCGCCGTCCATTCCAAACTGTGCTTGGGATTTGAAGTCATTGTGATGCCCATCTTTACCACTAGATGTCAGTAATTTTTATACATTGTACCTTTTAAAGGGTTCATAGCAGTAATCCTGTTATCTAATCGGGTACTGCTAAGCAGTGTTGCCCATCACGGTTAATATACCTGCAGGGCTCCAGCCACACCTCCCACAGACTCTGACTATATATTGGTCAACGTTTTTTACATCAATGATGTTAAACATAAAACTATCAAGGTTAGTTTTCAGTACCCAGAGCTAATAGTCCAGTATTTATTTGAAGAATCTAAAATGTCCAGGAAATTTGTTTTCTAAGCAGTGTAAATTAGTGGGGACTTTTAGCCACTTGTTTGGCAAATAGGTTCAAAAACTTGGATTTTAAACCAATTGTTACTGCCATAGAAACCCCACAAACACGCAGAATCTGTCGGCCCCAGCTGTGGAGCCTCCACTGTCAAAACATAACAAAGCCCATATTTCAGGAAAAACGTACTTTTTTAAAAGAAGAATTTTTTGGGACATCATCTCCTCTTCTAGCTGGGTCAAACAGATACAGAGGGTTTACAAAATAATCCTAGGTGACTGTTAGTAAGAAAAACAATATGCGGACATAATCTATAAGCAAAGGTACGATATTTCACCAAGCTGTCTTCTTCCTTTACTGCGCTCCCCTGTAGGACCTGCTCCCACTTGGGTTTTACACATATTTAAGGGTTACACTGTTGTTGTTGTTGGCAGGCTGCTTTCTGTTTTATGCTTGTGATATTTTTATTCTTCTGCATTGCTATATTCTCACCGTCCTCAAGAGACAAGGTGCTGCAAAGTCTGACTGGCACACAGACAAATGATTAAAATAGCAGATTTAGCTTCCAGCTTGCTTTTAAATTTCTCAATACACACCCCAAAACAGCCTCTCCTCTCCCCTTCAGCAACATACGAGTCTCCACCTGCCTGTTTGTTGGCTGAGAATTACATACTTTAACTGTAAATGTGCCTGTCAGCATCGTTCTAGTGTTTGTCTGTTTTACAGCATTTGTGTGTGAGCATATAGGTACACAAACATTTGTGTATGAATGTACTTCTGCAGGCAGAATTCATCTGATTTAATCCTGAGAGAAGGGGAATCTACACAACTGACACTTACACATAATAAGTGACAAATAGATTTATTTTAGTTCATCATAGTCCTGTTGCTTAACTCTTTTGGAGGTTAGTGAAGAAAATCAAAACGGCTGCAGGAAATGTGGTTTGTCTTCACATGGAACTACTATAATCCGCTAGTTTAGGATGTTTTATTAGACTTTAAGCATTTTGTCATGTACTTGTTACAGTGTGTATATGGGTTAGTGTGGGAATTCCACACACAGCCAGACATTCTGCACTCTGAAAGACACAAAAATACTCTAAAGTAGTAGACTACAATATATCTTAAATACACTAAAAAGAAATTAAAAGACACTTATTTTAGTGTCTTTTAGAAGAAGAAAAAAAACTGCGCCTAAAATTCACAAAAACTCACAAAAGCTGAAATGTGTCCAACAACCTGTAGAGTCTCACACCAAGAAGGCCGTTCTGAAGGAAGAAGTCCAACCAACCCAGTACTACTAAGGTGAACCGAATAAAGTGGCTGCTTAGAGTGTGTGAGCTTCTAGAAAGAAGTTTTAAACACTTTGCATCACTGTGGTGCAAATGTATCTGTAAAGATTACAAGTTGTAGAATAACACAGTAATTTAACTCACTGGGACCCGTTTTTATGGATGGTAAGATTTACGGATACTTATCAATGCCCTGGAATAAGAGTTATAAGGTGTGAGGATTTCTGCAGGGAAAGTCGTACACTGAAAACATGAAATCTGGTTTGAAGTAGAAAGACATTATTTAAAACATTTATTGACTTTTTGTGTGTTAAACATAGTTATAAAAATGAACAGTGAAAGTATACAGATTTAGTAATGGGGGATTTTTTTTTACAAATGGTTCATGTTTGGTATTAAGGTACCATCCATTCATGTCCAACCGGTTTTTGCCTGTTGTTCCTACTATCCAACAGTCTCCTGTTATCTCTTTTAATTAACCGACCACCTGCAAATACATTTCTTGGATCAGAATAAAAAAATAAACTGCTTCTGAGAAATAACGCAACAATGTCTGTTTTTTCTGAGAGTAACTGTAGTGGGTCAATAATTACCAGTTGGTATGGACATAAAAAAAAAGAACGAAGAAAGTGAATCAAAATGGTCTGAAAACGTCTTTCCTTGTATTAGGGCATGAGTCATTGCAATGACTTGACTGTCAGGTTTGTATTGTAATGCTATTTCAGATACTATTATTAAATGTCAAAGTCACAGTTTGAGGCTGGAAATGTCCATATCGTTAGCCTCGTAGCATAATTGCTGTCATATTTTGGCTAAATTGTGATATCTGTCGAACTGTACTCTCCTAATACTGCTGACTGACTGTGCATCATTACATATAAAACCCTATAGCATAATTGCCCAAGTCATATTTTGAGGCTAAGGATGTGTAAGGAGCAAGCACTAAAAATCCTGACCCAATGCAATGAATCTCAAGTAGCACTTGATAGTCTGCATAAGGTGGGTGTTTTCTTCTAATGTCTTCTGTGACACCTACTCTGTTAGTGAGTTTATAGAATTTGAAGTGCATGAAAGGGAAGCAACACAGTCATACTGGTGTCATTTGACTAACGTTCAATCACAGAAGTGTGAATAATAACTTATTAGAATCGTAACGGTTTTTCTCAGTTCATGGCCGTGTACAACTCTCTGTCCACGGTGCTGAATCTCAACCCAACAGGAAATCTTCTGTTATGTTACAACAGTGGTTTTCAAACTGGGGGACGTGGGAACATGACAAGGAGGGGCACATGGGATTGGAGAAATGTAGCAGAGGAACTAATGTTTTGACAATTAGGGCTCTTGGAAACATTCTGGTTCTCACTTCAGACACCAAAAAATATCAAGAAGTAGTCGTGCGGAATAATGCAGCGTTAGATTTGTCTCGGAGGTTGGAGGTCAGATCTGGGAATTACAAGCCATCTGTAAAGGGTAAAGTCGGAGCTAGTAAGTCTACCCTGACTTTCTGAGTCAGATATCTGACTTCGGGGGGGGTGGGGGAGGGAATGTTTTTTCCTCCGAAGGGGGACATGGTAGAAACAGTTTGGAACCACTGTGTTACAAGCAACTTTACTGGATTTTTTGGGGGATATTGCCAGATGTCCCACCCTCTGTGTTAAATGCATATGGCATTTCGAAAAAGGGGGAAATACTACAACCAATACATACAAATACCCCGTAGAACAGCCAGAAGAGGACATTTGGACCCTCTACCAATGGAGTATAGAAAATTAAAAAGATTACATTTAATGGTTCTAGTGTACCTAAAGTGCCCTACAGGTGAACTTAATGACCTTCTCTGAGCTTATGAATGCAGATGTACAACTCTTCTATCAAGGTGATGAACCTCAAGAAAAAACAAAGGCAGTGTCAAAACCTTTGAGGTATCACATACTTGCTGGTGGTTTCCTCATGTATTTCAGATGCCACAAACCAGAAATTTAACACAATTCTGTTCCCACAATTGGTACGTATAACCCTCAGATGAGGGGTGTCCAACTCCTGTCCTCGAGAGACAGAATCATGCAGGATTTCAATGCGTCTCTGCTTCAACACACCAGACTCAAATTAATGAATAATTCTGCAAAGCTTCATAGGCTGTTGTACCCATTTAATTTGAGTCGGGTGTGTTGAAGTAGGAAACATTGAAATCTTGCAGGACAGCGGCCCTTGTGGACCAACTTTGGACACCCCTGCCTTAGATCAAACCTCCATAAGACTCTTAACAAGCCTCCAGTTTCATTGTAAGGAGATCATGCAAAGATTGCTTAATTATTGGTTTATCAGCCCATTGACATTACGCTTCCATGACACACTAATCATCTCATTTCAAAGTAATTTAAGATATTTATGTTTTGGTTTTAATACACAAATAAGCGTCTAATCTATAAACACTGCCCATGTGAGAACAAGCGTCGGCCCTCTGCTTATACATGCGGCTGCCGGGTTAGATGAGGCGACGGGACGAGGACGTGCTGATTGCGAGCCTGAGTGCTGAATGCATCGCCAACCTCCAATTATTATAACTTTTACAAAGGGCTCTCCAAACGTATGTGGACTCTGAGGTTTAAGGTCGACAGACATTTGAAATTCTGGGAAAGAGAAACTAACCTTTAAAACTTGCAAATGGAGCCGTTTGTTTTATGAGGTGGTCGGTGTGTCATTACTGAGTTATGGATCACTTTTCTTTCCATCAGCGGCCAATAATTTACATAATTACTGATTGTGGATGCATGATAATTAATGTTCATGTTCCAAGAGGAAGAAACAGGGCATTGATGTTGGCGCTTGGCGCAGCTCTGTGGTCACACACTCCTTGGGAGATGACCCATGATGAGTGCGGAGGTGACTTGGTGTTTCATTATGTAAGGCAGCGGATTAAAATCTGCACCGATGGTTTCTGCCATCCCCTTATCAAAGTTAGAGAAGCATTATGCTCCATATGAGATCAACATGACATGATAATGTGTATTGACAGATTCGCTCCGGTCTCTTTCTGTCTCGCTCCAACTGCCTCATGCTCTGTCGCACTTTGAGAGCAATACCATTCTGCATGAGCAAATCATCACTTTGAATCTCGTGGCAGCAGCAGAATAAGTTCAGGCTTCAGATGGATGTGATGCCTTTGTGCAAGATTGACTCGGGAATTTTGGCTTTCGTATGCTACATCTTTTTTTTAATCTTCTTTTCTGCTGCTGGTGCTGTTTATGTCCATATTCTCATTCTAATATGACCTAGTAAGTAGAGTGCATCATGGTATTAATGCAGTCTTTCACAGTTCAAGGGAAAGTTTCTGAGTTTAGGTCCGAAGTCAGGAATTAGGAGCCAGAGGCATCTTTTTAATGAGCAAGAGGGACAAGCTGACCTGATCGAGCTCTAGACCCAGCCAGAACTCTTATCCTGCTGAAAACAGTGACGAGCGCTAATATTACACGAGTCCTGCAGAGACCCATTAAGTCTGATACAAACGACCCGCCAGGTTCCCTGTGTGTCACGAACAGTTTGAAGCAGACTGCCGGGTCTGTAGGCAGCTCCAGGTCAGCTGAGAGCCTCTGTCTGCACTTTCACCTCTAATCATTCATTTTTATCATGGTAAAAGCTTGTCATTCACCAAAAAATTATGAAAGGTTTTAATAATATGTATTAAGGAAAAATACCTTCTATCATTTTTTTCATGTTTCCTTGTAATTTACGCTATTAATTGATTACTTAATGAAATGTGTAAGATTTTTAATTGTTCATATTTATTCAAATTTTGAAAATGCAGCACAGTTTTTTTTTGTTATAGTTAAGATGATTTCACATAGTGTAGCAATACATGGATGCATTGATTGAAAAAAAAATCCAATAACATTGATCCAAAACAAAAATATATCAGTCATAATACATAACCCATAACCAAAGTTTCAGGAAAAAAGGATAAAAAGACCCAAAATAAATAAAGACTTGCTCCATAATGATAAGGTACATATTCATGCTCTTTGTGTCTAGTACAAAGGGACATCGGGGTCTAAACTTTTGAGCAACCATTAAAAAATAAACATTGACCTGTTTTAGTACTTGTATTTTTTTAATGGATTTTTGGGCTCCAGTGGCCTTGATTCAACAGTAGTTTGACAGGAAAGGTGTCTGTCAGAGCAGGGAGTGACATCCAGCTAAGGGGCCCAGATTGGGATTCAAACTTGGGTCAGCGGCATTGAGGAGCTGTAGCCTATGTATATGAAACGACAACCAACCAACTATGTGTCAACATCAGCCTGACTTTTATTGGCTGGAGAGAGCTCAGAGAAGAGAAAGGGATCAAGACGGATGATGAATTAGCCGTCGTCCGGGGGCGGCATGAAAATCTCCCAAAGTTCAGAGATGTTGCTTTAATGACGACAAATATTCATTTATTTTTTTCAGTTTTATTCTATATAAAAACTTTTAAATTCAATATAAATTCTGTGGTACAATCTATTTTGGTTAGTATATCATTGTTTTTCATTTAATGTCTGCTTGAACTCAGGAATAAAATCACAAGATATTTTAGTAGTTTTTTTATGATGTAAGTGAAAGTGATTGTGTTAAATCAAAATGAGATATTGTGTTCTATGGATCACTGGATCCTGAATTGAATCAAAAACATATGGCAGAATTTGTGATATCATCAAACATTGAATTGAAACATCTTATTGTGATCTTTGTTGAGATTTACACCCCTGATAAGCGTCTCCAAATCTGTTGCTATCACAAACAATATTCTCTAAAGCAGCTGTCTGCAGCTACCAACGCAGTGAAGCTGTCATGTGAAGGCAGTGCTAACCATATTCAATGAAGCTGCATTGGTGAGGCTGTTGGGAGTGGAAAAGAAAAGGAAACTCTCCTTTGGATACAATAATGATGAAACTCTGTCAGGCGAGGTGAACTGAGGCGGTATGCTCT
>JAOXYM010000021.1:22627139-22638788 GCA_028567055.1 Leptatherina wallacei
AGCTGCAGTTGTATAAAACCGGAAAAGGAAGAATGATAAAGAGCCTCTGTTCTCCAACTACAGCGCTAATGAAGCAGATGCTAACATCCCAAGGCTATTAAAAATACACTCATTAAGTTAACAGAATTTAAATCAATAGCTCACAATTGCCCAATAAAGGAATTCCATTAATAAAAACATAGTTTATCAGCAAGAGCAAAACCAGCCACTTCTAAAGACCGTAAGAAATCTATGTATAAAGTTGAGAAAAACAATATGAAAAAAAGAAAATGAAATATGAGAAAGGTAGACAGACTATCGGTCCCGGCCATTCCACTGACATAATCAACTGATAAATTAACATGATCTAAGTCACATAAACTTGTGCTTTTACAATATAACTGAGAAAAAAAAGAAAGAAGAGATAGACCAGCTATATTCAGAGATGGATATTATGTATGAAACAGATTTCCTTGAATCTCCAAACTAGAGGGGAGGATTTGTTAGCTGAAGAGATATTCTGGAGTTCATGAATAAGACGCATTGTAATTAAAAGCTATTTTGCCCAGCTCTGGGTATTTCTAAGTATTTAATTGTAGATTTAGCATAATTTTGGCTAATCTGAAAGGAAAGAAGGCTTAAAATGTAAGTAGATAATGTCTAACAATTTTCAATAAACACCAACATGTAATTTTTTGACCTTTTTTAAACAGTCTTACAAAGTTTAACAGTGAGTGCGTGAGTTAGGATTTTGTTACAATGCTGCACAAAATCCCAAATCCAGTGTTTTATGGAGAGATAAAGATCCATACATAGAGATTAGGTCACCATAACTGAGCACACAGAGAAAAGAAGGTTGTACAATTTTCTTCCTGGCTGACTTTCATGATGACACCTTCACAGTTGAGAAACTTTGCAATTGTTTATATGTTTTGGTGAGAAACTTCGGCAAGTCCCTTGAAATACTTAGTGAACCGTAGACAGAAAACGCGATCAGGAAGACTATAAATAAATGGGAGGAATTTGATGGAGGGAAACTCCACTAACCGAAAACCTGCAGCCAAACAGCTTTTACAGTGAGCGGGAACAACACTGGCACCATTTACTGTCCCTGAAATGGCCAGAATAAAATTTCCCCATTTAGAATACATGAGTGTTCAATACCAACAATCACTCTCCCATTTAAAATCCTTTCCCAATGTGGGCTCGTAAATCCCGGCATTCTGTCCTTTGCACAAAGAAATATTGACTTTATGCTATTGACCCTGACTGGTCCTAAATCTGGGCAGGAGACAGACTTGTGTTCCTGCCAAAACAATTAAACCCCCATGAGACATTTAATGGTTTGTCTTTTCAGGAAAGGGCATTAAAATAAGCAGCAGAAAAAGAACAAATATTCAAGACATGCAGGGAATCATGCAGCGTAAAGGGCCTGAATAACACACTCGTGTGCTCCTGAAGAGCTCTGTCTTTTTCAGGATTGTGCCAGAGGACATTCTGGTTTAAAAGCATGAACTCAAGCATGTTGTTTCATTCAAACAATCTACAGTCTGTGTCTATAATCTCCCGGGATATAAAACTTCAGCTGCTTCTTCAACTCTGGACTCTTTCAAGCTGCCCCGTCGTAACAAACATGCTTTGGATGTTTCAATCACCTGAAATCTCAGACAAAGCCACAGGGGCCGTGAGCGGGGCTTCTCTCAGCGAGATTTCATTGTGTATCGATCTGTATTGCCCCCATGAGACGGACTCATGGTAGCTAAAGGCTCATTAATCAAGCTGACGCTCAGAATGGCATACGAGGCTGAGGCAGCAGCATCGCAGCACTCGGGCGACACTCTCTACACCTTCTTCTTCTGTCCCTCTTTTCTTTATTTTCCTCAAAGCCTCTGTGTCACAAGAATTACAGAGGCTGTAAGTGGGCGATGTGGGGATATGCTGCAAATCCCCTCAATGGTTTCACAACTGCTCAATCCCTAAAGACCCTCGGCTCATTCGTCGTCTCCATGGACATCCTGCACATGTCCAGCTTTGTTTGGGACTTTCAACAACTGAAAACTTCGGGGAAGAGTGGTGATGTAGTTCTTTTAAATCATTTACCTGATCACATTTGCAAGATATGTTATGCAAGATATTATGAAAAGGGAATAATTTTAGTCGCGTTTGAAGGTGGAAGCACTTTGTACCATTACTAACCTGAAGTAGTAATGAAAGATTTTGAAGGATTTTTCAAAATTATGTCTGTTTCACAAATTCAACGGTATTTTTTGTCAATGCATGACTGGGTGGTAAAATTACTTTCAAAAAAGAATGGCTGCATTGGATTAGTGTAGAATAGCCTATTCCAGGATTCTTTGGTTGTTTGGATTGTGATGGTTTTTATATTTTGATTCACCACTTGCTCCCGGTGGAGTTGGCATAAAGATATAAATAGAGACCGGAAACAGGCCCCATCCCCTCCCTCTCCGCTGTGCTTCAGCTCCCTGCAGCTCCATGCCAACTGGTTGTTTCCATTCAGGTGGTGTGTTTTCTTGGGAAGGATGAAATTCGTTGGATTCAGTAACATTTCAGTGGTTGAATCCTCACAAAATATTTCTCCCCTTTTGTAATACTATAGCTGTTATTATAGCTTACAAAGCTGCCATTCATGGTAAAACCATAATGCTCATTTGTAAAATAACTGAAATGCTCAGGAAAAGTTACAAAAAAGTAATAAATCCATGAAATTCACATGTACTTGCTTTAGAATAAGATCATCTGCAAACATAAATAAACTGGAAGGAACCTGAGCGACAGAAGAGAATGTTTAATTAATTCCCATGGAGCTGCAACATGAGAACGGTAACGGATGCCAGTAAACCATTACAACTCAACTTTCAAGTGATCCTCAAACAGATGTACTGTACGTATAATAACTCCTGTCATTGACGGTGTGCCATGATGTCACTTTCTTAGCCGCCTGTTGGCTGTCATTACTGACGACAGGAGGAGAGTGAAGTCTGGAAAGCAGCCAGGTACAAGTATAAAACGACAAAACAACGTCAGGTGTACAACTGCTTGAAGTTCCCGCATCTTCCGGGGTCACAGCCGTGAGAAGAACTTTCCTACAAAGACTAAAGTCATGTCGCCTTCTTAGGCGGATGTTTCTCATGAAACGGTTCAGTTGCAGCTCTCGGAGTGTAAATAAAGTGTGGTTAAGTGAAATAGGCATGGATCTTTATCGAGAACGGGCCAACAAGCTGTTGAACCATACCAAGATAATTACTGATGGAAAATTCACAGCAAAAGGCATGCAGTTTCATGCTGTGCTAATTATGTTTATCTTGCTGGCATAATTACTTTAAATACCTCTTTGTTTAAAAAAAACCCAACCCAGATGTATCTGATGCCCTGGTAGAAAAGCTTTTCTTAACATCGCACCGCAGTGGAGGGTCTCTGTTCGTAATCTCCTGAGAAAAAAGTCATTATAAAGAACCACCATCCTGCTTGTTTGTTTGAACCCATCTGCAGCTCAATGGGGTCCTGCGATGCAGAGACCATGCAGGGAAACGAGAATGCCAGACTAAAATAGCCTGCTTTGTGCTCATGTTTCATTCCTGTTTTCCACGGGTTTAAAATACGATTGTTCTGTGCCAAAGTGTCCATCATGACCTGTGAATTGGACCCAAAAAAGCAGCCCATATCTTTCCTTCTGGTTAGGTTAAGATTTATTGCACCGCAAGGCACAGTGGGGAGCTGATATGGGCCAAATTCACTGCATCATACGTGGAAACAGCTTGTTTAGTGAGTACAAGCAAGTAGTGGCTGGTGTCATTTATGCCAATAAAAATGGAAATCTGTTCACCTATATTTTTGCTTAAAGAGAAATCAACTTCTTTGCCAAACAAATATTAACTTCTCCAACAGATATTAAAAAGAAACGTCCACATTAAAAGAAAAGCTGCCGTTCCCTGTAACTAGAGATATGTTTTTCCTCAGGTGATGAGCATTTCAGCCTGTGGTAATGTCTAATAATTTGAGGAGGAGGAGGAGGTGGTGTGTGTGTGTGTGTGTGGGTGAGTCTCTCATTCATTATGACTTGCAGAAACAAGATTGATTATGTTGCTGGAGGAAATTCTCGACCTTTCAGCAATATGGCAGCGTCTCTGATCTACTGGTTGTCAATTAAGTTCACCATGTTGGACAACAGCATCCTCACCGGTGGATTTTTGAGGAGGCAGCACTTTTTTCTTTAAGAGTTGCAAGCAGAAAAAGTTTTTACTTCGGAGGAACTCCTCAGGAGGCTTTTCTCTAACAGAAAAAAAAAATGCAGGGGCTTCCCACAGCAAGTTTGCAGATTCCTAATAAATAATGCAAATTTATTAAGGCTATGCGTCACACCGCTTTTCCTTAGAATACTAATCATCCTGACAGTGAAATATTAGACCCCTGTGTACCTCTTTAAAGCCTTATCTTACAGCTTGACACAATGTGTGGCTGTAAACATGAACAGGCTGTTTATGCAAACTTCACATTGCCCTTAGTGAAACAAAATGCCCCCAGATGCTAAAATCCTGTCAGACCAGGGAGCCCCTGCTGAATCATGCTGCATTGCATGGTAGAAAGCCGCCATACAGCACAAATAGTTCCGATCAGTAGACGTATTAATGAAATTAAGATCTCTGCTGAAGTAGGAAATATGCTTCTTTGATTTCTCCCCCGCAGGGACGGTTCTGGCTTGTGTTGCGCCCTGGGACGGCCTGCCTCGGCTGAACTCGTGCCACAAACACAAATGAATTCATTACATGACATGATGTCTCAAATTAAAACAGTTGTTAGTTCAGGAAGACTAAATACCGTCTTGTGAATCATTAACAACGTAGCAGGAGGATATGAGATGATATATCTGCACATCTTCTTTTGTCTTCCTCCTCTTTCCTGCCTTCATTGTCTAAGTTGATCACCAGGTGGATTCTTGAACCCTTTAATGTCTATTTGTGTTTGTCACTCGACTCGAAAGTCAAAACATGACCATCCTCCCAACACCATCAAGTCAGCGCCAAGATGACGTTACATAGTTCTCCTGGATGGACAGATTGGTTTACATAAATAACACACAAATGTGATTCTGCTGGTGTATAACCAAAGCTTTGATTGAAATAGACTTTATTTGGAAGCAGTTTGCGGTGTGATTGACAAAAATGATCTGTGAGATTCACAGGCAAATTTATCCCCCACCCTCCTCTTTCTCTTCATTCTTCCTCAAACACAACCTTTGTATATGCCAGTGGTTCCCAAACAATTTCTGCAGGGCCCCCTTTTCATCAACAACCCCATCCCAGCACCACCACATGCACCCCAACACCGCCGATGAAACGTATGAAGAAATACTTTTGCTTGGCAAAGAAATATTCTGGTATATTTAGTAGAGGTGGGAGAAAAAAATCGATTCCTATAAATATCTCAATTTCTTTGTTTCACGATTTTTTTGTTAAAAAAAGCTTCTAAAATCTTTTTTTTTTCTTTTTTCTTTCTTTCTTTTTTTTTTACCTGTCTTGTCGGGCATTATAGCAAGCAGAATGATGGTCTGCCTGTTGTGGTGTTTTCCAAATGAAACATTTTCTTTTTCAGCTGGTTCAAATATATCACTGCTGCATAAATCTTAAAAACTGACTCACATGTGATGTGCATTTTTTATATGAGGTAAACTGAGGATTTGACAAGAAAGGATGCTGCTTTAGTGAAACAACTCTGCCATCTATGATAGTTGAGTAGTTTATTTCTAAAGTAATCAACAGGCTGTTCTTAGTGTTCACGATGTAAAGTCCTCAGGTGATGGTATAACTTGTTTGGCTTCATACTGTCGGATGATGATATTTTGAGACGTATGACACGCTGTGGTTTCCCTTCATTACCCACCATTACTTGACCAATTAATGGCCAGGTAATGGTCAAGTAAAAGGCCAGGGCCAGATATGCCTCATATTTTATTTTCTTCTTTTAGGTTTGTTAAAATGTCTGTTGTTGATTAACCATCGTTTGCCCATTGGTACTTTTAAAAATTTGTCCATGTTTTACAAGTAGTGCAGAAATGATACGTTTTATTTAGCCTAGCTTTTCCTGCTCCCTTACACAGATTGCGCCCTGGGTGCTCGCCCACACCTCTGCTCACCTGAGACACTTACTCGTTTTTCTGCTACATACACAGACGTAGCTGATGTTTCGGTAAGTGAGGCTTCATACACCACTGCCCCACTCTTGCCTGATAGCTGCCTGGAAGTATGGCCCCAGCATTATATCAACAGATGTCAGATTGTGTTGGCATCATAGTTAGGGTAGAAGAAAAGCTCACCAGGCTCTTTTCAAAACTGGGAGTGCCACACTTGACCTTGTCCATTCCGATTACAGCCGCCCTGCAGCCACCATCATGCAGCGTGTCTATTGTCATTGGCTTGATAAAACTGTAATATGAAGAGTGTAAACCTGCAGCTGCACTGCAGGGAGGCTGGGAGTGTGAGGTATATACAGTCAACACACACATGCAACTGATGCAGACTTATAGCAGGAACAGCCCCACCCCAAGTCTCTTTCTCATATAGAAATTGAAACATTTAGTTATTTCCCTTTGATATGTATGAAAGGTGCCCGTCAGGCATTTGAAGACTTTTTGTTGTTCTTTCTATATCGTTGCATATTTTATTGTGCTTCTGGATACAATTGCAAGTCAGAAAAGTCTGGTTGGGAAAGAAAATGCGAAAAATCACAACAAGAGTAAAAAGAAAAAAAAAACAACGCTAACTATATTTACTTAAACTTTTATTTCATTGCAGACAGCAGGTTTGTGTCTCATTTTATCTCATCAAAAAAAGAACAAGCCCAAAGTCGCTTATAATAAGCGGACTTGGCAACACTGTTCTCAAAACTTTTGAGCCACGACCCCCAAGATAATATATATAGTTTGATTTTGCCAGGTTGGATAAAAATGCCAATTTTTTTTATAAATGTAGGCTATATACATTTTTTACAACTATCTGCCGACCCCTGGAAATGATCTTGTGACCCCTATGGGGGTTCCAACCCCCAGTTTGACAACCACTGCTCTATGCAAAAGACGGATACGGAGCACCTTGTCTGTCTGTCTTCTACAACGGAGTATCAGAGCCACATTTAAAAAAACATTTTTTTCACAGACTTTGAGAATAAAGTCATAATATTACGAGATTAAAATCGTAACATTACGAGAATCTTATGAGAGCCGTTGCTGTCCACCGGCGTCCCGTGGCTGAGAAACCGTACCGTACATGTTTCCATCCGGGACGCAGCATGACGTTGCAACTGAGTTTCTCTTTACGCATCGCGTCACACGCTAGCAAGTGGATGTAAACACACCGGACTGTGAAGATTCAGCAACGAATCACAAGAGTGTTGCTGGAGAAGGAGAGGAAAAGTGAGCGATAGGGACAGAGGAAGAGAAAAGATAAGAGTTTCTTTTACTGGCTGGAGAGATGCAAGATGGATGCTGGATTAGCCTTCGATAGTGGACTGAGAACATCTGCCAAAGTTCCACAGTTCTTTTTACGAGGGTTATGTATAAATAAAAAGCAAACCTTAATGAGCTGAGGCAGCATTGCAAAGAAGGTATAGAGAATAAGTCCACGTTATTGGCGCTAATGGCGGCTTTACAAGCCACTGATATTATGGTGTGTACTTAGTCTTTCAACACACTATTTCTGTATTTTGGATTAGTTTTGGTTAAATAAAAAACACAATGATGAGGTCGTATTAACCCAATGATACCACCTGCTAAATTTTTTCCCCTCCTTTTTAGTGACACATAAAACCCACACATGGATGATATATAGATGCAGATTAAAAAAGAAAAATGTTGTAAAGGTTTTAGAATTACAGTCGATTAAAATTTTTAGATATCACATCTTTTATTTCCTTTTTATGTTATGCAGCAGATTTAATGCACCGCACATGAACAGTTAATTCAGGTCTTGTCACCGAGACATTTAAAAGACAAAAGAAATGTGTCTGGAAGACTGAGAAGAGACCAGGAGCTTCAAACCGCTGTTATTTTACTCCAACCACTTTAACTTTAACAGAGTTGCTGTACACCCTGCTCAGTGTGACCATTTTTACAACAGAGAATCTTTAGGAATTTAGTTTTCTGATGGCAAAAATATGATTTTAAAAAAAAATGGTAAAGATGCAGATCTAAACGTAAGTGTTTCTGGTGCTTGTTAATAATATCATACATTGATTTTTTTTTTTTTAAGATCTTTGGTTTCTCTGATAAAAACTGCGCCCATGGGAAAAGGACTCTTCAAACCATAAAAAAGCTATTAACCCAGACTTTCTGCAGCGTGCTCCAGCTTGGGGCTATGTCCGTCATTACTGTCGTTTCATGTGGCCTGGTGCACCTCCATTCTAGGCAGGGATAGTTACAGTCATGGGATTTTTCTGCAGCTTCTCCTGCTTCCTTTCTTGTATGTTGCTGTGTTTTAAATGTTGCTTTATTTTGTCGCCTTTTATTGTTCTTTGTGGGGACATTTTGCCTCTATTTGATGGGAGCAGTGGAGTGCTGATGGCAAACTTGGAGAGAGAGGGAATGACATGCAGCAAAGGTCACCTGACAGACTCGAGCTGCGAACGTTGCGATTACACAGTCGGCATCTGAAACCCTGGGGCCAGCGGGATGACCCATTTGTATCACTCTCTGCAAGTCAGCATGAGCTTCAAAGACCACCAGGATTAAACTACAAGATACTGTGCATCGTTTCCCATAAAGTTTGTGGGTAGCTTATCTTGATTGTGTTGTCATGTTTGCTTATTCAGTCCAGTTAATTTATACTTTTAGAAATGCTGCATGTGAAAAAACACAACTCAACATTTCAGCCCTATTTCAACATATTTACATCAACCAGTGCGAATTATTCTATAATATTCTTTCACTTCTTTTCTGAACTGCAACCCAGTTTATTTTAGTTGAGCTTTACCACATTTCCCCACACCCTCCTTTCATTTGATGAAATACAACCCACAAATCAGATGAACTTTAACAAAAACCTGCAGTAACGTCTTGCATCAAACATCAATTTCTGCACTCAGAGCAGCAACATGTTCCAATAAAGTTTGAACAGTAAATATTTCCAGCTTTATAATGTTTTCATTCTTTCATGCAACACTTCAAAGATGTTTCTGACCAAGAGGAAACCATGAGATGAAGCAAATTGGGTGTTATTGAGTCCCATTTTTCCTTCAGACAGGTTTTAAGTTGAGTAACATTCCCTGGGTCTTGTTGAGAATTTAGTTCAAAGGTTTTCCACACAGTCTTTTACTGTCTGGAGAGAGCTCGCAGTACAGGTAGGATGTAAGATGGATGTCAGATAAGTCATCAGTAGGGGGGTGCGCCACTGAGAAAATGAAATAAGTTTTATAGTGTGTCCCAAAAACAGTGTTTTGTTGAGTTTGAGGTTTGTAATTTAACTGGATTATTGCAACACCTTGATTCTTGCTTGTGTTTTGGATCATTGCCCTTTTGAATAATCCAAGTTTAAGTCATCACACAGAAGGCTTCACATTGTAATCAAGCATACTTTGGTATACAGAGGAGTTCATGGTTGACATGATTTTAATTCAATCTCGTCACAAAACTATCCTGAAGATTTCCTGTTGTATAAATGGTTAAACATCACAGGGCTCATTTATCACCAGTGCATATAACTGTACAAAATTTCCTCCTTGGTCTTAAGTACAAAAAAAACTGGATTTATCTACCATGCGGAGGCCAGTCGTACACACGGTGGTAAGTAATCAGCTGTTGATAAATCCCACATGTGCCAGAGCATGGTAATTTGCATTCAGAAACCATTTAACCATATATAGAGACAACACGTCCCTTTCGAAGTCAAGCGGTAATCGCTTGTGTTTCTCCTTGAAGTGGTGGAGAGAAAGAAAGAAGGAAATTCTGCTGAAGATCTCTGTGTAAAAAAAGTTAAACTAGTACAGAATAGATAAACGCTGCAGAGAGAAATGAGAGCAGGAAATGATTCAGGATCAGGAGATCTTCTTTGAAAAAAAAAGAGAAATTGTTATTTTAACCATTCAAATAAAATTAAGAAAATATAATGAGACGTATCTGCTGCTGGAGGACAGAACCGAGGATATTCCTCCTTAATGTATTTTTATCATGAAGATCGGTTGGTTTTACATATTTTGTAGAGATGGAGACTTGATTTGATATAATTTGCACTCATATTCCCAGCATCATAGCATCTATGCTTTCATCTGATGTTAGTTCCAGAGAGATAAACGTGTTTCGGTCCGGTGAAAAGTGCATCCAGCACAGATGAGGTAATGCAGCTCAGTGATGGACAGGGAATGTTCAACCTGTATCAAGTAAGGGACCAAACCACTTCATTGGAATAATATTTAATGTAACTTTATAACACAGATCCCAGATCACCGTAGACCTCTGACAGGATCTCTTGCTGCATCTGATCAGAAATTATGTCATCGATCAGATCAGCTGATCGTCTGCCGCTCACAGTGGAGCAATAGTTTGAAATATGATTTCAAACTATCAGATTATCGATGCTCGGTTGTCACCGGTCTGTCACAGCTTTCTTTTGTAAGATTTTAAACCATTTAAGCTCCACGTCTGTTTAATTTTTCTGACGGATAACTAATTTAATGATTAGTATTTGGACAAAATAAAGAATGACTGACAGACACTGAGATCGCAGCAACACCTGTAGGCATGATGCAGTTTCGCTGTTCTACCACTAGGTTTTGTGCATACGCATGGAAAAAATTGCGCTTAAATTTACACATTTTTCGACGCGCATGTACAAGTTGATAAACCCATACTTTGTGTGGAAATGCTTGTACGCACACATTAAGCACACTTTTGTGCATATGCACGGTTAATAAATGAGGCCTCAGGTGTCTGGGTCCTATGGCTGGTTCGAAGATGGCGGCGCGCAGTGGTGCAGCGGCTTCTCAAGCTCCCTGGACTGAGCCTTGTTTACAGACCTTTGAAGCCGTTATTGGCACTACTTCAATGCTAAATTCACGTGTGAAGCACAGCTCAACCGAATTGATGCACATCAGAGACAATTCGGTTATTACAATCTCACTAAAGTTGAAATCCGCACTCGGAAGACAACGGTTGCTGAGGACGACGGAGTGGCAAAGCAGAGTGCGGGGAGCAGGGGGCAAGAGGAAACGTTGTGCCCGAAAACAGAAGAGAGGAAAGTGGTCGGGGGTACTGGCCCAGCTTGAGGCTAGCAGGCCGCCGATTCCAACTCTTTCTGGCCAACGTCCGCTCTCTAGATAACAAAATGGACTTGTTACGCCTGAGAGTAAGTGTTTCTACAGAGATGAGGAACAGTGCTGTTCTTTGTCTAACGGAAACCTGGCTTAACAACAACATGCCAGACTCAGCCTTCCAGATCAACGTACTGCAGCTTTTTCGAGCGGACCACGACCACCGGTCGGGGAAAACATGGGGGGGAGGACTCTGTGTGTACGTGAATGAGGGTTGGTGTACAAACTGTGGACTTGTAAAAAACTACTGCTCTGAGACGGTTGAATTTATGACTGAGACGTCGGCCGTACTATCTGCCACGAGAGTTCACCGTGGTGTTCGTCACCATTGTTTACATCCGGCCAGGTGCTAATGCT
>JAOXYM010000021.1:22659873-22674065 GCA_028567055.1 Leptatherina wallacei
TCTGTTGCAAAAATGCAGTGTTACCATGGGAACCGAAGCCATGTTGTTAAACTCAGCAAAGCCTTCACGAACACAGAGGGGAGGGGTGGGCTGAGTTATCGTCTGCTCGGCTTCCCTTCCCCCCTCTATCCTACTCTGCCCCCTGCAAACGAAACTTGGCCTGGAGAGATGTTCTCGGTAGGTGAGAGAGAAGCGCCTGCAGTCAAACTAAGAGCCGATTCGACCAAAGCAGGGCGCCAAGATTTAAATGAGATATCAGAGAATTGTTTAAGCTTGGGAATAAAGTGCATAATATGGGACCTTTAAGTGTGTTAGTTTTCACCCTATAGGACCTAAAACTGTGCAAACAGCTGAAAGTAAACCCCATAAATGGACGTTGATGGGACTGTGTAAGGGAAATCATTTGAATTGCAAAGAAGATGTAATTACAAATCCAAATCTTTTGGCTTACAAGCCATATCCAACCAATGTCACTGTCACTACTTATTTCTTACTTCTTCTCATTTGCAATTCAAATCCTTGCATTTCCCACATGGTAGTCGATGCTAAATGTTCTTTCGTTGAAGTGATCGTGTTTTTTTGTGGAGGAAGAGACAGTGGGGATGTTTCTCTGCAGAACCATCTGGACACATGCAGTACATATGCACTGATGAATAAAAGCATTAAAGATTAAACCGGCTTCATGCATTTCTCAGACAGATTGTAGCTGTTAGTCTGTTAGCCGGATGATGAGACATGAGACAGAACGTACTGCTGTTAGTTCTTATTCATGAAGTAGAGGATTATGTACACAGACATCAACCTGGCAGAACTGAGTTTTAGGTTGGAAATATGCTCTCAGTTTTAAGGCACATAAAGTTGATATTTTGCCTTCATTCATGCACAGTAGAGATATTCAGGAAGTGTGTCAAAGGGATCAGGGAAATGACAGGAGTCGCTGCCACTGAGGGCATTTTAGATTTTGTGGTCTGCATGAAAAATCAGCTGGCCATTGTGTCAACCCGACTTTATTCAGACTGAATAGATTATTTTCCAAGCTGTTTATTCTTCAAAGGATGGACTTTAGGCACAGCAACAAGGAGAAAGTCTCCTCTAAAAACCAAAGTAGTTAGGTCCTTGCCCTTCAGGAGTTGCTCTGTGTGTATAGTTTGTGTCATATGAGAGCTTTTTGATTCACAGCTAATTTAAAAGTAAAGGCTGTATTGGAGTGAAATAATGGCCAAGAAATGTTTCCACCCAAAGCATTTTTACATGCAAGTATGGTCAAAATGATCCATTAAGATATGTTTTCAAAATGTATGCTCTTCTCAAACAATATAATTTCTTTACCTGAGCCCTTTAGTATAAAACCGAATGAAAACAAAGTATGTATAGCAGCTGTAAAGAGATCAGACATGCATGTCAGTTTGTTGTGATTGTGAAGATATAACCAGAAGCCACCAAAAATGTTAAGTTGCAACGTAGAGCCATGTTTCCGAATCGCAGATAATTTTTGTGATGAGCAAATGCATAATAAACGTACATAACAAACAATAAAACTAAAAGCTTTGCTTCTTCTGACTGATTATGCAGAATGTGTGAAATAATTGCATGTGTAAGTCATTTATATTGTGTGTATTCCAGCATCTTGCAAGTTAGCAGAGGATCTTCTGAAAGGTTGCAAACTTGGAAAAAGTAATCAAACATTTCTGAATGATCAAAGCTTTTTGCGTTCTAGTCTGAAATGTTACTCAGATGACTGAGGCTTTATGTGAGGGAGGGATGATAACAATACGTCCCATTTTAATCTCTGATAAATAACACGTAGGAATACTCTTCTGTCGTAATGATGTGACCATTATCATCTTCCACAGGTAGACATGAATTTCTTTTTAATTATAAAAACTTTCCTGTCAGAGCCACACACCTCCCCATGGCATGTAGGGCACGGTGATATGGCCACAAATATAAATATATATAAATTAGAAAATTTGCGATAATGATGCAAGTAACGATATAACTGATGCTAGACAAAATACGATTTAAGCATCTTTGTAAAGCCCTCATAACCCTGGCCAAACAACGTGTTACTGCATTAGTTAGGTCCTCCCCCAGAGTTTGCTACTTTTTTCATGAGGTGTGCCTGCTATTTAAAGCTATGCTGATTGTTTCAGTCAGTTTATTTGGTCTGACCACCACCTCAGTTAAAGCAGATGCCTCTTCATGTGCTTTTAAAGCTTTGTTGTTCTCCAACAAGTGCTTTTGCATAGTGAAATAGGTTTGTTGTGTTTCCTCCCTTCGCTACAACGGTCTTCTTGCATGTTTTGTAAAGAATAGTGCTCTGGTGTGTATCTGATGGGCGAAAGCCTGGAGGTTGCACCTCTTTTTGCAAACCAATTCTGGTTAGTCTGTCAGACAATGCTGTCAATGCAATGCTTTCGCCCTCCTCTTGGGTCACCGCCATGCTTCTCGCTGCATGAGCTTTAGACCAGATGAAATCTGCGCACGTTTCCCCTAAGTTTTATTGCGCTATTTTAATTTTATATCATCCCCTAACATCACACCAGTATCTACATGAAAGATATGATATGGCCCAGCCTGAATGGCATGACCAACTTCTGTTTTGAGCTTTGTTTTAATTGGTTAATACGTACAACAACTAGGTTAGTATCCATATTGCACCCTGGTTTCTAAGTTATCCATTAAAAAACCCAGCACACTATTTAATAGGGATAGGCATACTGAGATAACGTTCAGAGATCTAACATCATAATCTGCTTATTTGTGGATGAAGCTTTTGTTGGATGCTCGTACTCCATAAGTAACAACTCTCACAGCACCATATTATTTTGTACCAGAGCCAAACAATAATGAAGTCTTCCTTTGGTTTTTTTCCCCCTGGTGGTTGGCAAACAGTTAAACTACTAGCACCTTGTGGTGGTGGTAACACATTACTACCAGGAGCTGGTTAAAACAACACTGTCACATATCGAGCCATTAGTTGCAGAAACTATTCAAGTTCTTATAATAAAATGACTATATTAAAAGAATTCATCCCCCTGACTTCCTCTAAATGAGTTGTCTTGGGTGTCTTTGCTGCACCTGCCAGTGCTTTTTATCCAACTTTGTGGCAATTATGAAAATGTTTCTTGTTTTTGGGATGTGATGCGTCACCGCACAGCAAAATGTTGTTTTGCCAGGCTGGAAACCAGAAGTGTGAATTTTGGTTTTCAGCCCCATGGCACTCTGACAGTTTTACTACCGAGGATGTGAACAATGGATGTCAGTGAGTCATCAAAATGACTCAGAAATACATGGTTTTATTGTTGAAACCACTTCATTTTAACCACTTCCTTGTCCTATCGGGTTTTCTAATCCTGTGATTCTGAACATATTAGCACTTCACAGCGTCTACAAACTTGATACCTAAAGTGTGACTGTGTGTGATACAGCTGTGAGGAAGAAGCTGAGGTTTGTTTCACTGATATTCCATAAGTATGTGGTCCAGTGAGCAAAGTGCACTCTCTCATCCCTGCTTCTGAGTCCATCTGCGTTGACAGAAAGCTCTGAATGTGACTCTGTAGAGAATGTGCCACATTTTCTAACACTTAGGTTCAATGTTGAAGCACATCAGTCATGGCCAGTGATTTATTGACTATAGCTCTGGCTCTGTATTCACATCAGGATTGTAGCTGCTGCCCTCGCATCCCAGAGGGCGAGACTGCAGCAGGATATCCTAGCTAAGGGCGAGAGCCTGCGGGCTCAGTGGCCTGGTTTCTGGGAGGAATTTGCGAACAGAAAAACGTTTATGAAGGTGTTAAAGCGTCTTTGTACCTCGCTTATAGCCTCGCTCATTCAGCCATATGTTCACACTGTTATTCATGCATCTTACACATTTAGTTACTCACCCTCCTCTTATACACTCTCACTTAGTAGCTTATTCAGTGCTAAATGTTTACACTAAAGCAGAATCTTTCGGACACCAGCAACCTTCTTGCTGTGAGGCTGTGGTGCTAACCACCACACCACCGTGCAGCCACCCTAATACCAATTAAACAATAAAACAATAACCCAGTTTATCATGACATATCACCCATGGACTTAGGTTTTCTGCACATGATGCACCTGGTATGTCAAGATAACGTAATGCCTGGTTCAGATGGTTGCTAAGTCAAATTAACAGACACAGTATCATAAATTCATTCGGTGTCTTGTGCCGGCAGGTGGCCATATTATAGGATTGTTCCCCTATCACATGTTGTTGATTACCTTCTGACCACACAAGACGGGAGGCGGGACATGCAGCTGTCAATCAATCATGGCAACAGATGCACTCTGGGTGATTGTGGCTGTCTCTGCTCCGAGAGGGCAAAGAAAAAAATAAGATGACGGTGGGACTCATTCCTGGCAGGGAGAGGGCATTATGGGCTGTCTATCCTGCAAACAGAAGTTAAGGTAACAAGTGCAGTGACATGTTTGAAACACTGCAACGTTTTAATGCTAGCCTGTGTTCTATGTGACAGCTACAAGCGTGACTACTAACAGGAGGGTAAAATATTAAGGATTTGGGAATACCCTCATGATTTAAGAGAAGGAAAATTAATCTAGTAATTAATCTATATCTGCCAGGAATGGCACTCTGTCTTCCCATTGGTCAATATGTAGGAACACATCGTAGGACAAAAAAAAATCCCGACATGAGTTTCTGTCTTTCATTATGTCACACTACACTGGGTAAAGACGCTTGTTCTGCAACCCAAATTGGGGCTGAAATCGTGTAGTCTGAACCAGGCATAACTGTTGATGTGATTTTTAACCAATTTCACTTCATATATTCATGCTTCCTGCTCATATCTACCGGAACACCCAGCAGGTTATGAATTTTTATGCCAGCAGAACTTTTATATGAAGCTTGCTGCAACACTCCCTCAACATGTGCATGACAATTTCCCAGTACTAAAGTAAAAGGGTCACGAACCAGTGATTGGTTCAAATCCTTTTGTCATTTTGCATCCGTCTTCATGATTAGAGTGGTGAATCTACGGATTTCAGCTTCATCATCCTGCAGATGCTCAGACTTTATGCATCTTAAAGCAGACCATGATCTTCACCTGTACCTAACCACAAAGTTTTCCCATTCAAAGGTGCTACAGAATTAATTTCTTTGTTTGTATGTGCCTGTTCTCTACCTCCCCTCCAACCACCTTATGAGGACTTTGGTCTATCACATAGTTTGGGACATTTCATAATGACAAAATCTATGCATATTTCCTTCTCCATATGCTTTGACAAAACTTTTTGATGCTATATGAATTATAACAGTTGGAGTGTTCAGCACATTGCTGGTTCCATTATTTGCTTCAAAGCATCATATAAACACAACATATTTTCAATCCCCTGCTGATATTCTGATGGTCACTTTCACCACCAGCTGTTTTAAACTGTGTTGCAGCAATGAAAATCAAAACACCACTGGAATTATCTTTATAAGAGAAGTTGTTCAGCTGAAGCCTGTTTGCAGAGGAAACTTCCCCATGTTGCCGGCGCTCCACACATTTCTGCTCATGCTCACTTGTATGGGTCCTTGCTTTGCACAGACCTGATATAATGTTCTTACACAAACGGTTCTCATTGCTAATCTGAGCTGCCTGGAGCCGGTCCATGGGGATGTGGCTGGTTGTTCAGTATGCACTGCTACAGTAATGCAAGGATTTATAGGGGCTGAAAGATGTGAAAACGGCACAAACAGAAGGCCAGGTCAGGTGCGTGTGTTTTCTCTTCTGGCTTTCTCTTCTACCATGGGGGTACAGTTTCATTTGTGGCTGTGAATAATGCAGCCTGATTCCCCCGCTCTGCCAGGGATGTGTTGATGGTGCAAGCCTTGAGATAAGGTCTACATGTATTTACATTCAAAGGGCTGTCTGCTTTCTGGGCTTTAGAAAGTGCACTGGTGTAGCATACAAATCACACAGATATGAAGGGTAAAGAAAAATAAAAGTCCTGGTGGCCTTTAAGTGTTTATGTAGCTATTGTGGTGTTTATCTAATCTGTAACCAGCTGGTGAAAAAAACTCATGTTGACTCCTCAAAAGAAAAGGACAAAATGCCTTTGAGACTGAATCATGTTCCTTCCATCCACAGCATCTTTGTGAGCACAGATTGTGGATATGATGCTTATCTTTGTCTTTGTTGTGCCGAATAGTGAATTTAGGGTCAACGCATTGAATATTCTTAAACCTGTCAGCCACATGCAGTTTTCAAGCCTTTAACATGGACTATTGTGGTAAATTATAGCCTCAATGGCTGCTCATAATATAAGATTGGGCGAACTTCTTAAGCTGCGGAAATAAGAAAGTGAACTATTCTCTAATGCAAAAGTGCTGCGGTTTCAATCTGAGTACATGCAAAATGTTTTTTTTATCTGGGAAAATTTAGCTAATGAAGATACTGACTCTCAGAAGTACTTCACATGTTTCGGCTTAAAACAAAAAGTATTCGTTTAAATACTGTCACAGAACCCTCCTCATCATAGGTGCAGCTTACCAGCAGGTATAACAGGTAAATGCTTGGTGCCTCGGCCGCCGAACGAGCTACTGAGCAGTGACAATGTGGAGAGTTAGCAATGGCAGTGGTTGACCAGCACAGAACTCTATGAAGAGGCCCCACCCCAGCTCTTGCTGCTAGTAGCAGTGTGTCTTATATAAACAAAGCAGACTGAGAGAGGCTTCATTAAAACAAGGACAAGTTTTCTATCTGGCTGTTACAGAAGAAAGAAAGAAAATAAAAAAACGGGAACAACAAAAGCCAGAGCAAGATGGTGGTAAGTTGTGCAGATAAGAAGCTAATTTATCTTATAGCAGCTCAGTGTGTTCTCCTGTTGAGTTCCTGAGTGTCATGAGGCCGAAAAAAATAAATAAATAACTTGGATAATGTCAAGTTGAAGCTGTCAAACTAGAAGTTTCACATTATAGAATATGTTCACAAGAAATCTGGATAATGTACCACTAAGGTGCATGGACGGCAGTTACCGTGCGTTGCGCCACTGGTGTTTATATTGTATTTTCCATGTGTCTAGCAGGCTGTACACTTCTGTGTTTATTCATTTATGTCCTGTACTCTGCTGTAAAAATCATCCCAAAGAGTCATCATGCAGGTTTCAGCCACACAGTTTAATCTTTTGTATTAGAGCCATGTTAAATCTTATTGTCTCTGTTTAGTTAAATGAAAACAATAAATAATGACAAACCAAGTAAATTAGTGAAAGCTGCTGAAGAACATCCAAAAGTTGCATTTGAGATATTTAATGCTATAAAAACAACCCCTTTTAAGATCATAAGTATATACAATTAAAGAAAAGAAAAGACCGCTGGTTGGCAGCAGGGGTCACGTTAACCAAACATTTTCCGTCGTTGACTGTTTTTTTTAAAACAATGGCTTAGAAATCTGAAGGCTGAACTTTGAACTTTGACAGATTGCAATTCACACCCCTGACCACTTGGTAGTGAGTGAGCGTATTAATTAGCTATTGTCTTGGAGCTTGTCTTTGAGCACTACGGGTCTCAGACCGGTGCAGCTGAACCACTGGTGCAGAAGAAGCACGTGCATGCTGCAGGATTTCATCCCGCTGAAGCGAGTGCTTATGGGATCAGGAAACCCCTCGTTCAAAGTCTTACCAACTTTTCTAATGACTTAATAAGTGAAATGTTCTCTAATTTCAAAACTTTGGCGCTTCTAATTCAAGTCTCCAGTGTGGCAGCAAAGTGCGGATTCAGCCTCCAGAACATCAAAATAGCCATAAAAAGTAGTCGGTCCGAGGCAAAAGTCCATCCAGTAACACCGTGAATTCTCTTCTACAACCTGAGCGGCAAAGATTTCACTGACACATGGACAGAGGTCTCACTCTGACAGATTTTCTAGAACTAAATCTAACTAGTCTCACCCCAACATATTCTTTCAATCTTAACTTGTTGAAACTATTTTCAGTTTCCTTATCCAATTCACGTTACTATCAGGTAAGCTACAGAACACGACAAGACTGAGAGGTCGGGCTGGGGCCCCTTTAGGGAGCACTGTGACCACTGTCATTGCAAACTCTCCATGTAGTCGCTGCTCTGTTTTGGTTCCATGTTGGTCGGCTGCCTCTGTGTATTCTGCACATCTGCTTGATGTGTGATGGCACGGTGTGGATCTTCTGTTCAGCTTGTTCGGACTGAATTTTAATGAAATGCTATTGAATGTGTCATCATTTAAGAAATTAAAGTGACTGCAAAAATAAATTGACAAGATTTTTATGACCCTGTCAGTCAAAATGACTGAACAAGAAACAGTCTAGCGCAATCTCTGGTGGAAGGGGCCCCCCTATGAAATTTTGCCCCAAGAGACCCCAGAACCGCCACTGCTCCTTATACAACTGCACCCATGGTAAGATGATGGCAGTTAAATTTGAACAGACCGAGGTAGGATTATATAACTGGATCTTGACATAAAGGAAGGACCTCTGATGACATTCAGTGGAGCCAGTTAGTCATTCTTGGTCTCTGGTTGAACTTCCTCCTCTGGCTAACCAGAGCATCTGTTTACAGGCCGGTCCATGTCCATGATTGAGAGGAGATATGACAACATTCCCCTTTGAGCAACTGCATTCAGATCGCATTGCTCCACTCTCCATGGCTCAGATGGCATTATGAATAAGTCTTGACTCTTGGTTTTATCCACCCTGGTTTTTGCACACACAGACAATGTTGACCATAAAAGACTCCTGATGCATCCACGCCATGGTGCTCACGCTGAAGATCCTCCAAAGTAAAATGAGCCAATGAGTCATGACTAAAGAAATAATGTTGGTATTAGAATTGATTCTCATGTCAAAATGTTAATGTTTCAGTTATTCATGGTAAATATGTAGTTAATCATTAACAGGAACAAAGTGAAAGTAATTGTCCAATCAGGATCTTGTCTAAATTATACCCAGTTCATTGGAACTACTTCTTCTTCCGCCTGACATAGTCATACCATATGTGAGATAAAGCACAGCATAGTGTCACAGCAGCCGCTAATTACTCATTAAGAAATGTGTGGAGATATTTCAGCCCCACATACAGCAACATCTGTGAGGACCACAAACCACCTTAAACATCTGAGAGTCAAACA
This sequence comes from Leptatherina wallacei, assembly GCA_028567055.1. NCBI lineage: Eukaryota > Metazoa > Chordata > Actinopteri > Atheriniformes > Atherinidae > Leptatherina > Leptatherina wallacei. The sequence continues at coordinate 22,669,002 of JAOXYM010000021.1, forward strand.
TAACACAGAAGCAGAGGTGATGAGGTGATCTAAAGAGGAGGAGAGGTGCTGCTTTGAGTCCTTTACTGCTACAGGTACTATCCAGGTACAGACGGAGGACATGTGGAGCTGCTGATATATAGCACTGTTGCTAGTGATTTACATCTGTCTGCTAGGCTTAGCTTACTGTCCTGATGTTCAAATAATCTGGAATCTTGGTTCAAATGGGAATTAATAAATATTGTTGGGAAATAAGTCATTAAAAACTAAATGCGGCAATAAATAGCTGTATGAGTTCAGCTTGGAGAAATACATGTCCATGAAATCACCTCATATTAATTCAATAAGACTGGATTTAGTCAGACAAGGTTCCCTGCAGAGTTTAAAGTAGATTTTTGATCAGATCATTAGAATATTCAGTGCATGGAATAAAACACATGTTTGGCTTTAAAGGATAAAAAAAATAAACAAAAAACATTTAGGGGATTAGATGAACATAAAAACATCAGGCTCATTTGTTAATGGTAACGGAATATTTGAAAGGCATTGATAGATGGATATTCCATTCAGTGTATGCTACTGACCACAAGAACATGTTTGTTGTTAAGGTGGTATCTAGAGACACAATTTAACAGAATACAAAATATTACAGTCAAGACAAAATATTCATGTTTTACTGAAAAAATTGTACTTTTTCTGAACTTTGGTTTTTATAGAAAAATATTTCAGGAGACGGGTGAAGAAGGAGCTCAGAAGAAAGAAGGGAGCAAAAAGATGAGGGAGAAGATAAAGTAGATGGAAGAACATGAACAGGGAAAGAGAGGACCTGAAAGAGAAAGAGAGGGAGTGGTTTTTGGTTCTCTTAAAAATACATTTTGGTGTTCATTTTAAGATGTGTGAGTGATAAAGGCTGGTATTTCTAAAACTTTGGGCACCATGCTGGATTTGGTTGTCAAGGTTTTGAAGATTTAGCTGTCTGGGCTTCCAGTTCAGCATGTTTGTGTAACCTGAAGATGAAAAAGTCTTTGTCATATATGAATTTGGTCATAAATATTTATGTCATTTTAAAAATTCTTATTGCATTGAGTCCGATCGCTGTTTAACATGTCATTAAAAAAGCTTTACATGTTGCTAATAATACAAACCAGCCGTACAGAGTGTGAATAAGGTGTTAACCCAGCCAGGCTTTTATATAAATAATCTCATTATCATGTTCTGTAATTACAGAAGATTGTGTCTAGGAAAAATCTCTGCCAGAATAACAATATCTCAATCATCAACAGCCTGTTCACACCTTGATTTCACTGTTAATGATGTAATGGATGTGTGTAGATGTGCTTCCCCATCACTGCTAATGTGATTATGATTGGAGCGTTGCATGTGCCGTCCCTGTCTGATGAAAATTTCCAAACTGGTCTGAGAAAGCAGACAAGTTAATACTGTTTTTCACTGATGTTCTGTTATTTGACAATTACAGCCATTTTGTTTACAAGCTTTGCCATCCTTTTTTCTTTTTCTTTTTTTTTCTTTTTTTAATTTGCCCTCCCCGTGTCCTTCCTGAAAATTCAGCCGCTGTGTTTATTTACTTTGCTGTAAAACTGACTCAAACTGAAATATTTTCATGTAAGTCTTATCTTTGAAATCTTATCAAACTGATATGTGTAACCGGGGTCTGCCTTTGGTGACAGGAAGGAAGAATCGGGTAAAGAATGGTACGGTCGGAGCCCTGCAGGCTTGGCGAATGCCTAGCGTTTTATCTGAAGAGATTACTGAAGGCAGCCATGGCCTCTCTCCTCAGCTGCCAGGGTGCCCTGGCTTTGATCCTAACTCCCTCTGAATGGTAATCACCTGGGAAAAGGTCCCAATTATCTTGGCGAAACTCTGGGGTACAGTGTCCCTGTCGCTCTCCCACAGCCTTGGATTAGATACAGACACACTTATACAGACAGGGACAGACACCTACATACTGTATAGTTAAGTGCAAACACACACTTTAATGCTCAAATTTAATGGACTGTATCCAATCTCTATCCTTTCCCAAACTTCGGGCTGTCACATGATTTAAATTTTTAATCTAATTTATGATTGGATGGCTGGATTAATCGCGATTAATCACATTCCAATATATAAGCACCTAGCTTGGTGGCTGCTGAAAGCTAGGTGTTAAACCCGAACTTGCAGCCTCAACAAATGCTTGCCTGGCATTGAGATGGTAGGCTACGTCAAGCTAGAGGTGCGTCTGTGAATAGAAAACTTATTTCTCCACCATCTGCCAACAGCAGCATTTTTTATTGATTGTTTCATCTTTGCTTTTTAAATTTTCAAACTTATAGGACCAGCATGCACTGGGGTGGGAGTGGCTTATGTTTTTTTTTGGCTAGCTCAAGAGGTGCAGTAGGAGTCAGGGGAAATGTTTGATCTTTGCCTGCTTTGCAATTGATCAATACACTACCAAAACTTACGGCTTATGTTTGGACAATAAACTTTTTTTTCTTCTTTTGCAAGCGTAAAAAAAAGTTGTGTGTGTGCTTGTGTCTGAGGTTTTCAGCTGTAATGATATACATGTGTACAACTTTCATGTGTGGTAACTTTGTGCAAACATTGTTGACATGATGCAATACTCATTTCAGACCCCTTTCTGACAATAAATATGTATGTCAACCGAGCAGTCTAGTTAGCTTTGTATCTGGCTAGCTAGCTAGCTGGCTAAAACTTCTGCCTCCATTGTAGAAATGCATGTCTCCCAGATGCCAGAATTTGTTGAACCTGGGCTGAATAACATAAATAATAAAGGATATGGATTAATTTAGTCAAATGTTTAAATGCAGCACAGATTTTGAAGGAGCTACATGCCACCTAAGGAAATCTGATTTATCTAAGCCGAGTTAGACCAGTAGGTCTACTGTGGTGAATTATGTATATTTGAGCGTACAGGATTGGTGCATGCTCTCACTCCTCTCCAGGGATTGGATATTGACGGAGTGGTTCCCTATAAACTGGCCTGGATCTCTAATCTCCCCCTCCTCCCAACAGGACACAGCATTTCATCTGTCAGGTTTCTAGGAGTTGGAACGGTTGGGCTGCCATTTTCTTTTAACTTCAGTTTTCTCCTGTGTTGTTAGTTTAGGGAGATAAGTTGCTCTATTTTCATTTCTTTTGATATAGTTTATCTCCTCTTTTCCAGGTAGTTTTGTTTATTATTTTGGTCATGACTCACCCTGGAGTCACTTTAACTGCTCTGTAGCTCCTTGTGCTCTTTTTGTGTGTTAAATAAAGCTTTATAATTGTTTATGATATCTGGTGGCTGCTTGAGAATTGAGGAAGATGACTCAGTTTGATGTGTTCATTCAGGTACTAAGTATTTAGCTTTGACTGCAGCATAGCCCCAAACTGATGTAATATCCTCAATTGAATATTCATTTTTAACTCCATTAATATTCCATATTTTGGTCTTCAAGCTCCCAACATTTCATAAGATACTCTCCACGTCTCCCCTACCTTGACTACAGTGAAATTGTTGAACATTTTTCCTTTTGAAATGTTTTATTTTTCTGCTCTATACTTCACTAACTTGGTGTAAAGATGATGAAATACATGGTTGGCAGAGTACACTTGTGGCCACCCGTTGTCCAACCTTTTAAATCCGACATCTCAGCAGTTAAAGTTACACAGCTAAAAATCCAAACAGGCGTTTAAAACAAACACACACACCGTGTCCATTCACTTTGAAAAGTGTTTTGAACTAGACCGCCGATGAGCCATGAAGTGATTACCCCGAAGGCTCAAAGACATAATGCGTATACTTACTCAGCAGGTTGCTGGGAGTTTTTATTTTTTTTATTTTTTTGCCTTCACTAATCAGGAAATCGCAAGTTGTTTTCACATACAGGCAGATCATCTCATGAAAGAGCAGCAGTTAAAAGCAAAGGCATGACCGAGCTGAGAGGCCTGAGTGTGGGTCAGCTGGTGGTTGCATGAGCAAACGGGGGGTGAAAATATATAATGTGTAATTTTATGCAGGAGGTCCGGAGATGGTGTGGGTGATAGCAAAGTGGAGAGTGTCTGATTGAGATAAAAGACTCGGCTTTGCCTCTCAGGGCTGCCTGATTATGATTGGGTAGCAGATCAGAGAATGCGACAGAGAATGAAATGGATAGATGGCTAGATAAACTGGCATGGCTGGGTAGGTGCATGGACACTAGATGGATGGTGTGTGGGCATGGATAATTCTGAGCGGTCACACTTTACATAACGGGGATTTTTCACTGCAGGATCTCAGGAAGAGATAAAAAAAAACAAACAACAATTCCAGCGGGCAAGAAGATGTGTGATCAGCCGGGTGTTTCACTGTCGATAAAGCATTTTCACTACCAAACATTACAGATCTCTCCACAGCCAAAGGCCTCAGACACTTCCGGAGTTTCGCTGCCCCGTTGAGTGGTGCATCGAGGGGACAGGGCTTTCCCTGAGTCACTTCTTATAAATGTGATTTTTCTCTGTTAAAAAATGTAAGCACACCCTTGAAATAAGACTCACAGCACACTAATCCCCTCTGGTGGGCCCAAATCCTGCTATGAGATAACAAAAAAGCACTGAATACCTCTTCTTTTTTTTTACTGTTATTTGTCCTAGCTTTTTCAACAGTATCACAATAATCCCAAGTAAGCTGAAATTCATCATCTTGTTCATAGTTAAAAACAAAATGGCTTGGAAACATGGACCTAAGCCTATTCTTAAGGGATACTTATGCCTTTTTGAATCAGGGTTGTGCAACATAATCAGTCAGTGTCTCAGCCATCGGTCAGAAAGCTCTCGGCTGGAGGAATTCTGATGGGAAAGCTGAGAGCTTCCAAGTTGGTGGCCACGGAAGAGTGTTTTTTCTACTTAAAAATGGCTACAAATGGTTCAAGTGAACACTAAATATAGTGATAATATAGTAATATCAGGTCTCTGTTTTCCCAGCTGGCTGCCCAATGTATCCTGGCTATAAGCCATCGTTTGTTTAGTTATTTCTCTCTCTCACACACACACACACACACACACACACACACACACACACACACACACACACACACACACACACAC
>JAOXYM010000021.1:22729510-22748948 GCA_028567055.1 Leptatherina wallacei
TAAATGATTTTATTGTAATTTTAGCTTCTTTTTCTTATTTTTTTATTTCTTATCTGTAATGCTTTTAATGTTTTATGAAAAGCACTTTGAATTGTCTTGAACCTGAAAATGTGCTATACAAATAAACTTGCCTTGCCTTGCCTTGTTTATGTGTTAATTCACAGCTATTCCAGTCAGAAAGTCTAGTATTAACATTTCTTAGTAAATCTCCACCATCCCAACTGTGTCAGCCAACCAAGAGGCAGAGTAAAGCTTTTATTCTCCGAGCAACACTGTGGCGTATATATCTTTGATAATTAACAGAGATCTCTATCAGGGGAGACACAGATCTGTGTCTTTACACTAAATGAAGTCTCAATCCATCCAGATGCAATAAAGCTGCAAATGAAAGAGAAAAAAATCCTTAATTGCAGAGTTTTTTCACAACTGGATCTTCTCCTAATTCTGACGTCAAAGGAAAATATCATTTTTATCATCTGTTTAAGAATTCAAACTGAAGCAAAAATCACAACAAAGACATGAAAATATAAATCGTTAAGTTTCAGTAAAAATGAAACTGACATCTTGCAGAGATCTGAAGATTTGCTCACATTGTGCAAACAAAATGAATCAAGAGCAGTGACATGATAGTTTACACTGGAGACTGCATTTAACAGTATATTTAACTGGACTGAGTAATTAATTACCTAATGAACGGCAGTAATCAGCAGTCAGTTTGTTCTCGGTGCTGCAGCCTATACTGTAGACCGTTTTTGGGTATCTTGGCTCTAGAGCAGGGGTGTCAGACTCATTTAGTTATCATTCTCAAGTTGGCGGGACGGGTAAAATAACAGCATATTAATCTATAAATAACAAAAACTCCATATTTTCCTTGGCATGGTGCAAAGAAGTAAAAGTAAATCATTAAGATGTTTATTTTTAATGGACTGTCCCTTTAGAAAACATACTGAGAACAACTTGAAATTTTCTGGAAAAAAATGAGTTCGTTTTCAACCAAATTTTGTCTCGGTTTATCATTTACATGTGCATCAACACTTACAGACTTACAGAGTATCTGCAAAATCCCAAAACCTTTCATCACATGTATGTGGAACTGAACAATCCAGTATTTCACATTATGATCAGAGCTCAGAAAGCAGCATCACAACATATTACGCTGTAAAGTTATCTAACAAAAACTGAGCTGAAAAACGGAGGCAATGTGTAAAGAAATTGGTAACGTTAATGTTTTAGCAGCATGAAAAGCACTTTTAGCTGCAGTAAGAAATCAGTTTCTGTGTGATGTTATCAGTCTCACATTCATGTGGAGGAATATTGACCCTCTCCTTTCTATCCTTGCTTCAGTTCATTGAGGTTTTGTTCATGCAACCCTCACACAGCCTTTAGATCAGGTTGAGGTTTGGACTTTGACTGGATCATTGGAATATCTTCATTCTTTTCTTTTCGAGTCAGATGGCCTCACATTTGACTTCAGAATACAGAAGAGATCATGGTCGACTCATCATCCCTCCGCCACTTTGTGTGATATTTTTCCAGAATATCCATGTTTCCATGTTCTTTTAAAAAAAAAAGAAGAGTCTTTATTTGGGAGAAACCCCTCCCTGTTCAGTATTTTCCAAAGCATTGCTGTGAATTTTAACATTTAACATGCTATATGAGGCCTGCAGAGGCTGACGTGTAGCTCTTGTGTTTCATAACGTGTGGGTCAAATCCATTTGACCGGATCTAGACCAGACCAGATGTTTTTGAGGTTCTTGATAATTAAAACCTCAGTATTTTTCCATGTGGCCGTAGGGGATTTTCACTAAGGAGAAAAATATGCAAATAAACCTGATCAACTAATTACAATAATGACTGCAAACTGTTCACCGCCATGCAGATAATCACAAAAGCATCACCAGACCGAGCAGTAAAGATGTTAAGTTAAATGTGAACAATACATATGCATGGTCCCCCCCCTCATCCCCTTTCTTTTTATTGTGCAAGTTAGCCTCACGAGTTAATGACGTGCAATAGTGCATCAAGCTAATCTCACATTCATCAACTTCATGCAACACGCTTCATCAGAGAGAGACGTTCATTAGATTGGAAGGATATTATTGCAGCCTCAGACACCACAGGCACTACTTAAAGCTTGGTTAATCCCAGCAAGTTGTAGAGTGGCATGTCTTTATTTGCTGGTGCTCCGAGCATGAAGCTGCATGTAAACACACATACACACACACACACGCACTCCGCAGACTGAAAGCCTCAGCCCAAAACCTGTGCATTCAAACCGACCACCTCCATCTCTTCCTTTCTAACCTCTAGGCCAAAGTTTCTTGCTTTGCTTTGATCTCCCCTCCACCTCCAGGGTGTCCGCCTTCCCCGTGCGCTTGATGGACGGGATCATGAGTCCCTGGCAGAGAAACTCTGCCGGCTTGACACATCTCTTTGACAAGGTGAGAATATCAGCGGAGAAAAGACGGGGAGTGACTGCCTCCCCCTCCCCACTCATCCAGCATCCACTTATCCATCCGCCTCATATCTTGAGTGACAGCACAGCGCAGTGACACATGTTTTACATATGATGTGAAAAGTGAGGCAAGACAGGGGGTCATATTAGCATCCTTTTTTTTTTTAAAAAAAGGATGTGTGGGAAACAGGAGCCCTGAGGGTGTGTGCTTTCAGAGTTTGTGGCGGTGGAACATCTTGTCAAGGAATCCCAGAATTTCCAATGCACTCCCAGCATGCAAGGCTGCTGTCAGCGCACCTCCAGAGTGGCTGAAATCACAGCTGCAGCAAAGGGAAATGGAGCCTGAGATGTAGGGCTCTCATCATTTAGGCTATAAATCTTAGGAATACAAATCCCCTCCTGTCTGCACGTCCTGCCTTCAGCCGGCAGTACTCTGCAGGGAAGTTTATTTCTTTCTGGGTAATATTGCGGTGAACAGTGCAGTTAAATAAGGAAAGAAATCACAGATGAATTTGACAAGTTGAAAACAGCACTGACGTTGAACATGACCTGCCCCACCTGGCAGGATGAAGTGTGCAGGATCTGTAATGAGATTGCAGTGTGTGTGTGTATGTGTGTGTGCAATGATGTGTCTGCAGTGCTGGCGGTCACTGCTGATGAACTCAGTGTTTGATTTGATGGCGGAAACCACTTTGAATCCTGTCTTATTAAGCCACTTATACACAAACAGCGCGCCCGCGCTCAACACACACACACACACACACACACACACACACACACGACACAGACTGGCTTTTCCGCTACGCACCACCCAGCCGCCACAATTTACCTGCAGAGGCAGGTGCACACGCGCGTGCACATACGCGCGCTACAACAGTTTGACACACACTTGTCTGAATGGGCATATTCGCAGCCAAGCAGGAAAACAGCAGCGGCTGCAGCTTTGAGTAAATTTTTAATCTTTTCTTTTCATCCCATATTTATCTTTTTTTATTTCAATTTTAAAAACATTTTTATTCCAAAACTGAGTCCAGGAAAAGACGTGCGTGATTCTCTGAAGGCGACAAAAATGTGGCCACGTCGTTTAATTTCTCTGACACACACCAGTTAACATTTCTAAGCCTTTCTCTCTCTCTCTCTTTCTCTTTTCCCCCTTTAATTCGTCTGAATCTGTCATTTCTGGCTCCTGGTGCATCCATCCATAGCAAATGGCATCATTTCAACTTTAAGCTCACCAGTAAGGATAAAAAAAGAAAGAAAGAAAAGCTGGGCTTAATGAGCACAAATCTGAGGCTGAAAACAGGTCAAACATGTTCTGCAGCGACCAGCACAACCAATCTGCACAAGTTCAGTGTTTGCATTTCAAGTGTCGATCAACTTACCGATGAGCGCCAGCTGCAAAAAGTACAGTCCGAGGAAGTCCATTATGGAGCGCGACGTTAAATCATATGGATGCAATCCCGGAGCGAGTGGTGATGTGTGGGAATAAAAAATAATAATAATAATAAAAAGCCCCTCTGTTGTAGTAATTGGTACCGAGATTAAGAGAAAGAGTCGCAGCTATTTCTCAAGTGATGACTGGCCACTTACGCTGACGCCGGAATCCACAGCACTGCGTGAAAAAACATCAGCGGAGCGCAGCATAATTTTTTAAAGCTCAAACTTTTTATGTCGTTGGAGGGGTGGGGTGGGGGGGGGGGGGACGGGTCACAGCTCCGAATAAATGTCACGCCAAGCCAGAGAGAGACACTTTGTTCCTGACGCGGATCGAACCTTGCGCGTGCTGAACATCCCTGACCGCTTCCTCCGTCCGTCCCGAGCCGCTGTTTCCTCTCCTCTTCGCCTCCACCTGCGCGCAGCTGCGGATGAATCACGGGCGCGTCGTTTTGCACTCTCCAACCCGAGAGTCAGTCCTTGTGATCTCCTGCTCCCAGGCGGGCTGGCCGGAGGTGCCCATCCCAGCTCGTTTAGAAAGAGAAAAAAAAAATCCAATCTTGGCCAAAGTTGAAATAGGACAAGTTAAATCGATAGCCTATTTCATACTGCCATAAAATGGAAATAACAAACCTGAGTAAAAATGGTGCATAGGCTGTATGGGTGGGTGGATATCCACAGTTCTCTATAAGTAGGTTATCCCCCCCCCTCCCCCCCCCCTAAAAAAATAGATAAACTACCTCTGTCAATCTGAGGGAGAATCGTGAATTTGGAGGCAGTTGAGAAGATTTTTGAGGAGAAGCATGCAGGCAGTAAAAACAGAGGCAGACTCACTGTGTTCTGCCTGTTACTGGTAAAAATGAAGAGACCATCTTGCAGTCAGCAGGGGCTGTTTGAAGCTGCATGCTGTCTAATGTGCTCATCTTGGTCTCTTTTCAAAACACCACCAAATTAATCTATTTTGATCTGGGTTTTGAGGACAGTCAGCATGATTGACACTTTGGCCCGACTGTACTCTGATTAGTTTGAGAAATAACCTACTTTTTCTTTTTTTTTTTTTAAAGAAAATGATCAAGAAATTTGTTAGCTATATGTCCAATGCACCAAAAAATTGGTCTGAGCCTGAATTATTTTCAAGCTGTTTAGCTTTCACAGCTGAGAAGTGAATTTTAGAGTAGTTGCTCTGTTGGGAGTTATTTTGCCTCCTCTAGGTTATTCTTGGAAATTTTACAACTTCTCAGAGACAATTTATTCAAAAGCTTGTTCATGCAGTCTTTATTATTTAAAAAAAAAATAGGCCTATAGGAAACATCTTATTCCTTTTCTAAAAGAAATAAAGCTTCCCTACCTTAGTCTTAGACACTACAAACATTAACTTTTCCTTAAAAAAGAGAGTGGGCACAATGCAACTCTGAGGATAAGCTTGTTCTGAGACAGTGGGAGGTTTCAGAGGAAGAATGCTGCAGGGGGTGAGATGTATGTAGAAGAATTTGTTTAAGGCCAATTTTATGTGTTGCTCACAGACTGCAGTTTTACTTGTTGGTTTCCCATTTAGTTTTTTATTGTTTGTTTTTTTAGCTTCATTTACATTTCCAAAGTTTTGTCTTTAGCCTGAAGCTTCTTCTCATTACTTTGAGCTTCCAACATAAAGCAAAAATAAAACTTCAAGGATGGAAAAATACCTGTTATCCCCATTGTTTATGGTTGTAAATATTGTTTGATACTGCAACACTTTTATCTTTTAGAGACATTATAATCAGATATTTTTCATGAAACTGATCATTTACCAGCTTGTCCGGGGGGGGATATGGAGTCATTCCCAGGCCAGCCGAAAGATATAGTCCTTCCAGCGTGTCCTGGGTCTTCCTGGGGTCTCCTCCCAGTGGGACGTGCCTGGACTACCTCGCCAGGGAGGGGTCCAGGAGGTATCCTGACCAAATACCAGAGCCACCTCCTCTGGCTCCTCTCATTAAGGGAATATTTTAGGTTTTTCCCTGCAGTTTTCTTTTAAAAAAGGAGAAAATAGCAGATTTAACAAGTTTGAAAGAAAAAAATATGCAGGAAAAGTACAAGGTTGAAACAGATGAGTTTTTTTTCACAATATTCTAAGTCTGGTTGAACAGGTTTGACAAAAAGAGACGTGTAGAAAGGTTTTAAAGTGGTTCAATATAAAGCCCTTAAAATAGTAACTACGGCGCCGCTGAGGCCAGCAGGAGGAGAGCGAGCCGAGCGTCCAATGATAACGGCGAATGTGACGGTTTGCAGAGAGTCCGAAGTACCAGCTGCTTGAGTCTCGGACTGAGAAATATCATTTTCTCATATTCACTTCGCCGCTCCAGTATTGGTCTGAATCAGCGTTTTGTCTGATGTTACAAAGTTCATCACATTCATTTTGTCACAGAGGTTGTCGTTATTTTTTCCTCACAATATTCTTACAAAGGCAGATTTAACAATTAAGATAACAAAACTTGTTGGAAAGGTTAAAAGTCTGGATTTGTAACCTCAGAAATATATCAAACCTGGACCTCCTCAGCAGTGGTGAGATGGCCTTACTTTGAGGAAACAGAATAATCCTTATTTGGGTTTTAAACAGTACTACATGAGTTTCTAACTTTAAAACCCCTGAATTTTGACATGTTTTGATGGCACACTGACATTTACCATGCATGGTCCTGCAGCATCCTGGGGCTGAGAAGCTGCACTTCACAGCTTTCTTTCTTCCAGCTTGGGGCATCATGTGACAGCTTTGTTTGGCTTTATGGCCTCACATGCAAGCAACTGGATATCAACACACTGTCTGCTTTGAATGTGACCCATGGCTGATTCAGCAGAGAAATGCAGGATCTTATCAGAGGAAGCAAGGAAAAGATAGAAAGAAAATGAAAGGAAGAGTCAATATCTCACCAACTTTTACTGGCTGGAAAGGGCTTAGAGAAGAGATAAGATGTCATAGTCAATGGGTTTTGTTGGTTTATTAGTATTGTCACTCGAGTGGTGAAGTTCAGGAAAACTTCCCCAGCCTCAGTCGTCTGTGACGTTTCCGAAGCCATCCAGCACTTCAGCAGTCCCAGCCCTCGCTCCTCGCCGCCTGCGTCCCAGCTCTGGTCCACGCCATTGGCACCGCAAACGCCGGGTCTTGCACTTGTTCCTGAGGGGGTCCCAGAGGTGGACGGTCATCATCCAGCTCGTTTTCCCGTTCCCAAAGAGGTCCCTGACGGGGAAAGTCTATGGGTTTTGTTGGTTTATCAGTCTTGTCATTGAGTTCTGTCGTCATGTTTAATTTAGTAGTTATATCCCCATGTGTATTGCTTTTGGTATATTTCCTGTTCACGAGTTCCCCTGGTTTGATTTGTTCTTTCACTTCACCTGTTCCTTATTACTCTGAATACTCATTGGTTTATTTTGTTCACTGCCAGATCATCATCGTGTTTTCACCAGTGTCACTCTGTAAGTTGTTTGTACTGTTATTAAAACCTGTTTCCTTTGCCAGTCTGCCTCCCGCCTCTCATCAGCTTGCATTTGGGTCCTCCATATCCAGGCATTGGGACATACGATGCAAGTGGGATGCTGAATTAGCTTTCATTATAGGGGGCAAAAGTAGGAAAATCTGCCTAAGTTCAGTAGTTCAACTTTAAAACAAAGTTTCAGAGAGTTATCAATCTTCAAAACAGCCTAATCCTTTTACTAAAACCGCCCCCAAATGACAGTATGCCACAAAAGATGCCATATTGATTCCCACCTCTGCTCTTTGAATCAAACGTCAACCTGTCCACTTTGGATTGAATCCCTCCAGAGCAATATCTTCTGCGTCCCTGCCTCCACTCAAGCCGCTTCTCCATGGCTCAACAAGATGCTTTGCCATTTAGAATATTTGTGATTCTGATGTCATAAGCCAGGAAAAGATGTGTGATAAACATCTGCTGGGTTAGCCATGAAGAAATGTGTTCATGTACTCAAATTAATGCCCGCTTCTGAGTTGTTTTCTATTTTTCAAAATGATTTTCTGTGTGTCTGCAGATGAGATCTACAGTCTGGCTCAGAAACATGGAGAGATATTAGAGGAGGAGTGAGAGGAAAGAAATAAAAACCGATAGAATGGTGCTTCACCACCTACACATCGCCGTTTCTGTGTGACTTCACAATTGTGATGGAGTCACTTTGTAGTCGTGCTATTGAGCAGCGATGGAGCTGAATCAGATGCTGGAACAGCTTCCAAGGCCACACTGCATAAACAAAGACTGGCTGGGCTACAAAGCCACAGTTACATGATAATGACATAAGGCTGACCGCAGTCCAGCATTCTGCACGCTGTTATTCTGCTATATTCAACTTGTCTTGATCTCGCATGTAGTTTCACTTGTATTTCTCTCCATGTTCAACCTTTCATATGGGGGCCTTATATTTTTATATGTTTCATCCTTTGTCTGATCAGCAAGGCTGTCTGCAAGGACTTCACACATTTACAAAGTGTAGAAAATGTTCTAATGAGGAAACACAAACTTAAGTCTTCCATGCCAACTCTGATTTGTGAAATGCACAGTTGGCATACAGAAATAAAATGTATTAATTTATCTGTTCCAGCCCCTTTCTGACAAGAAAAAGTGTTGTTTATGTCTTTGGTCTTCAGAAATGATCACCACAAGGGGACAGAGTTTTACGAGTCGATGCATACGTTTCGATTACTATTTAAAGTTGATGCATTCATATAGCCTAACAGGTGACTAGAGATGGTTTTTGATATGGGTGTTGTGCGGAACTGGCCAGTGTGCAGGCTAATTGAGGGTCCACTACCGTTTATTTTATGTCATAGAAATGGGCACCTCCCTGTCAGCCTGCTGCTGAGGTTGTGCTATATACAGTTAGGGGGAAAAGAACAATTCGAACCTCGGCTGATTTTTCAAGTTTGACCACTAACAAAGAAATGATCAGTCTATAAATTAATTTGCATTTACAGGAATTAAATAAGTATTTGATCCCTTTACAAAACATGCTTTAGTACTTGGTGGCAAAACCTTTGTTTGCAATCACAGAGGTCAGGGCGTTTCTTTTAGTTTGCAACAAGGTTGGCACACATCGCAGGGAGGATTTTGTACTTCTCCCCTTTGCAGATCCTCTCCAAGTCATTAATGTTCCGTGGCTGATGTTTGGCAACTCCAACCTTCAGCTCCTTCCGCAGATTTTCTGTGGAATTACGGTCTGGAGACTGGCTAGCTCACTCCAAGACCTTAATATGCTCCTTTGTAGCCTTGTCTGAATCTTTTGGATCATTGCCATGCTGGAATACCCACAGGGGGAAAGCATTTCCTCTTATGATTTTATGAATTTGCTTTTACGAATTTTACAAATGGGTTGAATTTCAGGCAACCCATTTTCAATGCCTTGGCTGAGGGAAGAAGGTTCTAACCAAAGATTTGATGGTACATGGCATCCATCTTCCCTTTGATGCAGTGCAGTTGTCCTGTCTCCTTGGCAAAAAAACACCCCCAAAGTAGAATGTTTCCACCTCCATGTTTGACGGTGTGGACGGTGTTCATGGAATCATAGGCAACATTCCTCGTCCTCTAAACACGGCGAGTTGAGTTGATGCCAAAGAGCTCGATTTTGGTCTCATCTGACCACAACACTTTCATCCAGTCTTCCTCTGAATCATTCAAATGTTCAGTGGCAAACTTCATACAGGCCTGTACATGTGCTTTCTTGAGCAGGAGAACCTTGCGGGCACTGCAGGATTTTCAGTCGTCATGATTCTTCCATTTGCAAATAATCGCAGCAAATTTCGTCACCTTCTCAGCTGCGGCATTGTCTTGTAGCCCATTCCAACTTTGTGCAGGTCCACAATCTTGTCCTTGACATCCTTGGAAAACTCTTTGGTCTTGGCCATGGTGAAGAGTTTGGAATCTGGATTGATTGATTGCCTCTGTGGACAGGTTTATTTTATACAGGTAACGAGCTGAGAGGGCTCCCAATGTGTAAAAGAGGCACAAAGCAGCTACTAAAATTTACTTAAAAGCATCAGTGGTTGGCACATGCATCTTGTTCAGTTGGCCATCTTGACAATCATGTTTAGCTCCATCTGTCAACCTCTTAGAGCTTAACATGTGGATTTTGGTTCCTTTTAAATACAACACAACACTTATTTAGTGAGTATTTTATGAAGCATAGTCAGAATCTGTTCTTCTGTGGAGTTATTTTCAACTCCAGCAGCATGAGAAAACAGCCAAAAGCATGTGGGTGAACATGAATCAATAGAGTAAGTTTTCATGACTTATTTCATATCTTTGTTGTTGGACTGGGTCAACAGTGGATTTCTAGAGTTCAGCTCATTAAGAATTTCATTTTACTTGTCACATTGGACAGTTGCAGTAGAGGAAGTTTGACCACTGAGAGCAATGAGTGCTAAGAACCCCCTACAGCTCCATCTCTCTCTATTAAAGTTATATTAAAAGGCATTGCTGCAATCGGTTTAGTTCCATGGGTATTGGTTGGAATCATGAATCCTTAAGCAGGATTAACACAAGATTCAAAAGGTTAACAGCAGTGCTGACGCTGATGGCTAGTTATATACAGTGTTGTCGTGTTAAATTTAACCCGTCATCAGTTCAACCACACCACTGTCTCGAGGTCTTATGCGAGGCCCTGCTGTAATTACTTTCCTGACAAAAACTACATTTCATTTTCTTTGTGAGCTAGAAGAGCTTTATAAATGTCCACTTTGTCTCATTACTGAATAATCTCCTGATTTGAATTCACTATATTTAGATATTGGGATCATTGAAAGAGGTGAGTGTGGTGTGAAGTTAGCAGTGAAAATTGTGTTAATGTTAGAAACACAAACTCTTTTTCTGATTTCTTAAGGTAAGGCAAGTTTATTTGTATAGCACATTTCATTTACAAGACAATTCAAAGGGCTTTACATAAAACATTAAAAGCATTACAGATGGTGCAAAGAAAGCATTACAAGTTGTAAAAGGCAGCAACAAATGGCTAAAATCATTATAAAATCTTTAATTAAAATGTTAAAAGTAAGATAAGTTAAAAGTCACTGTGCAGATTTAATGCATAGGTGTATGAGAAAATAAATGTTTTCAACTTGGATTTTAAAGTGTCTACATTTGGTGAAAGTTTAATCTCTACTGGGAGTTTATTCCACTTATTTGCAGCATAGCAGCTAAAAGCTGCTTCTCCATGTTTAGTCTGGACTCTGGTCTGGACTAGCTGACCTGAGTCAGAATAATCTCAGGTTTATCTTCATTTAATTGCAGAAAATTCTCCCTCATCCAGATGTTTATTTGCTCCAGACACTGACACAGTAAGGTTGCAGTTATCTGATGATAAAGACACATAAAGTTGTGTATCATCTGCATAACTGTGATAATTAATGTTAAAGTTCTGTTATATTTGACCCAAAGGGAGCATATACAAGTTGAATAGAAGAGGTATAAGGACTGACCCTTGGGGGACTCCACAAGTCATGGCCACTTACTCAGATTCATAGCTGCTGATCTAAAATAACTCTGGCTTTTAAATAACCAATTAAGGAACGCTCCAGAAAGTCCAACACAGTTTTCCAGCCTGTGCACCAGGACTGATACTTGACCAGAATCAGTATTCCACCTTGTCATATAATACTTTGACAGAGCTGTTTCAGTGTTGTGACGGGGTCGGAAGCCTGATTGAAATTTATCAAGATTTTCGCTTGTCTTTCATTTGAGATAGGTGTGTCGGAGCAGGGGAAAAGTTGAAAACCTGCCGGACTGTAGCCCTCGTTGGACCGAACTGAGTAGCCCTGTACCGAAATAAATTTTAGGTGAATGCATAATGACAATAAAGACTAAATGAATCTTGAGTCCAAGGGTTAAATAGATACTAGGCTTCTAATTTTCTAAGTGAGTTTTAAGCATCATATTCTAACTCTAGCCAATTCTCCAAATGTGGTCATGTTTGACTGCAAAAACACGAAGACTGACTGCAAAACATCACACTGGAAGCAACTGAAAATCATTGGGTGTCATCACAGTGGCTATGTCTAATTCATACATTTATGATCATATTATTTATAATGTGATTATAATGATTCATTCTTCAGCAAAACACCAGGAATCCACAATAACTTACCCAGAATAAGCTCAGTTCATTACACATTAGGCTACAAGCCTTTGGGAATTCTATGAAAAGCATAAACAATCAAGGCTATGTACTGCCCTACTATTAGTGGATTTTGTACTATATTTTGAACTCCCAGAAATTCCTAGAATCTATGAAGATATAAAGTAAAAACAGCATGTTTATCTACGCCACATGCCCAGTGAAAATTCTGTAGAATGCTTTAGGTCTAGCAAATATATTGGTGTGATACATATTCTAAGACAACTAGTGTTACCTCTCCTAAAGGATTTATTTGTCTTTTTCCCCTATAAACAACTCATTACTTGATCACATCAAAAAGGTTTAGCTGCATATTTGTTTATCCAACCAAGAACAAAGGACAAACAAAGGATAAAAATTAACATAAATAAACAATTAACCATAAAAGCATTGGAATCATAAAGATCAAACCTAAAGAGAAAAACAAACAATTCATCACGGTCAAATTTTTTTTTTAAGTTTATTGTCTTGATTTAGACCAGAGATTAGCTTATTTTTTCACCTAATTCCTACAGACTGAGCTGCATATTTAGTACACCAAGCTCAGTAAAGCCATTTGAGGAATAAATCACTGCATTTAAGACGATAACTTCACTGAAATATTAGGTCTCTTGTTCGTCTACAAGCAAAGAAAGGTCAGCATTGCAGATGCATGTGAACATGTGCAGGCGTAGAGTCTATGTGCTGCAAAATATTATCCAAATTAGTTGCAAAAGATGCATATTTGTGATTTAATCGCAGCGACCAATGCACTGTGAAGATGTGGGTGATGTTAGTATAAGTTACTCTAAATAGTACATAAAGCTAGTTTATGAGACAGATGAGGTGCAGATGATTAGATCTAGGGTTGGGCGATACTGCGAATTTTGGTACAGATCCGATACCAAGTAAATCCAGGGCTAGTATCGCTGATACCAATATCGATACAGATACTTTTTGTTTGAAATTTCACAATCATTTAAAGATTTTGTCTATAATTATTGATCATAATTATGATCATAATGACACACAGTACACATTTTCATCAAATAACATTTTTTATTAAACTGAACGGCATAACAGAAAAGTTTAAATCTTAGCATTTTTGCTTGTAAACAGTATAATATAACATCAACAATGTAACAATGTTTTAAAATAACTCTGTTACCCCTTTTTATCTCACACAATTGTTTGAGAAAAATAGATCCAACAATGCAAATTAGCTAAACAAAAGCAAAACCAATTATTCACTTTGCTCTCATTCATATTCTTTGGCTTTTTGCCCCCACAGTCCTCTACAAGAAAATTATCTATCTCATCACACTGGTATCGATTGATACCGATACCAGCCTTGGTATCGATACTATTGATTTTTGGATCGATCTGCCCAGCCCCCAATTAGATCAGCACTGGAACAATTCTGATGGAAATAGTCGTCATACAGTTTAAAGGAATGGCAGTGGTACCTGTTCAGATACTGACTCTGAAAAAGCTTTAAAAAAGCCTTGAGGGATATGAGTATTAACAGTTGTACAATATTGCATGTTTTCTAACAAATTAAATCAGTTACTTTTTCTCCCCTGTGGGCTGATACCAGTAGTTTTAGTTAGACTACAATTAAATTTGTTGAGATATTTGGGTATTTGCCATTTATTGAAATTCCAGCATGTAATGGTAATGGAATTTTCCATCAGTTAGTAAGCAATCTGTGGCTTTGACTCACCACCTACTGATACCATGAAAATGAAAAGGTGCTGCGAAACAAAAAAACTAAAGTTACTGTGTTTAGTCAAATGCGTATGAATTGTAAACCAGCCTGGAAAGGTTCAGGTGGTCTCCATTAAAGACAATGTCCTTGCTCTAGAAAATATTGTGCTGGATTTCTTATGAAAGCAAAGTAAGGTTTAATACCACCTACAGAAAATATGTTCCACATACATAAATGACTCAATAATTTCTCTACGAAAAAGGCCTTAATTCACAACAAACACTTTTCCTTTTTAAACTTCAAGGATACTCTTTGCTGTAGTTTTATTAATGTGCGTTGTGAAGGCAGGACTTTTGCTGGAGGATTTTATGTTTTTACCGAGGCTTGTAATTCACATGAGACCCTGTCTGTTTATCCTTAAGGTTGGACGGTGTGTACGGTTCGTGATGGGCAACATATTTCTACTTCACCCCTGTAGCGTGGGGCATGTCATCAAAATGCCAACTTGTTACTAGACTTTCCAAAAAGAATGAAAACCCTTTGAAGGCAAAGCTGAATGAAAGAGGCATTGCCTGCAGTAGAGCTGTGTACTGCAGCACCAGCTCCTGCTCTCATTGGAGGCTTCGACTCTAACAGGAAACTGGCAGAGAAAAAAGCAAAACATGGAGACAAACAAGGCCGAGGGATGATGGAGCTTTAGAATCCAGCTTTGTACTGTTAGTGCAGTAATATCTGGCCATTGCAGAGAGCAGGTGATGAAACAGATGTGTCCGAAAAGGAGTGCAAGGCATTAAAAACAGAAAGAACAGCGCATCCATGGCAACTCTGTGGCCGTTTTCATGATGTGCTGGCTGTGGCATATTTCAGAAACACAGCAAGGATGCGTGGAAATGGATAAATCAATGAGGCCATCTGGGGAGAGGAAGTCAAGATGAGGAATGGTTTAATGCTGACGTTCATTCAACAGTAGCCTGAGAGACCTAATTATTCCATTCATTAGCGAGATGCAAAAAGAGGGAGCCTTGTTATTTTCATGACACAAATGAAATGATTTTCCCATTTAATTTGCCTTTAAGGAAGTTATAGGTCATGCAATATTTGTGAAACTTTTTCACAACCAAAGGAGCAATTAGCCAACTCTTTTTTTTTTCTTCTTTTTTTTTTAGGGTAGTTACAGATCAGGGTTTGAAATGTCATCTGTTTGTTTTGTAAGTTTTAAAATAACATTCATGTGGTAGCACACAAGCTCAAGTCAGTGACTTATACATGCAGAAGAGAAATCTAGCACAACGGACAGAAATGAACAAGCACAAAAATAGCTCTGCACTCGTAACTGCAGCGTGTTTAAATTAAGGCCTCGGCTGAATTGTAAATGGTCCACACTTACACAGCACCTTTTAGCCTTGACTATATCCAACAGAGCACTTTACACATGCATATCTTATCCATCAAATTGCATATTTGGGTCAATTGATCATGTGACAGAAATGACATTTGGAATTATGTAAAATGATTGATTGCCTTGTTTGATCGATTGATAATGCTGTTATTAAGATCTGTTGATAAGAGGAAAGAAACATGCCTTTTAACAACCTTACTTATAGATTATACAGCTGTGTGTTAGTTACACACAGTTTTATCTTTTTAACTGATCATGCACAGAAGACAACAAATTTGATCCGATAGGTTTAGTGCTCTGATCTTAATGTGGCAGGACGTAGGAGGGCCCGGGCAGGGATTGAACCCACAACCTCCCGGGTGAGAGTCATGCGCGCTGACCAGTCAGCCAAAGGGATATCTCTGTGGCCAAGTAGCCAGGGCACATGATCAATCGGAGGCATAATGACAGGACCCACACTGTCACATCTCTCCCCCTCTTTCCACAAGCACTTCCTCGTGCTTTACGCACGTAACCACCTATTTTGGAATCCATGATACATGGACCCTACTTGCAAGCGCCAGAATGTGGTAGGACATAGAAGGGCCCGGGCAGGGATATTAAGTTTAGACAGTTAAATTAGGATTAAAGCCAAATCTAATGCTTAATCTTAACATAACAAAATAGTTGATACACTTATATACACTTACAAATGTCTTTATGATTAATAATTCCTAAATAGGTGCTTTAATAGCTTCAGTGCAGAAATCATGAGAAGTGTTGCCGTTGAATTTAACTTTTACCTCTAATAATTAGCTAGCTAATTAGTACCCCACTGCTTGAACATAACTTTTTTTAAATGTTTAATAAGACATATTGAAGAGAAAATGAGCTGTCAGTGTTAGGAGTGTAACACTACATCGGTTTACATTCAATGATCAGCTAGCCAATAGCATTGATCCAAATTGAAACCACCAATCAAACATCAATTAAGTATTCACTTGTAAGACACACTTAAGAACAAGTTGAATTGTTCATGTTAATTTTCTTCTAAAAATCAGAATTTCTTATTTTGATTTGATGAGGAATATTCAAAGGTGCGGTAAAACAGATACATTCAGCCCACTACTTTGGTAATTATAACTAAGTTCTAAGTTATTTGGTTTGAGGCTTGCTCCATACTGCATTGCATCATATCACATTGCAATATATCATATTGCATCATATATCATAAATTTGGTGGATTCTGTGGTGGACTCCAATCTAGTGAGTGCAGGCTGGTTTAGGGAGCAGCAAATTTCCTTAGTTGGAAGTTTGCTGGACACATTCCTTTAGGTTTGCGTGTGTGTGTGTGTGACGCATGGAAATGTAGGTTTGGAATAGACGAAAGGCACGGCGTTCAGGAAGGAAAAGGAACGCCAGGGGCATTGATCCGGGCTTTTCCATCTAAACATCTGCACGAGAAACATCTTTGAGATTGGCTGTCTGACCTGTACTATTGTAATAAATCTTTTACTTCAGCATCATTAAGTTTCCTAGCTTCATATAAGTATTAGTGTTATTCAAATATCAGTAAGTTTCTGGCAGTAAGTTGGTTAACCTCCGGAGAGCGGCTGCGGGTCGGTCAAGGCATTGATATTGCCTGGAGGTAGGAGCACCGGGTCCCCTATCTGCTGAGCAGTGGAGCATTGCCCTGTCTGATGAGTTGCATAATTGTCAAATATCGACAGTATCTTATCATATCGCATCATATATCGCATTGTATCATGTCGCATCATATATCATATTGCAACGTATCATATCACATCTTATCATACTGTATCCAAATTTTATTGAAATTGTATGGCATTGCATCATATGACATTGCATTGTATCGTATCACATTGCGTTGTGTAGCATTGTATCATATTTCATGGTATCCCATTGAATCTTATCACATTGTATTGCATTGCATCATATTTGTAATATTGAAAAGCATTGATTATTATTCATTGAATCAGATGTATACGGCCTGTATAAATATTTGCAGGCACTGTGTGGAAAGGGGAAATGAGCAGCTAGCCAACTCTGAGGTGAAAGTACTACAGGCTAGTTGGATAACACAGTACAGACAAACCTGAGCATGGAGCCTAAGGATATGGCGAGCTTTGGGAGGCAGAAAGAATCTTGCTTGTTTGCTCCTGGTTGAGCAGGAGCCAACAGCTGAAGCAACAAACTCCTAAGGTCAGGAACTGGGGTAACCCAGAAGCTAGCAGAGTAAACTCCAGTAACAAAAAAACAAGATGGGTGAAAAATGTGCCCTGCAAAAAGAACCGTAGCTTAACTTCTCCACGGATGGAAACTTACTGAATGGCACCACTTAAGATCTAACCTGTACTCAACCACAAGAGATTTCCTGTGCAATGTGTTTAATAGTATTGAAGATCATAGTCTCCCTGTCATCAATCTGAAACCATACACAGTTCTGGAACCAAAACTGAGAGTGGAAGGTCGTTCATAGTAGAAGTGAAGTGTCCCTACATCAAGCCACAAAGCAGCCGTCATGTCGGAACATTTTACTTTTTAGCATCAAGCCTTCAAAAACACTCGAGATGCAGTCGACCTCTAAATGTGCTACCAGGGGACCTGATGTCATTTCACGAGATAAAGCTTTCTCCCCCTGCTCTTGATATCAATAATTACTGACTAGCAACATTATCTCCGACTGGAAGAGTAAGAATTTTTTTTTTTTTCCGCTCATCAACCTGTGTGATTCCCCCCCCCTTAGGTAGCCTTAAGAGGACTGTGTGTCCCTGAAGCAGCCAAAAGGGCTGAATTCTTAAACAGGCAGATGATGTGAAATATAAAAACATGACATTTCCTCATAATTGGATCATTGCTTTGAGCATTTAGCCCACTTTGCCAAGTCAGACACAGCAGGCTAAATCTGCTATCTTGTTCCATGCTTTGTGAAAGTTGACTTTTCTATTTTGTTTACTGGAAAAGAAGCAATGAATTAGGCATATTTTAGGTGCAGAGAGGAGTGGGCTTTATATGCTATTTAAGTAAGTCAATTTAAATTATATTACTTCTATGTATATTACTGGTGATATACATGTTTTCCTTGAATCTGTTTAGGCACTGGTTTGCTAGTTGGACTCGTACTTTTAAAGAATCAAAAGTGAGAAGTGGTCCGAAGGAAAGCTTCCACTGTGCTCATGTTAATGTGCAAGAATGTGCCTTTTAAAAGATTCAATAAAACACATTTCCCTCAAATAAATTAAAAATTGAAGATGAGAATAAGCAATGGTGGAAATAATATTTGGGGGTTTTTTTGGCCTCCAGCAGGTTTTTCAAATGAAGGAATCTGTGGTAGAAGAAATTGATTAGAAACTACTTTCTGTGAAACTTCTAAAAGCTGCTGGACATCCTGATCATGATTGGACAATAACTTGGTGTTAAAGAAGCACGAATGAGCTTTGGCAGATTTTCTCAGTGAGACGCACAGTAACAACGGCTAATTAAGCCTCCTTCTACTCTGAGCTCTCTCCAGTCCAATGTTGACTCTTGTCCAATATCTTGCTCAGTCCCTTTCTCGGGCTTTTCCTCTCTTCCTCCTAAAATGTCCTCTTGCATTTCTTTCATGAATCAGCCAAGGTGTGCATTCAAAACGGCCAGTGTGTTGACATCCAGTTGCAGGTGTGTAACATGGTGTGTAAAGCCAAACTCGGTAGTAAAATGATGCTGTGTCCTGGAAGAAAAAGTTGTGAAGTGTGTGGTTTCTCAGCCTCAGGATGCTGCAGGGCAAGTACTGCTCCAGGAATGTACATAATAAATGTCAGTGTGCCATCAAAACAGGTCAGAAACACATTTTTAAGGTCAGAAAGTTAGTGCTACTTTAGCCAATGTATTGACAGCCTTCATAGAATGTCAATTCACTTCCCATTTCTTTAAAAAAAAAAAAAAAAGCCATACCATACCTACAGAAATCAATAACAGGATATTTTTTAAAAGTGTCATTTCTGGAGTGTTTGCATCGAAATAATTGAGTTGATTCTCGGATAAAGCAACAGGATATCACAAGAGAAAATACTACTACTACTGCATAATACTCATGGGCCAAGGGGCAAAACACTTCAGTTTCACAATGAAGGCTCCAAACAGGGCATTTAATTTTTTCTTACCTATCTTACAAAGATACAGCACACACTCACTGGTCACTTTATCGGGTCAAGATTGTTGGTATTGGGTTGGCTCCCCTTTTTCCTAAAGAACTGCCTTCATGGTGTCATAGATCCAACAAGGTGATGGAAACATTCCTCAGAGATTTTGCTCCATATTGACATGATAGCATCACACA
>JAOXYM010000021.1:22753547-22769668 GCA_028567055.1 Leptatherina wallacei
TTCCACCTTTGGGATGTGGTGGAACGGGAGATTCTCATCATGGATGTGCAGCAACTGTGTGATGCTATCATGTCTATTAAATTTAGGCACTAGACCAGGAAGGACCCAAAAGCATGACACTGGACACTCTCTGACAGATGAACACTTTACTGCGGACAGGCAGGCACACAATACTTACAGACTATGACAATAGACAGAATATTTTCCAAGAACTCAATACAATGGTATCTAATGGTTTAGTGAGATTCAAGTGACAACATGAACGCTCGACAGGACAAGACGATCTGGCACAGGATAGGATACAGGGAGACGCAGACTATTCATACACAAGGTAATGGGGAACAGGTGGAAACAATCAGGGCGGGGCAGACAATCACACTGGCGGGAAAACACACAGGGACAGGAAGTCAAACAGCCTGAAACGAGAGGAGAGTTTAGAGTTTCAAAATAAAACAGGAAATGAGACAAGACTAGACAAGACAAGACCAAACACTTATTAATCCAAGGAGTTCTACATTGTAGTTAACAACTAAAGGAAAGCAATCTGATTGAATAAGAGACACATACATAGTGATGTACCAGGTTGACGGTTGCTAAGTGAATTGTGGAGAACACTGCAGTGTAAACAAAGTCAACAAAAAAAAGTTGGCAAAAAAAGGAGAAAAATTAAATAATAAATACATTATAAAGCACGGGTGTGCAACTTTCAGCAGCACTATAATGAGCTCATTGGGGGAGTAGAAGCGTGGCTGAGAAATGGTTTGGTGCTGACGTTCTTTCGATGGCAGCTTCACTGAGCTGATTATTCCATTCATTACAGAAATGAGCAGAAGAAGCCTGTTATGAGTGTCGCCACACTGATTCTACATATTTGTTCTAATAATGGACTTTTGACAATAACCATACTGAAGAAAAAGCTGGGTTGTGAAAGTGAAACCTGAAAAGAGAAACCGTGTTTATTTTCACGAAGTCTGCTGATGTGTAGCTCAAAGTCAAATTTAAGATCCATTTTAATTTTCAAATCATGCAGCAGTGAATAAAGTTTCGAGTAGAATCCATCAGGTACCGGATAGACTAAACGACATGTACATAGAAACATGGAGAAAATTACAAAATTATTCAATCTGTTTCAGTTTCATTCATTATTCTTAATATTAATTTAAAGTGTATATTTGTTTTCTACTGTAAATGAAATAAAGCTGTTTATCTGACATTGGTTGGCTATAAAAAAAGATTCAGAGAATATGATTTTTTTGAAACCAATGTTTATTTTTCATGTTTTTTCCCAAAATGCTACATTATCTCCATATAAATATACATATATCATGAAAGCTTTCACCCTCAGTCGCACTGTAACACTATAATCCTTTGCTATGGCAACGTGTGCTTTAGTAGTCTTTGACCTCGCCAAGTTGCATTTTAGTTGGAGAACATTTCTAATATCTTTGTCTTTGTCTTGTGTCTTGTTATTCTTGCTTGTGTCAGATGTAGGCTATTAGCATCAGGAGATCCAATGTCTGAATGTTGGGATGGGTCGTGCTGCAGCTGTACTTCAACAAGTCTGAAAATTTAATTTAATGTTCCTTCCTTATAAAATCTGTAACCAGTGCCAGCAGCTCTGGAGTCGCACTGGTTATTTTAGAGCTTCAACCGACTTTCTTTTAAAGTGAAGTATAGCCACAATGTTGAGGTGCTGACTATCATTGGGAGAGCAATAATCCATGAAAATCAACAGAGCCACTGACTTAGCCTGTTCATATAACAAAGGCAAAGTCACTGCAGGATGTCTTTAGAGTTTTGTGCTCTATTTCCCACTAAATTCTATGATACTCTATTAGTCTTCCTTACGTGGGAAATTATTTTTCATGAGTTGGCTTGTTATGAATCAGATTAATGTGGACTTGTGTTAATTCAATCACAATGAATTGACTAAAATCGATCATGTCGGTAAATTGCATTGAGATGACTATGTGGTGAATTGGCCATATATAAATAAAGCTGAGTTGAATCACCAGCATGGCTGCAAGATTCCTAAAGTTACCAACTAGATCAATTTCTTTTCGAAGCCAGATTATAAACACAGCTGAAAGCATTTCAGTTGCACCCTAACCCTGAGAAGGATGGAGCGAGGGATGAACAGATGGATCAGGGTTTCATCACTGCAGCTGTCCATTGTGGTGAAAAGAGAACTAAGCCAAAGTTTTCTGTTTGTTGGTCTATCACTGTCCCTCATTGATAGTCACAAGAGTGTTTGTCAATTTACCTTTTACCATTTAAGTCACTACTAACATGTCTACTGATGGATCCATTCCTTATTTCCAGCCTAAGGATGGTCTGTTTCACATCCATTGAGAGCTCCTTTGACTCCATGTGGGTTCACAGCAACAGATTACAGATGCAATATCACACCTGGAATCAGCTCCAGACCTTTTACCTGTTTGATTGATGATGGATCCATGAGAGAATAGCCCATAAAGTCAAAGAAACAACCTAAGAGTTAAATGTCTGATTATTTTTGGTCCCATGAAAAAAGGCAGCTACATATGAAAAAATGTATTTCTTAAATCTTTCCTCCAGTTTGGATGTGGATGCCCTCAAATTAAAGTTGAGAGTCTGCACTTCAAGTTAAAATTGATTAAATAACTGTTCTTGAAAATGTTTGGGTGAACACACAAAATGACTAAAGTTGCGTCAGTGACCTGACTGTACATGTTCATGTGTACAAATAACATGGTCAACCGAAATGAAAATGCAGAATCGGACCATTAACCAGTTTATACATCCGTTTATTCTATCCAGGGGTCTTCATACTGATGTTATCACATCTTTAACCTTTTGATCAGGTAACACCGTTACTGAAAATGTAACGGTGTGAGCTTCAGAAGTCATAAAAATGCCATTTGGACAGGTCAAACCTGACTGTTTCCTCATGTTTCCAGTCTTTATACTCAGCTAACCATCTCCTATTTGTAGGTTTATATCCAGGATCTACATTTCCGGAAAAATGAAATTATTGTGTTTAAATACACTTTAACAGAAGATTTTGCGTATTTTATGGTATTTACGTTGACTGATATTTCAGACATTTCCTGGGCCGGTTTCCACTTCTCCCCAGGGAGAAGAGTACGTACATCTGTATTCTGTCCCTTCAACGGCTACCAACAAGAAAACATCATTGTGCTTTTTTTTCTTTTTAAACCACGAGCCGACCCCTCTGTGTAATCATCACTAAAATCTGCCTGCCTGCTTTTGAGCTCTAGTGGAGATCCCCCAGGTTTCCAGGGATACAAAAATCTGTCAGGCTGAATTGTGGGGAATTTGCATAAAATTCTGCAGCAGAACAGCTAAAACATTTCAATTTGATTTAATGCTGCAGCCATAAAACACAATATCGTGGGTGTGAACATTTACCTCTCTGTCAGCGTTACATGGTGTTGCCTTTTTTTCAAGTGCTGCAACAAGCAGATGTAGAATATGAGACGTTGTTGTTCACTGCCTTTGGAAAATATATTTTTTTTCTTTTCTTTCCTTTTAAAAAAAGGAGCTGAGGAGAATTTTTCTTGGAGGTCGGGAGTTAAAGAGGTGAATAACTCACAAAGAATAGTTACAGAAATAGAATATGAATGTCTTTCAAAAGGTTTTTGGCATATTTTATCAACACGTGTCCAACTTTGGGATGGGTCCCCGCGGGCAGTTGGTATTACGCTGTCAGAGTGACTGACCTGGGCTCTTTGAAAACTATTCTTCTTACCTGTCCAAGCGATCTAGACTGGATGAGAAAATCGGCTTTGAATGAAAAACTCCCAACGTGTTTGAAGTGGAAGCAGACTGCCATGGTTAAGGGTTCTTGAAAAACCATGAAAACCTTTCATAAAAGCATTTGGCTACAGTCACACTGCAGAGGAATTTTATTTTATTTATTTATTTGTTTACTTTTGGCATTATGTGTCTCATGTCATTCCTGCATATAAACACAATTTAAACACTTACAGAATCATGACAGTGGAGGTTTTTTCTGCCAGTGTCAGATGTGACAGCATGAAATGTCAAGTTTACCTTTTAATTAGTTTCTCCTTCTCCATATTCTTAGTGTGCACGCCAACATGGTTCTGCAACAAGTTTCTGACACCAAAACCGTCTAACGTTGATATATCTATGGATCTGTGACAGGGTCACTTAGAAAAATTCAACTAGATAAAACGGGGATGGTGCAATGACTTGATGAAAATACAAGTGGTTTGCCTGACATTGCTGATGAGGATTTGATGTTAGCAACTTCATTCATGTCGGCACAAAGTTGTGAACCTCGACATGAACGCAGTGAAATGAAAAATACCACAGCAGCTATATGCAGCTAAGGTTTTGGTGATGAAGATGATTCTAGACTGCGCTTTGCATTGGGCTACGAAACGTTGGGTAATGAGGCTATGGAACCTGCAAAGCTGAAGGAAACTTGACACGAGGAGTGTGTTTGGAAAACCTGTTGGATTTGTTTTTTGTAAAAATGTGATTAACTACAGAAACACACAATGAAAGAGGCATCCGTTTTCCGCACCTGGGGAAACTGTAAAGGCTAAGGTGTGAGAATTTAGTTAAAGCAGATGCAAATGTGATGCTAATATTTTGTTTGGGGAAATAGTCTGCAAGAAAATTGACAGGATTGCTGTCTCTTATTACACCGCTCAGCTGCGGCTCAGCTGCACCGCTCAGCTACGGCTGAAAGTGTGGAAGACCTGGTGATGGGAAGTTCGTCTCTTTTCAAAGATTCAGCTCTTTTGACTCTGCTCCCTGAGAAGAGTCGGCTCTTTCGGCTCCCAAATGTCTCTTCATTTAGTATCATTCAGAGCTTTATTTTAGTCTGATTTAGCAATTATGAGTGGTTTGTTTGTCGGTAAGCACTTTTTCTTGTATCTTTTTTATCATGAGAGACTTATTTTTGAGCATTTTTTCATTAGAAAATGTAGTTGTTTGATATTTTAATCAAGCCTTTAAATGAATGAACACAGACCAACAACAAGCAAATCAAGCAAATAAAGGCAAAGTCAGAACATTATGAGACTTTAAATTAGCCAATTTCTCCATTTTTCCTAACACACTTAAACCTAGTTTCCAGCTCTCTCTGTGTAGGCCTACCAGGGCCAGATCAATGGGGGGGGGGGCAGAGTCAAAAGAGCTGAATCTTTGTCCATAGATAATACCTGTAAAAACACATCATCTGTAAGTCCAAAAGCCTCTCATAGCACTGAAATAAATAATCAATTCACAAAAAAGTAAAAAATCTGCAATCTGCATCAAACCGCATCTGACTCCCACGGCGCTCTGCGGCTGAATGCAGTGGTGCGACACAGCCACGTAGGCAACGTCTGTCTGCAGACCAGCAGAGTGAAACATCTGAGCCGCACACTTTTCACCAGGTGAAGTCAATATATATGTCTGCTGAAGGCGATGGACTGTTGCTGTGTAATATGTCTATTATTCATGTGTTAATGGTGACTCACTTGCATGCAATTTGATGGAGCATATTTCCCTGTTAGCTAGTTTTGATTCTAGTAAAACAGGAGAGCAGTTTATGGAGGTTTTAGAGATTAGATAATGTTTAGTCACTTAATGCCTTT
The DNA here is from genome assembly GCA_028567055.1 of Leptatherina wallacei. Classification (NCBI taxonomy): domain Eukaryota; kingdom Metazoa; phylum Chordata; class Actinopteri; order Atheriniformes; family Atherinidae; genus Leptatherina; species Leptatherina wallacei. Next base: position 22,759,163 of record JAOXYM010000021.1, read on the forward strand.
GCCAACCCCTTCCAGGCCAAGATGTGCAGACACATCCATTCCAGGTACAGGAGTGGATTCGGAGGTTGATCAGAAGATTTTCTGACAGGTTTAAAGGTACAGTAAGTGAGGAATTTACTGTCAAAACAAAAAATATAGCAACTCTAATTTGTCATCAGAGAGGAAAGACTAAACTTAAACTGTCTTCTCTGTCAACAATGTTTTTGCCAGGGTTTTCTCCTTTCAGATTTGGTGCTACACAATCTAGATAGCCATGGATACAAGGCTTCCCTTGATATTTTCTTTTTTCTTTTTTAATTTGGTTAATTCTGATTTATATATTGAAGCTGGACCTAAAAAAGGGACAAAAAAAGAAGGAAAGTGAAAAGAAGAGAAAAGGAGAGGGAGAAGAAGAAATTCAAGACAAAGAAACAAAATATAGAAATGAACAGCAGCAGCTGTTCAATCAAAACCAGAAAAAACAGCCAACCAGCTGCTACACCTGTAAAGAAATGTAACAGAAAACATTCTACAGCCTCTGTAAGAAAATAAAGCAGAGGATCATAAGGAGCACCTATAGTAAGTATGGCTGTCAAAGTTGACCCCGACCACAGGGTCCTGCACGGGTCCATTTCTGCACCCGCACGAAATGTTAGAATCATTACCAAACCAGACCCGGGACCCGTGCTTATCTTACAGTCAAATCTGTACCCGACCCGACCCGTTGATTTTGGCTATAGGCTAACCAGTGACCCGCTCATTAAAGCATAAGTTGATTGTCCCTATACATCAGGGATCTTAAATCCTGGTCCTCGAGGGCCGGTGTCCTGCAGGTTTTTGTTGTGTCCCTGCTGCAACACACCTGACTCACACTCAGACAAGCTCTGCTCAAGTCTGGTAATTACCCACTGATTTGAGTCAGGTGTGTTTCAGCAGGGACACTTCAAAAACCTGCATGCCCACTGGCCCTCGAGGACCAGGATTGAGGATCCCTGCTATACATCTTGCTTCTATTTCATTGCATTCTTTTTTCAGTCGTTCTTATGTTTAATTTGATATTGTTTTGTCTCTGTTTTCATTTGCAGTGAGAAAAAAAAGTAAACTCCAACAACGCAAGGTTTTTTTTCCTTTCTTTTTTTGAGGATTCTTGCACAATATTCTCTTAGACCTGCCACTGCTACATCTCTGAAGACCCTTATTTTGACATTTACTGGCTTTATTTGATTAAGAGATTGCTGTGCGGAAACAAAAAGTCATTTACCGTCCCGGTTTCAGCTGTTCTCAGCAAAACCTGCGGCGGAAAAATCTCATGGAGGGAAGCCGCGCATGTCCCGCAGGGCTTCATAATAGGCTACTGGCACTTTAATTAGTAAAGCAATGATATCCAAAAAACAAGAGACATAAATAAATAAATTAGAAATAATATTTTCATGCACGACTGGCCGGCACCTGCAGTTGCCCGAGAAATTTCATCAATGTAATTTTTACCCTCACAACAGCATTTTTGCGTGAATTGAATAAGGAAGCAGAAAACTTTCAATAAGTTAACATTGAAAGTGTTAGACGAATTCAATTTAGTTCTAGAAAATCCTTCAGATTTAGACCTCTGTCCAGAGTGAAATCTGAGCCCACTACTTGCAGCATACAGACGCCATATTGCCGACATAGAGGAGGGGGCAGGACTTATACAGACTCAGTAGAGTTAAGACATTAGCAGTTTTTAGCCAGTGTATTAGATGTAAAAAGGTTAAACGGGTTAGAAATTGTTTATGTTATAGTTCGTGTTTGTTTATTTGGCAGACATTTTTGGCAAGCTGGAGAATCGCGGTCAAATCCTGGTCCGTCACTACCGGTAAGTGTAAAATGCCAGTGCTCCATTTGGGTCAACACTTATCCATGAAAGTGTGCACTACAGAAACAAGTGCTCAGTGTGCACTACGTGCCAGAGCACTTACATATTGAGACAAACTCATTGTTTTCCTGGCTTAGTATGTTACCTGATGCAAATGAGTTTGTCTTTATCTGTCCACGGTATCTAGGTTTGCTTTCCTGCAGAGGCCTTAAGGACAAAAAATATGCTTAATCATGAGTACACAAAATTAAAATAATCATGGCTGTCCTGCATAGTTTGCGTTTCTTTGAAATTGTACACACCCTTAGAAATTAACTTTACGCATTCACAAGCTTCAATATCTGAGCAGCCATGAGGGACAGTGCAGGCATCAATGTGACTGGACGTAACATCTGAGTATTTAAAACAGTAAAAATTACATAAAATTTTAAAGAGAAGACGAGCTGTGGTTGGTTTAGAGGCCTTTCATGCCATCTACATTACCGCTGCTGTTTTTTTTCCTTCATGATATTAGAATTAATCAAATTCTGACCTTCTCAGTCATCACCCTGTTTATTGTGTTGTTTACCCTGTACAAATTCTGCAACATTATCCAGCTTGAGTTCCCCCCCTTGTGGAATCCTCCATTAACAAGCATGGTACACAAGCAAGTATATGAATAATTACACTCATGATGTTAAATCCCAAGTATATTCTCACTCTAAAGCAGGAGATTACATTGAATTTAAACAGATTTAAGCCACAGTGTAGAGTAATACTGCCTCATAGGTTACTGCTTAATATGTATCTTTGATGAATCTGATTGTTGGCAGTGCATTGAAATGTGCATCAGCCTCAGTGAAGGACATGAACATCCTTTGTGTGTGGGGAAAAAAATATACTGCAAAGATGGCTCACAGACTTTCTGGCTCTGCAATGATCAACTGCATGCACGTTCAGGCGGATTTATAAAACATGCATCATTTCTCTTCCTCCTATCTGTTTGCACAAGCACAGGTGACTGCAAGCGTGTCCTCATTAGTGAATTATATTCCCTCAATCACCCTATTCCCCCTCCCTTTATCCCATCAACCCTTGAGAAGATGAGACGGTCAGTTTCCTGTTTCATTTACCTCTGGTCATGCAAGGCTGCTCCAGAGTCGGACAGTCTCCCTGCACTAAATCAGAGACAGAGCCGAGCGCCCAGCCGTGGCGGTGACTCCATTTATGATATTCTATAGGATCTTGGTCACTGAAAGAAGCACAATGTATGGCCAGGAAGACTTACAGATCCTTCCAGAGGTCACAGGAGCAAGCTTGCTCTGATTCACATGCACAAACGCCACTCTTCTTCTTTCCATCTCATTGAATTGTGTCATTGAAAACCTCATTAAGCAGCAGCACCATGGAGCTCAGTGTGTATTCTGTTAGGCGTCCTTTGGGTTTGTTATCAAGCTGTGACAGTTTCTATTTGCAGGTGTTAGATACTGTTTGGGCTTCCTCTCTTCTCCCTCTCTTCTCTCTCTTTTCCTCATGGCAAACATGACAGAGACTGTCACCAGCAACTGATTTGTAATTTCGTGCAACTCTAGCTGGGTTGACATTATTGAGAGCGAGTTAACTCAGTGGTTTGAACTGCACTGCAGCAAAATCATTTTAGGAAGTGCTCTAAATCACCAAACAGGCAGTCATGAGGGAGAATTTCACCATTTCCATGAAAGCCATTTCAGATTCTTAAAAATGACATCAGAAAGACTTTAATGCAAATCTGAGACGCTGTCAGGTTACTCCGTGGATGTGCATATCTCAGTGGGCAGAGCATGACACTAACACTTTTCGTGGGTAAAAACTAAATTCTCTGTGCAACTCAGTATGCAGGAGGAGAGAGATACTGTCGATGCTCAAGTTTTGCAATCATCAAGTTACTCGAAGATCCCTCGAATGAGGATTAACAAGTTTTTAACAATGACGAGAACAATACCCAACAATCCTGGCCAAAAATATTGTCTGTAAATGTGTGATGGTAAAAGCTACAATTCACAATTTTATCAACTATATCAATATAAAATTGTAAATGGTATTACATACTTCCCAAGAAGTCAGAATCTGTCAGATGTAAATACAAACAGAATGCAATGTTGACATTTTACTGTTTCATGAGGAATATTAGCTCATCTTGAATTTGATGGCAGCAGAAAGTTATTAATGTAAGCGGTATTTAAAAGAAACGGCTGGAGGAACACGATGAAACCAACTGGGTTAATTGGTAACAGTAACATATTTAGGTATAAAAACAGCACATAACTTTGTTTGTGGACACCCAATGATACAAATTTTAAATATAAGGCATGAAAACTATTAGCAGTATAAACTAAAGTGGTTTTTGGTGGATTCAGTGACAAGGCACCTTCTCGCCCAAAACCAGCTTCATCAACGAGATGATGCCAAAATTGGATTTTTAATGTGGCATAAGTAAAATTGTTGTCGTTTGTGTGTTAATGCATTAAAAAATTTACACATAACTGTATTCCACTTAGTGATAAACTACATCTTCTGCTCAAATGACTAAAATATCCATATTTTAACAAAACAATTCTAGAACATAAATAAATATTGTCGATATTTCAGTATTGATTCGTACTTCACTACTTTGAACAAAGTGCAAAAATTAAAGTGCAAAAATAAAATTACAGTAATGTTTTTGTCAGATTTTTAAAACAACTTTTGATTAAATACAAAACCTTTTGTTATTTCAAAATAAATAGCAAGATATTGTAGGTGCTGCCCTCCTAACATTAGAATTTCCCTCAGGGGAAAATTGAAGTATTTTTCATTCAATCAAGAACAAGTCGCCATGATCTGTTCCCTCAACCATAAGAATCCCTCTATTATGTCCAAGTCGCCAGTGACCTGCTAAATGTGGTGTTGAATTAATCATTTAAATTTACAACAGTGTCTTTATAATGATTCATTTTATTAAGAAATCAATGTTATGCCCTGGCTAGCCAGTAACACTTATCAGACTCACCTGGAGGTTTCATTAGATGCACCATTCACTTCATGGGAGCACCACATCTTAAAATGATGCCACAGCAGGTGGTTTACAAACTGAAGAATGTATAGTAGGCTATGTAATGACAATTTATTCTACGGTGTACCACTATCCTCTTTAGACATGACACATGATCCTCCCGATGTTCAATGGCCCGGACTGCAAGCCGCTGTCCAAGTTCAGGAGAAATAAATTAATCCATCCGTCTGTCCGTCCGCCCGCCCGCCCGCCCGCAGCTTATTCCAATTCAGGGTCACAGGAGGGCTGGAGCCTATCCCAGCAATTAGCAGGTGAGAGGCAGGGTGCACTCAGGACAGGTCACCAGTCTATCTCAGAGCCAACACAGAGAGAGGAACAACCACTCATGCTCACACTCACTCCTAGGGAGAATTTAAAGTGACCAATTAACCTAACAAGCATGTCTTTGGACTGTGGGAGGAAGCCGGAGTACCCGGAGAGAACACACGCATACACGGGGAGAACACACAAACTCCACAAAGAATTGAACAGCACTAGGATCTTATATAAATTATACCCAGTTGGTAAGAAGTACTTTTTCTTCCGCCTGTCATAGTTCTATGACAGCAGAATTCTGCTCACTTTCTGCTCACCCAGTCCAAAGCTCAGTCACATGTGGACTTGAACAGCTATGGTGCGCTGTATGATGTGTGTAGGAAGACAAAAAGGTATCGTAGCAATACCACAAACCTCTGAGAAATCAATCATAACAGAATACAACGAGGTTATGATGAGGTGATCTGAGGAGGAGAGGAGGACAGGTGCTATAGGCCAAGACAGATGTTACTCTTGGGAGTCCTTTGACACTGCAGGCAAATGCTAACCACTGTTCAGGTATAGAAGGAGAAAATGTTGAACTGTGTAGCACTGATGCTGAATTTTTGGGAAAGTCATTTTCATCTGTCTGCTTGGTTTTGGTTTTTGTGTTAATGTTCAAACAACAGGAGTTTCCCTCATTCTTAAAACTAAGGCTTCCCTTTGTAATGAAATGAGTAAGTGCTTCAATAAATAGCTGTATGAGTTCAGCTTGGAGCTAAAAACACCTCACATCAACTCAACAAGCCTATGTTTAGTCAGGTATGGATGCTTGCAAAGGCTGGGTGTCATTAAAATAATCGGTACTGGGAATTAAACAGTCATTGTGGGGTTTTAGAAAATAAAAATACAACAGAAAAATATCCCGCAGATAGGATAAATAGATCATTACATTATACATTTTTTCCTCTCACGGTTATAAAATGGGCTTTTTTTTCTCATTCAATTAATAAGGAAACATGAATATGCTAATTTGGTCCCACCCACATTTCCACCCACCTGCAAATGACACTGCCTTCCCTGTCTCCGTTAGACCAACATATAATATTAAGCTCATTCAGTCATGCATGTTAGAATCAGAGAGTGATCCAAGACGAAGAAGCTGAATTAAATTTGCATCCAAGTGGAAGGATATGAATAATGAAGTATTCACCTCATACTGATTTCAGCAATATCATAACAGTAACATGCTCTCCCAGCTGCCATACCTGCTGTATCCGGAAATTTAGACATGGTCTAAGTTTCTGATTCTTACCTGTTTTTTGAATTAGCTAAATACCACCATAGATGAATGCCTCACATATTATATTGTGTCATTATTTATCTAATGAAAACCGTCGACCCATGTGCTTCCAGAGGATTGAAATGATAAGAAGCAGCGAGGTGCTGCGGATCAAATGAACATCATTAATTGACAATTTCCAAACTAACTAGACTTCCACTCTAGATTTAGAGCATTTACAATCCCAACCAAGTCTCCCTTAATGGTATCGATGGGTTCACTGTACAGATATTGTTTGAAGTTCCTCGAATGGTTATTTTTTACAGATGACGCTTCAGTTATGAAATTAGGATTTTATCGGATGGTCTGGAGATGCTTAACGTGACCTGAGCTGAGAAATAGTTTGCTTTCAGTCAGTTTCAGAAATGTTTAACCATCTGACAAATAATAATAATTTGATTCTCAACCATGATGTCTAGCTGTGTTAGCCTGGAAGGTGAAAAAAAACAAACACAAGAGTTACATCTCAGACTCTGTAGGCCTCAGGTAATATACTAAATGTTAAAGTTTATGATCATACAATTAGAAAATGACTGAACATGTATGATGGAGGGGTTGCCTGAAGAAAGCCTCTCTAAAAGGAATATGACAGCACAGATTAGTTTTGGAAAGTCTTAACTTCTTACAAATAACAAGACTTCTAAAATAGTGTCCTTTGGACAGATGAGACCAAAGTAATGGACTAATATTTGTGAAAGCCAAACTAAAGCCAGACAGACCAACAAAAACCTTGTTTTAAACTGGGTTATGTACCAGGACAATGATCTCAAACACAGTTGCAAATCTGCGACAGAAAGCATGAAAAAATAAAAAAATCAAGGCATTGGTCATATCAAAGCTCAGACCTCAACACTGATTAAAATGCTATGATGGGACCCTAAAGTGGCACTACTGAACTTTGGCAGATTTTCACACTGTGGTGCCGCTTAACCAAGCATGCGTCTTGCATCCTGTCTCTTCTCTGAGCGCTCCTCAACCAGTAAAAGTCAGTCCAATGTTGACTCTTATTTCATCTCATGCTGTCACTTTATCTTTATTTTTCTTGCTTCCTTTGATAATGTCCTCTTGCCTTTCTTGCTGTATCATCCATTGAGCATGTTGAAAACAGCCAGTGCATTGATCTTCACTTACTGGCATGTGAAGCGGTGCATAAAGCAAAATGCAGCTGTGATGCCCCGGGCTAGGGGAAAAAAAAGTGTGGTTTCTCAGCCTTGGGACACTGCAAGGCAAACACGGATCCAGGAATGTGCATAAAGAATGTCAGTGTAGTTGTAGGTGCTTTAAGAGATCTATGCATAATCAAATGGTGCAAATGTCGACAAACTGAAGCTAACTTGTTAAAAAAGTGCACTGAAATTCTTTCACAACAATTGGCAAGGATGATAACATCAGACAGAAAGTTTTTGCTACACTATTTCTGCATTTTGGCTTATTTTTTGTTTTAAAAACTAAACTAAAAGAAAATATGGAAATATTTAATGTATTTTTTATCATTTTACGTTTCATTTACCTAATTATAAGACCCGGTAGGGTCTTGTGGGTCTATAATTCTTTTTTTTTATTATATCCTCATACATAAAACATTTCAAGGTTTTTAAAGGTAATATGAATAATGACGAATACTCAGTCGAATAATAACAATCACATTTACTTGCAGCAGCACAAAAACATTTCAGGGAATCGGCAGCATCTTCTGGAACTATTAACATGCTTTATCATTTTTATAAATGAGTCAAAAAGGGCTTCATTTAGCTGGTCAAAATGAGTCTTTGACAGTGAGTGTCGCTCAGCACAGAACAAGTGAACCAAGCTGTTCAGTTCACTCAGTGAATGTGGATTCAGGTTGAGGTCATTTCAACGCTTAAAAAAAATCTATCAACTCATATTGCAGTGAAGTGCATCGGTTGTGTGAGGATTTGATTATGTCGGCCAGTCTTAAAGCACATAAGCACTCGCGTCCTTGCAGACTCAGACAAACCTGCGGTGAAATGGAGAGGCTGTGGTTTGTGTGCTTGTCTACTGTAGTCAACCTCACTGTTTAGGGTCATAAATATTCATTTAGCATCTATCAGCCTTAAGGGATTAATCCCAGTATGGTGGATAACATACAGAACACAAAGCTACATGATCGGCATATTAAGTCCATTATATACTGTAAAGTACCAGGTATTGCCCACAAGAGACTAATGGCTTTTTATCAAGGATCCCTGGAGGGCTGCAGCCCTCCACCTCCAACAGCACAGCCTCCATTAACACAAGGCAGGCTAAGTTCAAGAGCACATTTTCTGAAATGCATCTGCTTTAAAAGTAAAATGAGTGACATTAGTGAGACAAAGAACCCACGCTTTTGTGCCTCTATTTTCCCAGGGAGCAACCTTAAAGACTGAGGATTGAGTCGTTATAAAGCTTTTCTGTATTTTGGTTCTGATTGACATAGCCGACACCAATGCTTTTAGTGTCTTGATAATAAATGTGTTAAATGCCGCACAAGGACATGAATTTGATGGCTTTAAAATAATTTTTAAAATGCAATTAAATGTTCAGCTCTACGTTTGGCAGAGCTTAAAAAGGGAAATTTTGTCCTGCAGCACCTGAGCTCCAGTTTTTCAACGTGCCGTCTTTAAACAAGGTCACTCAACGCCCTTGTTAAAGCGGAAGTACAAACAAACTCCGCATTAAACAGCTGCTTTTAAGTGAGTCACATTTACATTTCAATCTACTTCATTAAGCACAGACACTGTAATCCCCATCATGTTTTAACAGACACAGATCAGCACAACTCCACACACTTCAAATAACAGGTTTAGCATTTATACGCTACTGCTAAACAAAACTCGCTGTTGTCAGGCCACAGCAGGGGTAAGGCACCTTGAAGAAAAAAGTTGAGACTTAGAAGGAATAAAAGTAACTTCAGGTCACTGCAGATGAAAAGATGAGTGAAAAAGATTTAGTCACTGCACTTTAATATGAGTAAAAGCAAATCAGATGCCCAAAATGAGCAAGGTGTAGTTCAGGATTCAGTTGATGACTGATTTGATACTTTTAAAGATCAACCCATACATTTTTGATACATGCTTCTTCCCATTTAGGGTTGTGAGAATGTACAGCTATTCCAGATCAGCATCCAAACTCCCAGAATGTATCGCCGCCGGAAACCGTCCCGCTCACCTTTTATGTTAACTGCAACTACGGTGAACACAGCAACCATGAGCGCAGCATCAAACCCCATCTGTCCTGTCGGGTCTGGGAGTCACTTTTTAACAAATACATATAGTGTGACGTAGGCTGTTAGCATAGCATGGGTGACTGAGAGCTGACCACAAGTGGTCACTCGAGGCTCATGTTGGGATAATTTTTACAGTAATGTACAGTCCTGCTTAAAGTTGGCCGCTTATGGTTGGATCACCCTGGATTCATTTTAATACAGTTGTACACTCTGAGAAATTTCCATAAAGATAGGGCCAAATGTACCTTAGAAATTTGAAGTAGAGGAGCAGAGTTATGTTCTCTTAGTACACTTAACCATTTTAAGTAAGATTACAGAAGTTTTATTATTGTACAATTCACATGTCAATAGTGAATGGAGCACACAATGAAATTTTAGCTATAATACAAAGAAAGTATACCCTTTTTGGAATTGCAAGGTTATACACACTAAGACATAAAGTTTTTAAAGTTTCTCTAAACTGGGTGAATATAAGCTAAAAGATAGATAACATCATTGTGTTATTCATTTAACAAATTAAGGTAGAAGCAGCTTTAAATCCACCCTGACTGCTTCTTTAGAGCAGTGGACTCCCTTCATGCAACTACCTGCCTTAGAGGGTAAGTAACAGCCAGGTGCAGTTAATCAAATGGAAAAAGTAAAGTCTGCACACCAGAAACTGCTCCTAAAGGATGCTAATCAACCTCTCTGAAACGCTTGCTTAACGGATCATCATTAGTTAAAGGAGACATATTATGCAAAAATCACTTTTATAAGTCCTTGGAATAGTCTCTTACAATGTTCTAAGTCAGGAACAGACCAAA
>JAOXYM010000021.1:22773916-22786344 GCA_028567055.1 Leptatherina wallacei
AAAAAGAGGTTTGATTTAAACAAAGACCTTATTAAATGAAAATATATATCAACACTTTTTTTTTTCAATTTCTTGTCACATTTACTGGTAGACATTGATTAATTTGTATTTTAAAGTTCTTTTAAACTTTAACCGAAAACCATGAATTTTGTTTTCTTTTCATTTAAAGATAATTTATTTAAATCAAACCTCTTTTTTAAGCAACTTAATTCTATTTGTACTTGAAGTAACAATTGTTTGAAGTCTTTACCCTAGCAAAATAAATTAGTGTCATCTGTAAACATAACAAACTGTTAAATATTGGACACTTTACAGATGTCATTTAAGTAAAGTATAAATAGCTTAGGCCCCAGTACTGAACCTTGAGGCACTCCACAAGATATCCTTCTATGTTGCGCTAATAAACCATTAATTTCGACATTCTGAAATCTGTTGCTAAAGTAGCTCTTTAACCAGTTGTTTGCAACTCCTCGTATTCCATAGCATTCACATTTCTTTAATAATATAGAGTGATCAATTGTGTCAAAGGCTTTGCTTAAATCTATAAAAACCCTGATAGCATGTTGTTTGTGATCTATTGCTGCTGCAATATTTTCCATAAAACCCATCACTGCTAATGCTGTTGATCTATTACTTCGTAAACCATATTGGTGATCGTTCAATGATTTATTCTTCTCGATAAAACTATCGAATCTTTGGACAAATATTTTTTCGAGGATTTTGGAAAACGGAGATAACAATGAAATCGGTCTATAGTTGGTCACAATATCCTTTTCACCATTTTTATAGATTGGCAGTAGCGTTGCTAGTTTCATTTTCTCTAGAAAAATTCCAGCTGAAAGGACATGTTACATGTGAAGGGTTCAACTATACAATAAAAAACTGTTTTAATTATTGACATGTCAATATTGTTTGAATCTATGGACTTTTTATTCTTGAACTTTCTAACCACTTCTAGCACATACACCCCCAATAAACATAGAACTCTAATAATTGGTAGAAGAATTTCAGCCTATGACTGTTCCATCATTATGTGGAATTGCTTCAGCTAAATTTGGTACCATGTTGACAAAAGAACTATTGAATATATTAACAATCTCCTTAATGTTATTTGTGACAGAGCCATCTTCTTTAAAAATATATGTGGGCAAATCTTTACATTTCTGCTGTTCAGTCACTTCTTTAATAACACCCCATATTAGTTTCATATTAGTTTTGTATTTTTGCAGTAAAGTACTATAATTATGCTGTTTTTGTTTTCTCATAATAACTGTCAATTTGTTTTTATACTTTTTAGATTTATCCTCTTTTTCTTTGGTTTGGTGCTTCATATATTCTCTGTACAGCTTCTTTATCTTTTTACAAGCATTTTCCAAACATGTTATCCAAGGTTTCCTCATCTTATTGTGCTTTGGTTTCAGCGTTTTTACTGGACAATGATGATTGTAAAATGATAAGAATGTCTCCAAAAATGCATTAGAAGAATCATTAATGTTGTTTACATAAACTTCCTGCGAGTTATGGTGTATAAGATCAGATTTGAAAGCCTCTATTGCTACTGGAGTTCTCACTCTAACCAGCCTATAAGTCTCATTAATCCTTGGTTTTAGCTTTCTGTTCTCGAATACGGCAAACACAGGCAGATGGTCACTTCTATCTGTCACTAATAATCCACTTTTAATACTTTTATCTGTTAAGTTTAGAAAAAATATTATCAATCAATGTAGCACTATCACTTGTTATTCTGCTGGGTTATGATATTAATGGATATAGGCTCAAGCTAAACATATTGACAAATTCTGCAGTTTTTATATGTTCATTTGATTTTAACAAATCAATATTGAAGTCACCACATACCAAAATCAACTTTCCACTTTGCTTTTCATATAACTCAGAGATTTTCTTACTAAACTGAATAATGCAGGAACCTGGAATTCTATAAATACAGGTTATGATCATATTCTTAGATTTTTCATTACTTATTTCAAGTTACACTTTCCATTAAATCATCAATGACTATACTCATATGATCAATAATTTACATTTCATACTGTTCATTACAAACAAAGCAACACCCCCTCCTCTTTTGTTCACCCTGTTCAGTTTAAATAATTCGTAACCCTGTAGTTCAGGGACTAACTCCTTACTGTCACACAACCAAGTCTCTGAAATGGCTACAACTGGTAACTCTTGTAAATAGCTTTTCCTTTTCGAGAAGTTGCTGTAGAGACTCCTGCTGTTAAAGTGGATCACAGAAAATCATTCCTGTTTAAACTTGAGTTCTTCTTCTTCCACATTCCCATTGCAAAGTTCTGGCAGAGATGTTCATCCGGGTCGATAGAATTTTCTAAATCATAAGTTTTGTACTCTGGAAAATTCTGATTGTGTCTCCATCCTGATTTTTTGCTTCTGCAAGCACTCGGGTATTTACTAAAAGAACAAACAAAAAAACAAAACAATCAAAGACAGAGCAACACGACAAAAAAGGGAAGAGCTTATCTTCATCACCTTGTAGATCTCCATCATTTGTATCGGTCCAGATCTTTGATCTCCCTTATACTCATTATTTATGCTTGCTCTGGTGTTCCATTTAGTTTGATCATTACTTTACAGTTCCTTGTCCATGTGTCTTGAATCCGCTTTTCTTTCTTCAATATTCTTGCTTGGCGTGCCAGCTCAGCTTTTCTCTTTGTCAGATGTTCATTTACATACACTCCAGTTCCTTTGTTTGCTTTAACAGCTGAATTTAGTTTTTCCTGTTGGCAAATCTTCTGATTATCTTTGGTGTGTTTTGCTTTTGAGGAATAGTGTGGCATGCTGCAATGTCTTTACCATCTAGGGGGATGTCTTTGCTGTTGAAGTTCTCCCTCCTTGTCCCCGGCTGTGACCCTGGCATAGGAGCGGTGGGTTGTCACAAGTCCAGATCCACCAAGTCCTCCATTCTTGTGTGTTGTTCCAGTTCATCCACTCTTCTCTCAAGCTCTTCAATTTTCTTGTCCTTTTCCTGGATCACAGTCGAGGAAAGTTTGCGCACTTCATCGATCAGAGACACCATATCTTGTTTTTTTACTATCTTACTCAGTTCATCTGACATGTCGTTCAGCGACTTCTTAATTTCCTCTGTCTTCCGCAAATTTCTTTGCCATCTGGACTTTTTTAGTTCACAGTTTGTGTTGCAGGTTTCCCTGGTGTTGCAGTAGGCCTGTTACTGGTTCACCACCACATGTACTAAGTGTAGCTTGTAGCTGCAACTTTTTCAAGAAATATTTCCACAAATTAGAGCAGCACCTTACTATAAAGTGCTAGTGTTTAATAAAACTGATGGATGGTAGCTCCTTCAGGAAATATTTAGTGGATTGTCAGAGCTGGACAGACCAGACTCTCCTTACCAGCAGCCATCCTCCTCCCTCCATTAGTTACTGTGTGAATTCTGCATACCTTGTTTGGAACCTGGGCTTATTGGACTTCCTGTTGCCTTTCCATCATCTCCAACCAGTCTGCCCATTCTCCTCTGACCTCTGACATCAACAACTGATATTTTCTCTTCTTCAGACCATCCTCTGTAAACCCTAGAGATGGTTGTGTGTGGAAAATCCCAGTAAATTACAGAATGTAAAGTTACATTCCTTTCCTCCATTTGGACCTCAGCAAGTTATCTTGACCATATTGTGCCCCGTAACAGTCTAATTAGCTATTTGTTTTAACAAGCAATTAAACAGGAGGATCTAGTAAAGTGACCAGTGAGTGTATGATCTATAATCACACAGTCAGCTTTTCTCTGTTATGAATCAATGAAAATTAATTGTCAAAATGACTAAACTCACTTTACTTGCTGTCGACAAATTTTGAAAGCATTTCCAAAGAAGCTCTATTTCTGATCTTTTATTAATGAAAAAAAACACTCATCCATCATCTGCAGAGTCCAACACAAGATATATAATTTCATTAAAATATGGTTTATCATCTGACTTAATCAGTGATAATCTCACAAGTGTTCTACTCTCTAACGTTTTGCTTGTTAAGAAAAAAAGAGAGAGAAAAATAAACAAAACATTTCCAAACAGTATAAAGCTCCTCCGTTAACAACAAGGCTTTTCTTAATGTATGGAAGGTAAAATGTGACTGTGGGCTTATGTAAAGAACATAACAGAACTGGATATAATTTGTTCATGTCCACCTGTTTATTGCTAAGGTAGATGATTTAGTTTTTACTTGCATTCAGGGTCTTTTTTTCCCCCCCCTTTTTTTAAAATTGCAAATCTGTGATCAAGCCAAGTGGAAAGGTGGCCTCAAAGGACGGAGAATAAATGTAATTATTTTTCCTCACTAATTAGCAAAACATCTAAATCACGGCTAATTGAATAAACCTCTGCTGCTGGGGTGATGGCAACGGCTGTGAAAATACAAATAAATATACAGCTGCATCCAGAGGTCCTTGGACAGTTAACACACACACACACACAAATAATGTCTGATTTTATAAGGTGAAAATAGTGTCTGTATTCTCTCAGGTGAGAAAAGTAAATTGAACATATCTTTTAAATCTTACATAACCAAGATGCTGCATTGCAAGGAGTTCAAAGAACAATCAGGATTCAGTCCAGATATCCAACCGCTGGTGCAACACATTAAAATGAAAAGGCTAATTAGCTCTTAATGTATTTTATGAGCATTCCCATCGTTTTTAGGAACTAGTAGTTTGGGGATTTTTCTTCCACATATATTAACAGTAATTGGATATTTTAATTTTCAATTCTTTTGGCATATTTTTCTTTTATGTCCAGTCAGTTGTGTGTTATATCAGTATTTTATCAAGCCTAGTCAGTGGATATCCTAATGACTTCCCCTTCATTTGCTTTATGGATTAAATGAATTACTGTGTTCTCATTGGAGGGGATATTCTCCTGATTTCTTTATCATAATAATCTCTTGCTTTTAAATCCGAGACAAATTTATCTCTTATTTCCTGTAAACTTTTCAGTCCTCCTTGTTTCTCCAAAGCTCTGCATGTTTTGATTCCTTTCATGGTTCACTGCATGAATCCATGATCATAATATCTGCTGCATATTGGTTTTCTGTCCCTTCTCATGGATTTCATGGTTTTCCTGCACAGCAGTGTTTTAGGTTATCTACCTCGAAGCTGTAAGTTATTAAAGTTTATGTTTGCCTTTCCACTGGGTGCCTCCTGCCCTGTGTCAACCACCACCTGCCGTGCACATTGCTCCATATTCTCAGTCAATGTGTTGACTGCTCACAATATTCTTGTATATAGGAATGATGGACATCTTAACAAGGCTGTGAATGTGGATTTTACTAGTGTAATCTTTCAAATTCAATCTAATACTGTAGGTGTTTAAACCAGTTTGAATCTAGCCTTCAAACTGGTTCACTGGCCTCACAATCTGAGTTTAATATGTTACTTGCATTTGTGAAAAGGCTCAAAGCTGAAAGTGATGGGGATATAGATATAAATTAGTTACTCTGTATCATTAGAATACAGAGTAACTACGTAACTCTGTGTCACTCTAAGTTAAATTCTGTCATTCAGGCTGACCTGGAGCCACTGGTTGTATATAAGGACTAGGAGGAGAACACCACTGAAGCATATCTTTCTGAGATAATGTAGACATAAAAATAAAATAGGTGTTATGTGTTATTCCCCTAGCTTGTGAATTTGGCTCATAAAGGGAAAACATGGTATTGTTCTGTTATATACTTTATGTGTGAAGGATTGTTGTATTAAATATGCATAAAATGTTTTTATGATGTAAAGCACTTTGTGTTGCTTTGTGGCATGAAAAGCACTTTAAATAAAATTCGATTCGATTTGATTTATTCTTTCACTACCTCTGTTACTGGAGGACCTGAACGTACACAAAGATGTCTGGGAATGACTGTAAGGTACGGGAACTGCACAGCAGAGGACAAGGAGACACTTGGCTTGGGTGGGGGGAACAGGACAGGGGATTGTTGGAAGACCTCTGCGACATCTGGACTGTATTACTGCAGATCCCCACCCAGCCAGACTGTTTGTGGCTCTTCTTTCGAGGAAGAGATGCAGAAACATATGGACTAGGACAAACAGATTGACACACAGCTTCTTTCCCAGAGCTGTGAAATCTGTCACACCATCATCCTCCCCCTGAATATTTTCTGATTGTCTCAGATAAAATTTACACCATTTGTTTTATTGTCCCGGACATTCCTGCTGCTGCTCAACTGCATATATTTACACACTCCCTTTAAACTTATTGTACTGTTAAGGTTTTTCTTTCTTATGTTTTGACTATTGTGTGTTTCTGATTACATTTTTACAGTGTGTATTTAACTGTAAAGAAACACAACTCAACTCATGCCAGAGCTCTCTCCAGACAGACTTATCTTGACTCTTGTCTTATCTCTTGCACTGTCACTCTTTTGTTTTGCTTTTCTGTGAATATAAACTGTGGTTTTAAAGTGGTGATCTCACCAGAGCACACAACCCCCCCTTCTTTATATACCTTGCTCATATTTTCTTTTCTGGCATCCAATGTTTCCACCCAGACATATGTGGGTCTCTATCATCTAGTACAAATCAAACAATATCTGGATTTGTGTCCATACATATCCTGTTCTTCCATTTATATTCTTCCCAGACAGAAAAGAATACAAATAAGATAGTTTTTACTCTGTTTCACGTGAAATACAGAATTCTGAGAGATTGTTTTGGATTCATTTGGACTGAGATTCTGCTGCTCTGGAGTGACACCCAATGATTTTGTTAGGGGTATATATTGGATCTTTAAAGAGTTAAAAATATATGATAGTGGTAACATGGCAGAGATTACCAGCAGCTGAGTGCAAGAAGCTTCTGTAAAGTAAAGTTTTAATATATGCTGCATGTTAACAAACAGAACAAGTCAACAAACGATCGATCATGTTGCATCTGGACTAGCCAAACTCTGAGCAGACATTTGTCTGGATAGCTCGACCCATTCCTGAGTACTGAGTACTACCCTCTAAAATCAGCCGTTCTATTATGAGAGTAATGTATACAGGAATGAGTAACCATCTTATTACCCCTCTAAGAACTTTAATAGCTATTGACAAAAATCACGATTCGCTCACTCTGCCCTCCACTAACAATTACCAAACAAATTAGACTCAAGCAGCACAGATGTTTGTTGTCTATTAAATGCACAGATGACTCTTATTGGAAAAATGTCACCGAAATTGAGGGAAAGCCTCATTATCAGGTTGGTTTATTAGTTTCCAGCTCGCACCCATTATGCGAAACTGCATTTCATATGAGCCAAGGTCTGTGCCATGGTCCTGTTGTCGGCAGAACGGTGTCCTTGGTATTGTCATGAGATGCAGCGTATTTGGCCTTCATGCTCTGTGAAACTCCCTCCCCACTCCACCTGCATGAAACTTTTTCTCTCCAAACTCACTAATGAGGATGAGCCAGGAGTCAATCAGCTGTGAGGGCTAAAATGTGCTTGTCAAACCGGTTCAGCCTGCCATTCGAACTTCCTCCCATCTCTACCGACCCACAAACCTCCATGTTTATGCTTGACACAAGCCAAGACACCCATGGGCTGCAGGAGCTGCTACTACAGGAGAGAGGATCCAGTATTTCACAGTGGATGGTGCTCTCCAAGCCTTAATATGATTCTTTGACATCTTAAGAATAAAGGGCCCTCATTTCTTTTTCCAGAGGGAAAAATCTCCCCACAATTAACTGGCAATATGAGGCTATAACTTAAGGAGCAGCTGCACTCAGACTTGGAATATTAAGTGAATTTAATTGAACTCATTACAAAGGCTGACCCATCTTTTCTAATTCTTCTTCTCCAACATATGACTAGCACAGCCTGGACTTACCCGTCTCCCTGAAGGAAGCCAGGAGTTTTATGGTGTCTGTAACACATAGCTGACACTCCTTTTTCAGTCGTTCACTCTTCTGCCCATAAGCAGAGCTCCATTACGCCCAATAAACCCGATACTTTACGATCCATCATCGCCCTCTCTCCTTCTTTTAGCCTGTGCCGCCAAACATCTCTGAGCATCATCCCGGTAAAATTGTGAAAGTGAATAAGCAAGCAGAACGGCAGTTAATGTTTCCCTTTTAATGTATGGAGGGGGGGGCTGCAGAGGTCTCGGAAATGTCGAGGTGTTCGCAGCAGCGTGGGGGAGTGAGAGAGTCACCGGTGCTTCATAACAGAGGAATAATTCATGTTGCTGAAAAAAAAATAACAACCTATGACATATGGTCGTGAGTTTTTTTTTTTCATTATTTTCTGTATTGATATATAGATATTTTCACTTGCACCACTTCCACTGAGCAAAACATGTCTGGAAGACATAAAAAAAAAGCCCTTGTGATTGATATTCTGGGTGTAGTGGAGCTTACTGCTAAAATTGCAAGTCTAAACAAAATGTGGTCTATTGAAATTCTGATTCAGGCTTGCCCTAGTTTTCCCTCATATACATTTATATTGTTTGGGGCGGAGCTTGGGAATAGGGACTCATCGTAAAAGATATTATCTTATAAACAAGTGTGTGAGAGGCAAGTACCTTTCCCTGTTCTTGGGTGCTATGATATCTCCGGATACTAAAAGAGACAGGCAATCTAGATAATTCTGCTCTGTAATCAGCTTTTTGTTTGTTCTGCTGGCAGTGGCATCACTGGTGAAGAAGTTCCACTACATAGCAAAGATAAACTCATACATTTTCCACAAAAGTCTGCAATAGGAAAAATCTGTGTGATCATGCAAAGAAAATGACCCTGCATGTATTTTTTTGGGGGGGAATTGTGGTGTTCTGTTGAGGGAATGGGAGGCGGAATCACTGCTGTGTGGACTAGCTTTGCTGCATATCTGATCGTATTTAATTTCACTGATGTGCTTTTACAAAAGATGGCAAAATTAATTGAGGAGCTCGGCAGGCAGTGCTGCATAACAGGCTTATGTCTTGAGATTTGAATGTGACTCATGATGAGAAGTGAAGACGTGATGTAGATGAAATATGCTGGAAATATAACTTCATTTACTCCTCACATTCATGTGGAGGAACTTTGACCCACATTTCTTTATAATTTTGTTTCCCTTTGGTATCACCAAAGCACCCCAATCAGGTTAAGGTCTAGAATTTGACTGGCTTCAGATTTTTCAGCTATTCTATTGCAGATTTGCTGCTGTGCTTGTGATTATGTCATGCATGGTGACCAAGCTTTAGCTGTCAGGTAGCCTCACAGACTCTAAACTACTTTGGTACAATAGAGGAGTTCAAAGTCCACTCAGTGACTGCAAGGTGTCCAGGTCCTTTGGCTGCAGAACAAGCCCAAATCATCAGTCCCCCACCACCGTGCATATTTGTTCGTAGCAGGCGTTTGCCCTAATATATTGTTTGGTTTTCTTCAAAAGTGGGGGTTTGGATTAAGGCCAAATATTTCCACTTTGGTCTTGTCTCTAACAAGGACATTGTTCCAGAAGTTTTCTGGTTTATTTTGATGCAATTTTATGAACCTAAGCTGTACTGCCATGTTATTTTGAGAGAGAAAAGGCTTTGCTCTTTTCTATTCTATTCTATTCTATTCTATTCTATTCTATTCTATTCTATTCTATTCTACAGTAATTTAGCAGATGAATTTATCCAAAGCAACTTACATCTGAGTACACCAGTGATGCAAACACTGGAGGCAAGGAGGGTTTAGTGTCTTGTACGATGTCACAGCAATACAAAAGCCAATACACTCCACAATTAGCCACAAAACTCCACAATAAGCCACAACCTATTGTGTTGTGGCTTATTGTGGAATGTTGTGGCTTAACATGTTGACTTAAAACCGTCCACACAGTCAGCAGATTTGATGCGCTCCAGAGTTTAGGGGCAGTGAAGGCAAACGCTCTGTCCCCATAAGTCTTTAAATGGGTGCGAGGGACAGAGAGCAAGTTTAGATTGTTAGAAAGTGAACTTGTAGTTGAATGTATGCGAATGAAATTGTGCTTCTCCATGTAGGGCTCTGTATGTAATGAATATTTTGAACTGGATCCTTCAAGTCACAGGAAGCCAGCATAGGGAACAGATGGGTGACATGAGAATATCTGTTTTACCTAGTGAGTAGCTTAACAGCCGCCCAGCGGTTTTTGCCAGTGGATTTATAAGGAAGGTAAATGACAGTGATTTGTCAAATTGCACCCCTCGGTCTCTCAGGGTTGAGCAAACCACAGATGACAAGGGCCCAATATTCTGCTTCATATCCTCTACCACGTTCACTTTAACATTTTGCATGCTAAACGAGGCCTGTAGAGTTTGAGACGGAGCTCTTGGTTTTTTTGCAGGTTCTGTGGATTGCATGGTTTGATGTAGGGGTGAGCTTGCTGAGATGTCCCAGTTTAGAAACCGTGCTAAATATTTACCAATATTTGCTAATCTTTCTCGCTGTACAATGGACCCCACATGCTTTGCAAGTGGCTTTAAAACCCTTCCCAGATTGATGATATTGATAATACATACCTGAGTATGTAGTTTGATCAACTCGGCCTTTACTTTGAAGGCAGTAGCTTCTCCGTCAACCCCTTATTTTCCCTCTTCTGAGAACAGCTCCTTCTGAGTNNNNCCATCCACTGGGTCTTCAGGGGCTCAGATGAAGGAAGTATATACAGACTTTTGTGCTCGTTGGTGCAGCCATTAACAGAGCAACTGCCGTGCTTCGCTCTTAGCTTCGCCATTCTGGAGGGTTTGTGAGGAGAAACAATGGCCTACGGCGGCGATTTTAGAGGGTGGGCTCAGCTAGCTAGGGGGGGCGGGTCCATGGCTGCATCCACTATGCCGGGAGTGATTGTTTCCCTTCTCAACGTCACTAGGGGAAAGATTTCAGGCACACCCGTTTGAGAACACATTCGCTGAAAATTGGAGCAAAGAAGAGAGAAAGAGAGAGAGCGGTGACAGGATTTTCTAATTCCTGAGCCTCATACACTCTCCTGGGGACACATATGACTGTTAGAAAACAATTAGAAAGTGAATTTTGCATAATATGGGAACTTTAATAGAGGTGATGATCATACTGATGATGATGATCATCATTTAATCAAACGCCTGGTTGATGTACTTTACACACTGTTTCTCAGTTTTTGTCAGATACATTATAACACAATATTTTTTCCTGTATCTACGTAATATTGTGATCAAATAAGAATCAAGCACTTATGTCCTGATATCTAATATCTTAGAACTGAACGAGTCTATACTCGTATACTCGTATACTCGTGTATATATATATATATATAGTATTTCTCCTTAATAGATATTTGATCTAAAATGGGGCACACAATTAACTTTAGATAAAAGTTGAACTAGCCATTTTCAACCTGGTGTAGAAATACAGTGAAAGCCAATCATCTACATTGCTCTGTCCTGGAGGCAGCAATATACTACAAATGAATTCAAGCTCGCACTAAATGAAACTGCTGGTGAACTGGTCTCAAACACTGTGCTTCCAGCAAATATCAGTATACTCACTGCAGCTTGACGTCTGCTCATTTAGTGACACTCCATGAATCATGACAGATGGAGCTGCTTGGAAACAGCAACTACATGATGGAGAGAGAGCCACAGGAAATATTGGCAGTACTGATCTACAGCTGTAAAATGAAAGTGAAACAGGTTGAAATGATGTAAAGATTACAAATAATGGCCAAAATTAAATAAATGAACAACATGAAAGTAACATTTAGTTGAAGCTACAGTGAACTGTTCCTTTCTTCACTGATCACTTATAACTTTTTAGGTTCAATTTGTCAGTAGCACTGGGTTGGACCCCTGGTTTCCTTTAAAACTTCCAGATTCATACAAATGACAGACTACAAGATTTGGGTTGAAAGTAATAAGTATCAAATTTAATTTTATAAAGTAAGTAGGTAGAGTACAAGTAGTTGAAGTAAGTAGTAATAAAAGCAAGTAGAGGGCACCTGTTTAGCCATGTAATTGCTATTTTCAAGCCCACAATACTGTGTCAAATATTCAATGAAAAGCTGCAACAATTGGTAGTTTTAATTTACCTGTGACACCTTCAATATTTACTGTTTATTACCATGTGATGTGTCAAAATTTTGGACATACAACAGAGTTTTGAGCAAAGTTTTTACCATAAAGTGACGCAAAAGGTCTCAGAAACTGTATGTATCAAATATGATACATACATCATTATAGGGTTAAATGTAGTTTAAGGGTAGTTGCTCTGGTTGTACAAAAAGTTTGTCCACTCATCACAGGGTTGATTCTTTAGTTTTCAGTTCCTCTACATTATAAAGTGGGGGTCTGTGTGGTCGCCTTGACCGGGGTGGTTGGCGGGGTTCTGTGCTGCAGCCTTATGGCTGTGGCGGGGGACCCGGCCTGCCCTGGTCTTGGCGGTTCCCATGGCGATGCCCTCTCTGGTTGATGGTGGG
>JAOXYM010000021.1:22815158-22834625 GCA_028567055.1 Leptatherina wallacei
TGAGGCTACAATTCACACAGACTCACCAGAACTGAACAATAGAAGATGGAGAAACGTTGCCTGGTCTGATGAGTCTCTATTTCAGCTCCACATTCAGATGCTAGGCGTCAATTAGAATAAATTAAGAGTCCTGCTTTGTATGAAAAGACATTCATATCAATACTTTAGGTATGGTAAATATGGTTTTCCTATTGCGTTCTATATTTGATTACCATGTGGAATATTGCAGAATATATTGTGGAATATTGAAATATTGTATGATTGATTATTATTTTTTATAATCTCTATCCAAATAGTTTACTTTTCCATGACTCAGCATTGTTTTCACTGTTGGCTCAATTGTTTTTACTTCAAGTTTTTAGTTATATTTCCTTGGCAGTGTTTTTCAATGTTGTCTAAGCTGCGGCACATTTTTAACATTGAAAAAATGACACTAGCCTAATACAGATATATGTAATGGAAATATAGTTTCTCACTTTATTTATACTCACTCAGTGTGAAACCTGCGCCTGTTTAGATTAACACAAAGCCAACATCCTGGCAGGAATTGAAGAAAGACACACAAAGCTCCTCTTCAACAGCTCCTCTGTCTCTCTTTGTTTTTACTTTTTACAGCTCAGCTCACACAGATTTCTTGTGGAAAACGGTAGCAAAGTCGAGCTATGTTGGAAAGAACGGTTGAGGTAACCCAGTCGAGGCATTCAATGAAGCCTGGAGAGAAATAATATGACAACTTCTGCTCAAGAGTTTTCAGATGTTTACCTATTACCTCGCACAAAACAACCGTGTTGCCATCTTGCTGTTTGTTGGTGAATGGAAATATTTCAAGGTCGGCGCTTCTTGCATGTTGTAGCCAGAGTTGCACTTTTAAACAGAATCCATTTATTTTACCTGTGCTTGTAAGCAGATTTTCGTTTTGGCCTTCCATCCATGTGTTCAGGTCATTCGGATGATGAAATATATCTACCAGGTATGCCAGCCTTGCACACCACTCATCACTTGTGAGCAGAATTTAGTCAACAGACATATTATAATACTTTTAGTTTCTCCCGCATATCATACACATTCTAAGGTCATGATATTTCAAAGTCACCCAAAGAATTTCCTCTCTGGTTGTTCTTTCTGGAAGTGAGTTGTAAAATAGGAAGTTTTCTCTGATGGCATCTCCATTCACAAAACGCACGATAGCCAAGAGCTGAGCATGTCCACTAATATCCGTTAATTCATCTAGTTGCGACGCAAATTTCTTAATTCTGTGAATCTTTTCAAAAACATAATTTTCCATGTCTGCAGACATGTCATCAGTAGGCCTGGTAATTGTGTTATCTGAGAGAGGGACTTCAGATATGCCCTGCTGTTAGTTTACAAAGCACTGAATGGTTTAGGGACAAAATACATTCAGGAACTTCTGGTTCGTTATGAACCGACCAGATCCCTCAGGTCATCAGGATCAAGTCTACTTTCAGTTCCCAGAGTCAGAACTAAACACGGAGAGGCAGCGTTCAGTTTTTATGCTACAAACTCCCAGAAACTTGCAGGTCTGATGAGACTCTCAGCAGTTTTAAATCAGGGTTGAAAACTTTTCTATTTTCAGCCTTTTATGATAACAAGTGATATTTTATCTGAAGGTTTTTTTATTTTTTATTTTTATTGTTTATTTTATGATAATACTTTTGTTTTTAATTCTTCTTTATGCTTTCTGCACCCCGCTCTAATGTTTCTAATGTTTTTATGTAAAGTACCTTGAATTGTCCCGTACATGAAATGTGCTGTACAAATAAACTTGCCTTGCCTTTTTTTGTCTTTGACCCCCATCATATGAGCATCTCCTTTACAATAGCTTTACAGGCAGGAAGTATTAATTCTGTAGCTGCCTATTACCCCTAGAACTGCGCAAAACCTAAATATCGCAATAAAAAATAATGATAATGGAAACACCTAAATTTCGAAAACCCTCTCAAATATTGCTAAAAAGTTTTTACGCTCACATGAGGTGGTTTTTTTTTTAGACGTGTCGACATAGAAGTACATCGCAAAAGTGAAATGGAAAGACTTTCTTCGTATTTACACATCACCACATGTGGTCACGTGACCATTTCATTTTCAGTAAAAAGCTCTAATTTGTGTCCACTCCCACACATACTTTCATCCTCTGAGGTGGACAGCAGGTGGTGGCAACCGAAACATCTGCTCTAAAATGCAAAATGTTTCGTATCTCCATCCTCCTCAAAGTGGAATCTTGCAGGTCGAAAATTAAAGCAACAAAGAAATTTATAGTTGGAGAATTATAGCAGGGAAGTCCAGAGGGAGAACATGCAAACTTCACATAAAGCAGCCTCAGCCAAGTTTGGCACTAGTGGCCTTTTCACTGCGAGGCAACGGCGTTAACCATGACACCACCGTGCAGCCCAGAAAAAGAGTGAAGTGCAACTTTAACATTTCCTCATATATACCATTTGCATTACAAACAAAGATTCATGAAAGGCTTTTGCTGGCAAACTACAAAGTCAGACGGTTGTCAGATATGTTAGACACCTCATTAGGCCCCAACAGCTGTAGGCCGCTTCAGCTTCAACCTGCTGCTGAGGCAGAATCATACATTTGCAACAGCAAACAAGGACCTCAAAGTACTCTTACTTCCTCATAGTGACAACCAAGGGGCACTCAGTGGGGTCAACAGAGTGACATCAACATTGACAAAATATACAGCAACTCAACACCCTCAATTATACAAGATTCTAATACAAATGTAGACTTGATGGAAAAGGACATTTTATAGATTTTCCTTGAATTATTAAGTAATGCATTTAAAAGAAAAACACAATCTAACACAATTAAGAGTCTATTTTTCTATTTTTATTCCAAGATATTGGTATTGGTTAGTAATTTCTCATGGCTTTATTTTCTAGAAGAATAGTACAACAAAGCAAAAGCCACAAGCAAGATTTATCGTTCCAGAATCAATACTGCCATTTTGTGAAAACTTAAGGATGCCTTGACATCAAATCAGTCAAATTTACCAAAACAGGACATGATTAAACTTTATATAAGAGGAAAGCCTAAATGGTCCACATTTTCCATTATTAATCAACAAGAGAAGTCTGTACCAGATAAAACGGATCAGTTGAACTGGGAGCTGATCTGATGATGCATGTTGCCCTGGTGAACAAATTTGAAGCGATGCTTTGAAAAAAGCGTCAGAACAAATAAAAATAAAATCTTAGTCGTACAACTTGGTCTTTCTGCTCTCCTTGATCTGCTTGTTTAGATTTACGCCCACAAGATAGGAAATTTCACAGCCTCTGATTTTACCCCAATCAATCTTTAGATGTGCACCCTAACGGAACAGCCATGTTTCCAAGCAAAAAATGCTCTGCGAACAAATTTGCATGAGCTGAAACTGATGGGTATACTCAGGTTTAAAATACCCCCCCCACACACACACGCACACACACCCAGCTGTCACTTCTAGTGTTTAACAGACATCATCTGGGTCCATTTGCAACCGTCGGCAGTGCTGAGGGAAATGCTGTTGAACTGTCACATTCATGCAGAATCTGACACCAAGTGTTCTGCTGAGGTGGAGAAGTGGAAAGTAAAGTAATGCTGAAATTAGATGCAAATCACTTGTTAAAATGCAACAGTCACTATGGTTCAAAATCCAACAGGGTTTTGCACCTTTGTTTCTCAGTCTCGCTGCTTGAAACAGTTACATCTCTCCTCCTTACTTTCCTTAGACTGCCTTGGTTACTGCCTCAGTGGAATCTATGGGGCCAAATAAAGCATAGGTTTGCATGAAACATGCCACACGTCACAGTAGTTTCTTGAAACGTAAAAAAAAAACAAAGAGATTGAAAGCTGTTACATACTTCCCAAGAACAGTGTAATCCAATTCAGTTCTTCAATTCTATATGTTTAGCACTAAGTCACAACATAGTCATCTCAATATGATGCAAATAAAATGAATTCACATTAGTCCAATTTATAATAACATGTTCATATAAGCATATTAATGAAAAATAATTGCCTAGCTAAGGAACAGAGAACTTGGGTCTTGTAGTTGAGGTAGCGAGGACAAAATGATGTCATTTTGCCCTTGTTTGTGGTTCTTGACACGTCATATGGGCAGAACTATTTTTGTTTCATGTGGCATCTCAGAATTTTTGTGTGGTTGATCAGAAATTTCAAGTTGGCGTGGTTAATGCAGAAAAGCGTGAAGCGAAAAGTTGTCATTTCAGCTGATGTAAAAGATTCAACAAAATCGAACAGATAGTTTTCAGGAACAGCTGGTTGAGGCAGTATGAAAATGTATACAACTCATGTGACAAACACTGTAAGGCCCCCCGCAAAAAATGGCCATCTGGATTTAAAGGGAGACCGTGTAATTTTTGACCCAAATATTAGCCTTATGTGAGTAATAATGGATGATTTCTGGGGTCAATATACAGTGTTTGACGCGTGTCTGCGCTCCGAAGGGGCCTGTTTTGAATAAAAGCTGGTTGAAAGATGTGGAAAAAGTACATCACATTGTGGTACGTTTCCACAACAGACAAAGAGAAAACTTACCAGTTTAATAATACTGAGGCAAACAGAGAGTGGGTTTTGCCTCCACACTGCTCTTTCATCAGACTCTTACGAGCAAATTCTTTGCCAAGGTCTACTCATGTCTTTCCTCTGGAGCGATCCCTTTCCCTCTTTCTCTTTCTAGCCTCCTTAGACACCGTTTTCATCTTCTTACTTTGTTCAGCCATGACAAACTAGTTCGAAAAGGAGGAAAAAGTATCACAAAGCTGAGCCCTCTGTGGTTATAGAGGGGAGCTGTAAAGCAAAGCGCTCCAGGTCACATGATCCCATAAGAGACAGATCCACTCCTCCAAACAATGTCTGGAAATGTGGTCTGAAAAAATCTTGAATACCCTTGATCAGCAATCACTTAAACGTTTGGTGAAATCAAAGAAAAACAACAGTAGAGCTCAGGGCTATGTTTAATAGTGAAAGTAAAAACATTTCAACATGAAATATGTGATGGGAACTTGAGGGATTAGGTCTGTGTTGTATTTATGTTATCATTGACCATATAAATGGTAAAAATCTGACAAAACAATACCAAGTTTGATGTGCACCAGTAGTAAAATAGCCATAAAATAGCTCAACGATCCAAAGTGACGATGTTGATTCCATGTTTAGTTGCTATGTTGTGTCTGTATGTGAGCATTACATTATTACTAAGTTTTATTGTAGAATTAACAAAAAAATAGGACTGCAGTTTTTTGTATACATTTCATCTTAACAAATCCTGCTCATTAAAGGTGAAATAATTGTTCCCTTTTAATTACAGAACAACAGTGGTGGTGATTTCAAAGATGCATGCCTTCATGTGTATCATCATACTGCTTCTTTTTGTGCTTCCAAATGGCCACAGCTGACATCCTGAGTGAAAATGGAGCCGACTGCTGCTGAATGCATGTGTAGGCGTTCCACTGATGTTTGTGACACCTGTTTGATTTATTCATCTTCCTTAGAGTTGCCTTGCCGAGGACCTACAAACAGCAGCCTTGGTGTAGAATCCTGACAGAGGTTGGGGCCTCACTGTGATAGAAGTGATGCTGGTTTTAGATGCAGACCCTGCTGCAGTTTTAACAGGCAAACTGGAGAACTCCAGTTTTGGGAATTTTTATGTTTAAACAGAAAATAAAGTTGACTGGATTTATTTATAGGCTACAAAAAAACCCCATGGAGGGTTTGTCAGTCTAACAGACTTACGAAGAATTACTAAAAAGTAAACTTAAAGAATGAGGGATGTTATTTAAGAGCAAAGCATGAGGCTTTTTAATAAGCTGCCATATTCTCTCATATCTATGCTCTACA
The DNA here is from genome assembly GCA_028567055.1 of Leptatherina wallacei. Lineage (NCBI taxonomy): Eukaryota > Metazoa > Chordata > Actinopteri > Atheriniformes > Atherinidae > Leptatherina > Leptatherina wallacei. Next base: position 22,821,027 of record JAOXYM010000021.1, read on the forward strand.
TAAAGGCAGGTTCAAATACCTTTTGTTGACTTAAATTGGAGAATCAGTAAAGGATTTTCCCACATCAGGACCATTATGATCTTAGTAAAGCAGAAATAAATCTGCACTATAAGTTTATACGACAGAAAAATTACTCTGTACTGTGGTTTGTCCTAAAACCACATTGATATTTTTCAAAGGTATTGTTTTTTATTCAGAAACTCATTTAACTGAATAAAAACAACTTTAAAAAGAACATTGTAATCTAAATTGCTCTTCTTCAGAAGGGGCCTCACCACCGCTATCTCAAAGGCAGATGGGAAGACACCCGTCTGAAGAGGGCAATTAACCATGTCCACTAAAAACCATAAAATGTTTTTAAAAGCGATGTGTGAATGGGATCTAAAAGGCAGGTCTTTGGGTTCAGTTGGGAGAAAACTCGGCCGAGCAAAACTCTTCAGTGTTTCCTCAGTTAAAAACAACAGTTCATACAAGTTAAAATCAACCTTTTGTTGAGATAAAAGACTGGATCAAATATTGATTTTATTCATGAAGTGGTCTGCAAAGTTCTCACATGTGGGATCTGATGATTAAAATCAGGACTTATTAAAATCAGCATTTATTAAAAGACCAGTGGTTTTAAAAAGGAATTTGGGGTTATTCTTATTGTAAGTAATGGGATTTGAGAAATGAATTGTTCTTGCCCATTTCACTGTGTTATTATAGGTTTTGAGTTGATCACATACAATTTCGAAATGAATTGTTAGATTTGTTTTTCTCCATTTCCTTTCTGCTCTTCTGCAGTTTCGTTTTAGTTCTTCAATTTCCATTTAAGAACTTGTGTGGTGAAGAATCGGCAGACACTAAAGTATTCCCTCAGATTACCATTTTAATAAAGGATAAATTATCCTGAGGGAAAGGCATTAGGTTAAAAGAAACGAGATGAAAAATATGTACAAACACAATGTAGAAAATAAAAAATGAGTGGAACAAATGGCAAGATTGGAATCTTTTTATGAAATAGGAGCCAGAAACCAACACCTGGCTCTCCTGGTGCATCTACCTTCCACCACGCAGAGGGTTTAACCCATGTAAAGATTTGGACAGTCTAGATGCCTGCCAGAACGTCACGCCACCAAACGGATGGTAAAGCCAGCTATGAATGCACCTACAGCTGTGGCGGTCTGGCTTTTGTAACAGCCACAAATAACTTGTGTGACGAAATGCGTGACCCCCACCTCCCTTTTACGCCATCTGGGTGCCGGTTACATAATAATAGCCATACTGATCATTGTCTGATTGGTGCTTGCCTTATTTGTCATAAGGAAACACTTAGCTGGTTAAAAACTAATTGGACAGATCTGTATGCAGGATGGAAAGGTCTAGGATTGTCTTTGTTGTATTTTTTCTTTTCGCAAACGTACAAAAAAAGGAAGAAAAGGAAAACTCATGGACAGATTTGTAACATACGTATAAAAGACCTGATCATTCTGTGTTTCTTTGTGCGGTAGTTGGAGGATGATCACAACGTCATCATAACCAAGCCAACCTCATTTGTGCTCCTCCTATTTACTCTGAGATATTCTAAACCAAATGTTCACTTGCAGACCTAAAACTCTGAGCAGACTCTTCACTTGTTTCCTCAAGGCTAAAAAAAAAAAGACCAGCAAGCGTTTATTAGATTTTCAGTGACCTGGAGTAGATGGTTGAATTCAGGCTATGAATCCTCATAATGATGTTTTCCACTTTTCACAAAGTGCTGCTGTGTTTACACAACACTCTTTGAGCAGCTTTAATATTTCAGCACTTGTCTGTCTCTGAATGCACAGTTGACGATTGCATAGCGGTCACTTTCCTTTAGTGAATACTGTGTTCAAATACATGAAATGATGTGTAAACGCTGTGTGTGGGTGTACTCTGTGAGAATAACTTAAGTAACCTTTAGACTTTTATTGTCTTTATTCAGAAAAGCAGACCCCGCACAAGACTTTTGCAACAGTACATCTCCTTTCCTTACATTGTTGGCGGAAGCTTAAATGTTGCTAAAGCCAAAATCTGAGAAAAGACTCAGCAATTGTGAAAGCTAAAAATAAAAACAATAAACAAAAAAGTGCTTTGATGTGGTTTTAAGATCACAGCTGTTAAGTGTTTGAATAAGAATAAAGATCACTGATTGCTGGTTTGCATGCAAATGAAATGATTGATCCCTCTATAGATGTGGGGAGGGAATTAAAACCTTTATGGAGAATTGTTTGAGTTAACGCGTAAACTGTTGGCTGGTGGACATTAAAACTAAGGAGCTTTATGCAAAAACATTACTGTACAGTTACAATTCTAACAAAAGTTCATTTACTTAAGGTAGGGGTATTAGGAACTGGCAGTTATAAACAATTACCTGAGTAATAACTGGCATTGTGATTGTCATCTTTTGAGATAACGAAGGGGGGTCCTGCGGGCATCTAGTAACAGGTAAATTAAATTTGTTTTTAATATCACATACAAATGAGCCATGCATTCTACTCTCAGACGCCGGGGGCATCTTCCCAGCGCTCTGATTGACAGATGTTGCATCACCACACAAGGCGCACATCAGGCAAACAGAGCAGACATCATTTTAACTGAAACAAACCGTGGATGTGAATTCCCCCAATGCTGTAACTTTCTAACCTTCTGGATTAATTTTCCACCATATTCCTACGGTGGAAATGTTGCAGCTGGAAATGATTCAGCAGACATACATGGGTGCAGTGTGAGCACACCATCAGGGAGAGCGGGAGACTGAGTCAGAGGTTCGTAGCATCGGTGTATCTGTTAACTCCAGCTGTCTCCGGTACATGATTGGAAAAATACCAGGTGAATAATGAGGCAAAGTTTGGGAGTTATCCCGGATTTTGTATCACTGCAGCTCTGTATAAAATGAGTGCACTGATCTTCATCCGTACAGTGATCAATGAGCCAATAGCGTTTTGTAAGACATTTGTCTTTTTTTTTTTTATCCCAGTTTCATAAAATGAGTCACTTTCCATCAATATTCTCTCAAAATGCACAAAACCAGCCAGCATCTTGCACACAAACCATCTTTCTTTGGGGAACAAAACTTTAGATACAATGCTCCTAGAAAGTAGACGAGTGAATACTATTATTCAGTGATGCTGGTTATTATTGGACAATAAGTCGTTCTGTTTAACAAGGCTTGCTTTACTGTTTTAATGTTGTTTTTTTAACATTCACCATCCAGGGTGACCTTACTAAAAGTTCATGCAGTGTGTATATTTACTCAGCGGCAAAATTGATTGATTCAAGCAGAAAAATTTTCATGTAGTCCTTATCTTATCATTGAAATCTAATCAAATTGGCAACTGTAACTGGAGTCTGCCTTCGGTGACAGCAAGGAAGAATCAGGTAAAGAATGGACCAGTTGAAACCCTTCAGGCATGGATAGTATTTAATCTGAAGAGATTACTAAAGGCAGCCATGGCCTCTTTCTTCCATGCTGCCAGGGTGCCCTGGCTTTGTCTTCTTCAAGATTTTGTATAACCATTATTAGGCGGTTGGTCTGCATTGAGTACTTTCTCTCAAATTTGTACATTGTATAATAAACAGCTGGGGTGTCCAACTCTAGTCCTCAAAGGCCACAATCCTGCAGAATGTAGATGTCTCCTTGATCCAACAAACCTGTTTTAAATCAAAACAAATGGCTCTGCTCAACAGCTTGTTGCCAAGTTCTTCCCGAGCACGTTGACCCATTAATCCTATTCAGGTGTGCTGCCGCAAGAAACATTCAAAACCTACAGAACAGTGGGCCTCGACGACTGACTTTGGACACTCCTGCTTATTTAGGCACCAGGAGGCAGTAATAAAGCCTTTGAGCGAGTCAGGTCATGTTGTTAGTTTTAGTCTTGCAGCTAGCTAATAAAAAAGAAGCACTAATGAACTTTGGCAGATGTCCCCTTAAATGTTTTTAAAGAATTATTTACAGTGGACGTTCAAAATTTGTTGATATCCAGTTTCTGATGTGTCACAGGTTGCGTAACGCAAGCCTTGGCTCTTACGTGAAACTCTGGGATGGAAAAAACATGTTATGAAGTGCTGTTTTTCAGCTTCCATGTGCTGCAGGGCAACAACAACCCTAGGAATGTACATAATAAATAGCACTGTGCCATCAAAACAAGTTCGAAAACATTTCTAAGGTCAGAAAGTAATATGGTGCTACTTTCATTTAAGAAAAAAAAAACTATTCAAAACGACTGATGACATTATCAATTTGTATCAAGTTAAAGGTGGATTTGTTGCAATAAATCTAAATTTCATGCTTAAAAATATTGGTAAAATCCAGTCACTGATCCAGTGACATGAAAAACCCCCAAAAAATCATTTTGGCCATAATGGTCTACCTGACATAGTGGCATGTTAATGAACAACCCCACCGTAACAACATAGTTATTGTTAACAAAATTTCAATGCTATTACACTAGAAATTGAACGGACACAAAAAATATTAGAAAGGAATTTAATGAAGATAACAATAGACTAAAGGTCCTTCAAGGTCCAGCCATCTTGAAATGTGGAATCTCTGGTTCTATGCCAGTTTTTTGTTTGGAAAAACAAGGTAACTTTGTAATTTCCCTTGGAAAACAACCTTCAGAAGACAAATCCCTGCCATACCCATGACTAGACAATGCCATGTCTGCAGTAGACCAAATCCAGAGAACTCTTAATTTAGAGAATCAGATGGTTGGCCAAAGTTAAAGTTTATACATTTTGAGGCCATTGGATGGGGATCAGAGCATCTCTTTTCACAGTACCTAAAACAACTCAGACTTCCAAAAAATAGCGCCTTTTATTGAGAAGGTGCAGTGATACCATGAATAACTCAGTGATAAATCTGTAATATAGTGTAGTTTTTGCTTAAACTGTTTCAAAAAGGCAAAATATTTTTTTCCGACTTCTTTCTGAGTAGTTTCCCGTTTGGTTTAACCAGAGGGATTAGCTTCTGCGTGCAATGACCATCGTTTGTTGCAGGTAAAGCATGAACTACTTCAGATTATCCCTTTTGGAAAACAAACACAAAAATACTTTAATACTGGTTTAACTCTTTCTATCCTGAAAGAAGCTCTCATTTTTCTTTGAAATAAAAGGTTAATGCTCAGGTGGTTTGAATTAAGTTTAAATTCTAAATATTTCATTACTTTTTGAGATCCACACACTTAAAAATGCTGGACTCCTAGAGATGTAAAATAAATTTCTTAAAGTATGAGTGCTTGGCCGAGGGTATCTGAAGGTATTTGTGCTGACAGCCAAACACACCTGGGACCATTAGATTAGAGGAAATGCTGAACGTTTGTCACAGCACTGGCTTTATGCGCACATATTTATTCCTCAATGAGTTTTCTCATTCCACTTTAATAAACTCACAGACGGGAAGGAAGTGCCCAGGTCGTCATCGCCAACAATATGGAATAAGATAGTCCCTTCAATAATGCAATATTACAGCAATATTGGACGGTGTCAGGACACTGCTTCTTCAACATCTATAACATCCCAAAAATAGCATTGATTTCCATCAAACATTTATTTTCCATATGTGTGAATAATCTGTGGAACTGCTGTGGGTGATAGTTGGCAATACAGAGGCAATTACACAGTAATACATTCAATCTTACGCCAAGAGAAACATAATTGTAGAGGGAGTGCATGCCTAAGGGCCAGAATATTGTATATTGTGACTGTGATTATACACTCTTGGCACAGAATGGCGTCATTACCCATTTAAAATCAGCATATGAATGAGTGACATTAAGATACAACACTTTAGATCATGGCTCTGATTGTGCTGTAATGTTTGTCTGTCAGTTTCAAAGCAGCCTTTTTGTTTTCCTGCTGGCCAGTTTACTTTGATAAAAAGAAAAGAACAATCCCCACTGTGATGTTGTTTGAACAAAATGTAAATGTAAGAAAAAGAACACCCAAAAGAAAATGAGGTATTCAAACAAAACAGCGAGAGCATTGGTTGATTTCAGTTTTACCTGCCAGGCATTTAACTGACAGTAATTTCCATCTGCCCTTCATGAAATAACATCCAGTTGGAAAACCACTGATTGGGGGCAAAGACAAACTCTGTGCTCAATAATAAAAGTTCACAGGGGGTTTTGTCTCTGGAGAGATTGTATACAATACAGAGGTAAGATGTGAAAGAGAAATGCTGCTATGTTTGGTGAAAGCGAACAAGACATGATGTGTTGGGATCAAAAACAGAGAGCAAACAGAGGTCAGAAGACCAGTCATCGGTATGTGGAAGAGTAATGGCTGAGAAAGTACAGAAGATGTTTGCATTTCATCATATTGTGTGAAATTAAATCAAATTAATATTTTCCATAAATATCCATAATATTTCTGTATAATTATCTTATTAGCTGCAATGCAAATCAGCAGAGGTGTTGTTAGGCCCTTCAAACACGGAGTGCCTCGCTCTTAAAACTTAAAGGTTTGCATAATTTTCCCAAGTAAAATTCAATTAAATTCAATTTATGTCTTTCATTTAAGTTCTTCTACACTGTAAAAATGTACATGTGACGTTCATGAACATCATTATTTTTAAAATGTTCTTTTAAATGAACAATGAGAACGCAGTTGCAGCGGTGAGCCGTTCTTTTTTTATATACAAATTATCCACCCTGCTTTCACTTCTGTGCATCATGGGAGTCTGATGTCCAACACTCCATTTAGATGAATGCATCTTTCCAAAACGTTTACTAGAATTTGCACTGATGTCACTCAAGTTTATTCTATTTATATTTATATTTTTCCGAGATTTCTGTATTTTTCCTTTATTTTTCAAAAATCTTGTATTGTAGATTTTATATCAGTATATATATTTATTATTATTATTATTGTGAATTTTTTTCATAACTATAATGTTCTTGTGTAGAAAATTTGAGGAGCAAAATTGTTTTGAAGTTACTTGTAGCCTGCTTAGTTTTTGTTGTGCTACAAAGTATTTTGTTGAGGGAATATCCAAAATAGTGATCTCACTGTTAAAGAATGGGGGATATGGAGTCACCTTATGGAATGGTTACTATGGAAACACAAGCCAATTGAAATTACAACCAATATTTTAGAATGATTCCCACCAACAGAGGAAAAAATTATTATTCTGATCCAATCTTACCTTATAATTGCTACCAGGGATGGTTTTCATGATAACAATAAGTTACCCCTGATTGAATTCTAAAAAAATTAATAAATGGTTCTTTGAAAGGAACGACGTAAATCCCATCTGTAGTAAAATGTAACATTTGTTTTAATAGAATATATCCAGTGGATTTCAATTAATTTTAATCTTGTTGTTAGTAATACTAATCTTCAATAAGTTTAATGAACTCCGGAAGACAAAATCTTGTAAAAATTAAGTGCTGTTTTCACTCCACAAACATATAAAAAAAACTAAAGATTTCATCTTAGTTTAGGCTTAAGTGAAAAAAAAAAGTTTAAAGCCAGATCAGAAGTATTCATCTAACAGAAAGAGAAATTGGTTGCATGTTTTCATACTGGTAAAATTTCCATCCATCCATCTATCCATGATTCCCACCAACAGAGTGGAAATCATAATATTGTTTTTATACTGGTAAAATTTCTGCAAAGAAAATCTTTGGCAGGTCACACAGAGAACAACATCATTATGAAGAAGCAACAGTATGATAATTAGTGAGCAGTGTCTAGGCTACATTGCTACAGGATCAGTATGTACACAGCTGCAGGACACTTATTTCCCAGAGTTCATGGCAGCGTGCAGAAGGGACAGACGTGACAGACTGCAGAGGAGGAGAGGGAGAACAGATGGATGCCCTTGTGTTTGATGTTGTCTTTCCTAACGGCTATGCAGCATATTCCGGCCATGCACAGAACAGAAACACACACACTTCCAGAACATGAATGGGCATCATTAATCTAAATTACAGTGGTTTCTATAGAAGTGATTGGCCGGCAGCTGGTTAAGATCAGAATAACCCGCTGAGTGAATGATATACAGAATCTAAACATGCGTTCAGGTGGGTTGTAACACGGATGTCATGCTCTTTTGTTCAGCAGTGTTAAAGCAAACAGTACGGTGCAAACAAAAATCACACAAAACCCTTTTTATTTATTTACAGTTCAAGTCAATCAGTTCTTTTTGTTCACAGCGGTAGACTTCCTAATCACTCAAACATGTGTGGGTTGAAATAAGAAGGTAGAGCAGTTTATGAATTTGACTTGATTGGTAGTCAGAAAACTGTGGAGCAAAATAATTTCCTCTTGTGAGAAAATGGTAGATTGTGATCATCCATCCATTCATCCATTTTCTGTCCCGCTGTCCCACATCTGTACCGCTTAATCCATGCAGGGTCACGGGTGGGCTGGAGCCTATCCCAGCAAGTATCAGGCGAGAGGCAGGGTACACCCTGGACAGGTCGCCAGTCTGTCGCAGGGCCGATTGTGATCATATTTGTTATATTTTATTATTATTTTTGTTCATTTTATTTGAGTGCCCTGTGGATTAACGCTCACAAAAAGTTGAAAAGTTGCATCTAAACAAACCACAAGGTTTCTGGAATAACGTTCTTTGGACAGATGAGACAAAATTGGAGATATTTGGCCAAAATGTTCACAGCATATCAGCACAAATATCTCATACGGGACTATGGTGGTGGAGGGTTGATGATTTGGGCCTGTTCACCTGAACATCTTGCAGTCATTGAGTCGACCATGAACTCCTCTGTACACCAAAGTGCTCCAGAGCCAGCTGCGAGGCCGTCTGTCTGACAGTTTCATTAAAGGCTTGTGGCCTTTCTGTTCAGTTCATCATCGCTACCAACCTTAAAAAATACTTATTCATTTGATCAATAGATAATTTACTAATTTTATTTATCTGATTCATGCTGCCCAATGCTGCAGGGACAAAGTACATCTCGATCATGTTGAGAGTTGGTCTATTCCAGGCTGTCTTGCAGTATTTGCAAGGTCTTGAAAGTCTGCAGAGAGAACTATTGCTTCTTAGAAATAATTATTCAGCAAGACTGTGTGCATGATAGAGAATAACAACACCACTGAACTTAAAAACTGTGTCTGTGTGTTGCAGGAAGATTAGAAATATAAAGTGGATTTAGCCGTATAGGCTAAATAAATTGGGCCTAAACTGCTCAGTGAAAATTCACAATAGTGCACTTTAGAGTCCCGGCACAGCTTGGTAAATGTTTTTAAAATATCTTGAATGCTCTTTGCCATGTATTTAGCTCAACAGTCAGTCCTCCAATCAGATTACTGCAATACACACTCACCGGTCGCTTTATTAGGCACACCTGTTCAATTGCTTAACATAAATATCTAATCAGCCAATCACATGGCTGCAACTCAATACATTTAATTATGTAGACATGGTTAAGACGACTTGCTGAAGTTCAAACTGAGCATCAAAATGAGGAAGGGGGGATGGGGATGGGGGGTTGCCAGATGGGCTGGTCTGGGTATTTGTGGTCTGAAAAAGATCAAATATCCAGTGAGCAGCAGTTGTTTGGACCAAAATGTCTTTTTGATGTCAGTGGTTGGAGGAGAATGGGCAGACTGGTTGGAGATTATGGAAAGATACTCAAACGAGCACTGGTTCCAATCAAGGTATGCAGAATAGCACCTCTGAACACTCGGTTCTGAAGGAAAAAGGGGTCCAAGCAGCACTAACAAGGTGAACCTGATAAAGAAGCTGATCGGTAAAAGAAATCTAACATCTTCACAAACAAGATTAAGTCAATAAAGAGGCGAGTCTAAGCTTTACAGTAGCACCATAGTTTGAAAAAAAAATTGGCAATTATTCAAAAACTCAACTTTATTTTAAGTAACCTTTGACAATGTCCTGTTTCATCACCCACTCCTTTGAGTTTAAAATGAAACTTTATATAGATACTAATTCTCACAGACAGAGATTTCAGTCAGGCTGACCAAGTGTCATTGTTGATCTGAGTCCAGCTTTCTTCGGATGCAAACGTCCCCTGTTGTGAATGTGTTTTTTTCCATCTTCTTCCATATCTCAGGCAAAAATGAAAGACGTTGAGAAATTAGCATTTTTATTTAATCCTGTCAGGGGTTTGGTATTACCTTTAAAAAACCAGGATTTAATTGGGTAGTTTATTTTCAAGATGTTGTGAATGATATCAGTGACATACCGGGAAATTTGTTTTTGTTCTTTTTAAGAAGAGCGTGCTTACAGTGAGGTTATTTCCACACTGGATGCTGCCCCGGAGGGGTTGTCTGTCTGTCCAGATAGAGGTAAATTACCAGTTTTGTCCAAAGAGAGGCGGGTGGCTGTCTGATAAAGCCTGTGTTGGGATGTAGCTCGGCTGTTAGCATTTACTCTAATTGTCCTGTAATCACCAGGTTTCCGGGGAAAAAGACGAGTCTCCTGCAGAGTTGCACCTGGACCCTGTTTTGAACCGATTTTACCCAGTGGTGGAAGAATCCAGTCCCGAACAACGCTGAAATACTGAACATATTCAGTGTTTAGAAAGTATATTGACTGTGTATTGCATTTATGTGTTGAGCATAATGAAAGAAGGGTATAAATGTGATTATCTTCTTGACAGGGAACGGGAAGAGGAAAGAGTAATGAAAAATAAATTGACTGCATAATTGAAAGTGCAACGTGTAGCTATTTAACAAGAATAAATCATTACAAGAATTAATTGAGGTGTCATTATAAGTAGAGTAAACAAATATGCCCGTCATGAGGAGAATTAGCATCCAGTATCAGTCTACCTTTCATATACCTGGGTTATTTCTCAATATGTTATTATAGTTATTAATTTTTAGCTTTTTGTACCGGTCTTTTTCTACCTTGATTAAAAGGCTGTGGTGGCGTAAATGGCAGGAGTTTTTTTATACGCACTTCCAACAACAAAGGGTTTTTGAAAAATATAAATGATTTATTTTCTATTAATCCAAAAACAAAGGAAAGCAGACCTAAACATACAAAAACTAAAACTAAATCCACAATCATCTATATTTGATTTAAATCAACAAAATTCAACGAAGGTAATTGAAAGTGGTAAAAAAACAGATCACAGCACTCACCATTGTTTGCCAAACCCCAAAAAAAGAACCTGTCTGGCTACCTGGACGTGACAAATCAAGGGTTCCACAAAACAACTTCCATCACCGGATGAGATGTGCATATTATCCATAAATTATTCCATAACTTATACCTTGGTAACTTAACAAATAATAAACAGAATACAATAAATTAACTAATATCCATATCTAATCAAAGCAAACAATAAATGACCGTTACACTTCTGCTTTCCAAAGCCAGTACAATATTTCCACATCTGCAGGTAAAGGACACTTTTTGGTGCAGGCTTTAAATAATTAAACCCTGCTCTGTAATCCAGTACAGAGCATGCAGAACAACTGTGAAATTCTAAATGATATGACGCATCCTAAAGGTCACCTCTTATCATGAGGTGACAATCAAACATTTGGTTTCCTACTTTAGTGAAAAAGCAGCAACCACCTGCTCAGCTTGTGGTTTTCCCAGACAAAGGGATTAGTCCTATTGTCTGTGTACAGTTGCCACCAACATTATTCCACCTGCATTGCTTTGGAAGAGCTTTGCATTAAAAATGATAATGAACCTCATATCAGAAAAACTCAGACTAGGTATGGACAAAGATAATCTGTAGATGTCCTAAAGTGTCTGGTATCAGGATGGCCAGCAACAGATCCTTTAGCTCTTGTTGGATGTGGGGTGAGGTCTTTATTGAGTTGTTTTACTTCCCACAGAGGCCATCAGATTCCATCAGATAGATATCTTTGGAGTTTGGAGATGAGGAAATGTCTCATTCTTTGTTGTGCTGTTTAATCCCTTTTGTAAGTAACTCCTGCATGGCCCACTGCTGTCCAGGAATTCACACATGTCCATGTGAATCCCAGAATACATGTTTTCCCTGCACCTCATTGTATTGTGACAAGATTAGTAGCGTAGCTTGCTTTCCCTGTCAGTGGTCATAATGTTATGGCTGACCAATGAATTTGGACCGAGGGATAGTTTGAAATGTCACAGTTATTAATTTGACCTTATTGATGGCTTTCAGCTTTTAGTTTAAATTCCTAAAACAATCTAATTCTCACTAGTCTTTTTACTTTGTTACTGTATGTATTGGACATTTTACTAAGCTTTCTATAAGATTTCATGTCATGCCATATAACATGCCGCTAAGGGCACCATGCTGATCAACAGCTGGTTGTGTTGAGGAGCTGTAACCTCAGCACATGAGCCAGCCACTCAACCAGTCCACCATTTTTATATCTACGTACTATTAACCATTTTTGCCCACTTTTTACACCCTGGACTACCACTATACTCATCCATGCTTCTCACCTTGATTACTGTAATTCTGTCTTATCTGGTTTATCCCAAAAGTCAATAGACAGCGAGTCTATTGAGTTCTCTTTTTATTATTAATTGCAGCAGCGAAAAGTAGCAATTTGAACACTAAAGTAGTTGATCTTCAGAATAAACTGTCCAACTGACTAAATATATTCTTTCTTTAGTCTGCTTATTATCTGCTTTGACAAACATAACGTGTAGACCTAATTTCTTCCTATGGCTTCCTCAGCCCAGGCCAGCTGACAGGCATTGTATATATATTTATTGTATGTTTATTTATTTATTGGATATAATTTCTTATTGGATTTTATATAATATTTGATATAATTTATATAATTTATTAGCCAATTGTTTATATTATTTATTTCTTATTGATTAGGCCACTGCTAGATTTGAACTCCAAATGCCATGTGCTGAACTTTGCTGAACCCGCCCGGACCCGTTAAATACCAAACCCGACCCGGTACCCGCGTTTATCTTACAGTCAAATCCGGACCCGACATGTTGGTAGGCTACATAACCGAACTGCTCGTTAACGCATTAAGTTAATGCATGTGCACCCCGTCCCTTTATTATATTTTTTTCTTCATTCGTTCTTATATTCAATGTGATATTGAAATAATGATCTCAATATATTTCTACAAGTGCAAGTAGAATAGCAGTTGTATAGTAGCGGTATATTGTTAATGTTTGGTTTCTTCAGTTAGCTAGCTAGCGGTAGCAGGGACGAGTCGGTGAACGATGAGGAATTGTGATTCACGAGTCAGTAAAGTGATTCTCGAGTATTGAACGATTTGTTGATGACTTGCTCCACACTAGAATATATGTATGTCCACAAGAACCTTCGGCTGAAGAACTCCTCACCTCTAGAACTATCCATACCATAGAGTTTTTTAAAAATATAATTTTAAATCCTCTCCCACTTTTTTAGACTGGCTTATGCCAGGTCGTAACTCACTAATAATAAAAATAATCTAGATCTCTGCAAAATTTCCTGATTATCCATATTACAGTGATTAAGATATTAACATAAAGCCAGTGATCAACCAAACTATATAAATATGACAACCAAAACTAGTATCTGTGAAGCTGTGCTGCTTTTGTGGATGAACATAAAGATATAGACAATATAGAACATATCAAGGATTAAAGGACTGATGTCTCCACAGGATTTAGAAAAACTTGTCCATCATTTATCTTTAGTAGAC
>JAOXYM010000021.1:22865685-22883368 GCA_028567055.1 Leptatherina wallacei
GGTTCCCAGAGTCTCTAAGAGTCGACTGGGAGGCAGAGCCTTCAGCTATCAGGACTCTCTTATGGAACCAGCTCCCAACTTTGGTTCGGGAGGCAGACACTCTTTCTACCTTTAAGATCAGGCTTAAAGCTTCCTTTTTGATAAATCCTAGTTAGGGGTGATTAGTCATCCCTTAGTTATGCTGCTATAGGTTTAGACTGCTGAGGGACATCCCATGATGCACTGGGCTCTTCCTCTTCATCTCTCTGCTCCTTATCTCCATATGTATAAACATATGACAGTATTGGCATCATCAACGTATTTCTCCTCTCTCAGCAGATCTCACTGGATAAAAGCTGTGATCTCTCTTTCTGTCCTCTCTTTCTGTCCTCTCCACACTAACCGGTCCAGGCAGATGGCCGCCCTCCCTGAGTTGGGTTCTGCTGGAGGTTTTTACTTCCTGTTAAAAGGGAGTTTTTCCTTTCCACTGTCGCCTCTAGCTGCTCAGGATGGGGACTGGATTGAAGGCAAGATTCGATGTAATCTGTTGGTTTCCTTAGCTAGGCTATTTGTTATGAATTGGCTTGTATGAATACTGACTGATGTGAACAGATAGGTTCAAACTGATTGTCTGTGAAGTGCCCTGAGATGACATTGTCAAGAATTGGCGCTATACAAATAAAGCTGAATTGAATTGAATTGAATTGAATTGAATTGAAGTGGTGACATGAATAAAGAGAATGGATAAGCCCAACCCCTCAGAGTCTGGATGCTGGTAGTGGATAAGTAAGGAGGTGGCAAATGCTTCTGATGAGGCTCCTCTAGAATCAGAATGAAGTGGTGATGAGGAGGAGGCAGGTTGTGTGAAAGATAAGCCTGATGGAAGAATGACAGAACAGTGGAGGGCTTTAAAGAAGGGGAATCAGAATGATTGGCTTGATAAGTAGTAGCCAAAAAGCCCACCGGACCACAGTTGTAATGACAGAATTAAGAATGAGGTGAGTTTGACAGTGTGGGAAAGAGAAGTGACGAAGCGTAGTGGGATGAAAAGCCCAAACACCACATAATGAGGGCAGGTGTAAGATAAAGGATCTTCCTTACTGAACTTCTGCATTCATTTAATAAAAACATTACTCTGATTTATTTAATATTTCTATCACCCTGGGTTTGGTTGTTTTTTGGGAAAATAAATGTTTTCTTTACGAAACATTTCGGACATATCCAAACCTTTGAAGAAAGTAAAGTAAATGAAAGCTTCAAGGAACAAATTAAAAGTGAAAACCTTTAAATTCATCTGAATAAAGAGAATTAATGTAATGAAGAAAACCAAAAATATATTTTGTATATATTTTGTTTTGTTTGGTTGTTTTGATTAACTATTTTTATGTTATGATTGCTAACCGGTGTATCAGAACTAGACTGAAAAAAAAAAACAGTCAGTTTTGGGGTGCTTAGCATAGTGCTGTAGACACAAAATGCTTCATTTTTAAAATATTAGTACTAGTCGTAGAAGTACTAAAAACCTTGTTCTCAAATAAAAAAAAATCTAAGAATGTCAGAAAAAAGGGTAGAGTGAGACAGAGATAGAGAGAGGTATTAGCACCATAAAATTACATTTACCAGACCTTTTGAAAGTGTGGTTCTTACATTCAAATTTAATTATACGGTTTTGGATACTTAAATACATTTTTGGCCATGTTAATTCTGTCATGAATTAGCTATCATTTTTTATCTGGAAAAAAAAAGAAATAAAGTCTGATGTTTAAAAGATTTTTACTACTGCTGAACCAAATGCTGCAGTGAAGGTTCCCTTTCTCTTTCCAGTATGGCCACCAACACCATGGACAGAATTCATAGTTTCTAGCAGAGAGATGGAACGACATGAGGCACGATGGAGCAGGTCCTTCCCCTCTTTCACTAGGAAACTTAGTACAGCTTGACACATTGTTGGAGGCTACCGCTGATGCAAACTTCTTGTAAAATTTTAGAAGTGTATCATCAGGCCCTGGCATTTTTCTTTTTGTTTAATAGCTAGCAGGATTTCTTGACAAGAAATTCCACATCTCAGAAAGGACAAAATAGCTGTCAGAGTGAGGCCATCAAACATGTGATTAAGTTTAGAGGTATTACCATCCTATTCTGATTTATAAAAGTTACCGTAATACTGCTTGAAGTTATGAATCTCAGTATGGTCAGTGATGATCTCACCTGCATCACTGGAAACTTTTTGGGATTAGTCTAGAAGACTGGGCCTGACAAGCTTGTTAAGGTAAAAGTTTGCATGCTTTGTCACCAGTCATAAATGTGAAATATGGTTTTGGTGAGTAAGTACAGTAGATGGCTTTATCAGTGGAAAGTAGGTTTTACTCTGTCTGTAGTTGTCATTCTCTGCAATAGATTGTGAAATGTTATTCAGTTTAGAGTCCTTTTCTTTCTTTATTCTGGAAGAATATTCAATTAATTGGCAGCAGAGATGGGCTTTGAGGGTCTCCCAAAGGGTTGTGTGGGATATTTCTGCAGTGTCATTAGTGTCAAGGAAGAGTGAAATCTGAGTGCAGACATCTTGAGTGAACAGCTCATCCACAAGAAGTAGAGGATTAAGTTTCCAGGTGTGAGTGGGTTGATAAGAGCTATCTGAAATGAGACTGCTCCTCGATCTGATATTATGCTGTTATATGTGCAGGTGGTAACACCACTATCAAAAAATAATCGATGCACGTGAGGGTTAAAGAAAAGGGAAAATGCTCGTTGATTAATATTAAATAAATCAATAAAATCCCATTAATAATTTTGGCTGATTTGGTCAGAGAACATTCTAACTCTATAGGGCAATCAGATCATAATCTGGTTCTTTTTAACTTCACCTTGTCCCATTGTTCAGCAGAAACCATTAACACCTGGTGTAATGAAGCTGAAGATGCTCTGAGAGGCCACAAACTGGAATGTTCTCTGAGAACTACACAGAGATGGCGTCAATACCATGACTGACTGTCTGACAGATTATAAGTTGTGTGTGTGAGGCACTTTCCCATTAACAAACCCTGGGTCACCAGTGACCTGAAAAAGCTGCTTAACAGAAAAAGAAAGCCTTCAGGGGGAGACGAGCATTGAAGTCATTGAAGACAATGCAAAAACAAGTTAAAACAGAGATTAAGATGTCCAAGGAGGACTACAGGAAAAAGTTAGAAAGTCACCCTGCAACTCAGTAATACCCTTAACACAGCCTCATCTCCATCCACATCAGAACACACTGAGACCTCCTCTGCCTCCACCTCTACCCTGTCTGTCTCCTGCAGTCAGGTGAAGAAGCAACTAACTGAACCAGAATGAGGCTCCAGGTCCAGATGGTGTCAGCCCCAGGGTTCTGAAAACCTACTCAGAACAACTATGTTGGATTCTTAAAAGACTACAGACCAGTCGCCCTAACATCTGGCATCATGAAAACCCAGCAGATAGTGTAATTGGCTCACCTCAATAAGCAAATGAACACCTTTCAGGACCCATTTGTTTGCATATTGTAATGAGCTTGTGGTAGAAGACGCCATTATCTACCTGCTTCAGAGAGACCACTCTCATGTGGACAAATCAGGAAGCACTTTGAGCTAGAGACCTGCAAGGGACCAGATTTTCAATCCCGTTCCCAACCGCTCCCGAATCCTCCTTGCACGCTCCTGCAGGACTCCCTTCACTAAACCGCTGAGGGATTCTGATGGGTCCTGAGTCTTTTTTAATGCAATCTCCAAAGACAGTCTTCTCATTACAAATAATGAGGGTTTTCTTTCCAGAGCGCACACGGAGCAAGACTTTGATTGACAACCCACACACAGCTAGTAGGCTACCCTGGGTCATGTGACCTGCAGTAGACCCCAGACTTTGCAGAAATACTCTAATCTTGAAATTTTGGGGTGTACTTAAATACAGAGCTGGGAGGTCAAGCTGTGAGATGGTGCAGAAACAATCACCTCATCTTAAACGAGATGATTGTTGACTTCAGGAGGAGCAGGAGTAAACAAAGCACTGTCTACATCCTGGAGGTAGTGGAGGAATGCAAATGCCTCAGAGTTCATCTGGACAACAGAATAGACTGAAAATGCAACACAGAAGCATCTACAAGAAAGAACAGACATTTTAGCTCCTTAAGGAAGCTAACATCATTCAATGTCTGCAGCAATATGTTGCATATGGGAGAAAGTGCCATCAGCTTTGCAGCATCTGCTGGGACAGCAGCATCAGGACCAGAGACTCAGAGAAGCTGAACAAACTGATGGAGATGGCTGATTCTGTGCTGGGGATAACTCTGGAGCTGATGTCCTGATGAGAACGCTGCACAATCTGTTGATCACATCCTCTACACGACACAGTAAGGAAACAAACTGTGTTAGTGAGAGACTTCTTCAAGTCCAATGCAAGACAGAAAGGTACCAGAGATCATTCTTGCCAGCAGACATCACCCTTTGGAACAAGGCATTACCTTCTAATTAGTTTTTTTTTTTTTTTTTTTTTTTTTTTTTAAGTAAAAGAAAACCTGTTACAATATTGCAATTTCCCTCTGGGATTGATAAAGTATTTTTCATTTCATTTTCATTTCATTAATCCATTTAAACACAGAATTTTATATAGACAGATGGATGGATGGGTTTTGGTTGCTTTTACTGTCATGACCTACATGCATAGTTAAAAATGTGGGAAAAGCACTGGAGAGAAGGTGGTAAAAAACAAATGAGGACAAGGGAAGATAAAAAAAGAAAATCAAACCAAAACTGTCAGAACTTTGGATAACAACTCTGAACAGGTTGACTTGTGCTATAACTCTGCTATAGTTTTAGTACAAAACAAGACATCACAGGACTTTTAGAGAACCAGGCATTGGCAAAAAAAAGAAAAAAAGGTAACGTGTTAACAGAAATGCAAGGTCGCACAAATGTTTCTTATATCAGTGCTAAGTGCATGGCTATGTACTGTGCATGTTTGCAGCTGTCACCCGTGGGCCCTCCACACTCACAGGACACGTTCTTGTGCTGTAGGGCATGTCAAAGCATTGTAGTAACAATAATAACACATAGACCAGTAATTATAATATACTCACAAACATACTTATTTGTAACATAAGTCAGGAAACAGAATGCTTATCTTTGTAAATACCTCAAGTCCGACTGTTCCTGCTGGAGATTGTGCAGACGGTGTTCTGGGGGCAGACAAGTCAAGCAGATTACTTTTGATGAAGGAGGCAGCTTCTTCGGGTGATGAGAGGAGGTGCTTCTGGCCATTCTTCAGACTGATCTGGAGTTTGGCAGGAAACAGCATCCTACATTCAACTCCCAGTTTTCTTAGCTGTGTTTTCACTGTGGAATATGCTGCTCTCTTCCTGGATATATGTGCAATCTGGGCCCGTGGAACAAGAGAGATCTAGCCTCCCCGGCCAGCTTCACGATGCGCTCCTTGTTCTGAAGTTATGGATCTGGGTAATGAAAGAGAAAGGCAATCCTGTGAGCCCTGCCAACTGTTGGAGGTGAGGAGAAAGGACCAAATAGATCCTTCAGCAGCGATTCTAAAAAAATTAGGGTTTCATGCCTTCCATTTTTTCAGGTAGTCCAGTTATGCGGCTATTGTGGTTTACCAGGTCATCTACTTTACGTCTGAAAGCTTAATTTTCTTTAGCCAGAGCCGTACATGTGGCCCAGTCGGTCTGGACTCCATGTCATTGAGAGAAGTCTCCATAAGACGGATAGTCTGCTCGTGACGGTTGATTGTTGCACTGTCTGCAGAAAGCGTTGCAACAATTATCTCCTCTATCGACTTAAAAAGTTCCTCCATGTCCTTTAGAGTGAGCGATGCACTGTCAACTTGCTGGTATTCAAAGGCTAATTCCTGTTAGCATGCCTTCATCATGATTACATTCAGGACTTTCTGCACCTGCTGCCCTGATGGAGCAACTTTTTATTGATCTTGCCGACGGTTTTCATATTGGTCCATTTAAGTCTAGAAATAATAAACTGTTCATCTAATTTTTGTCTGGATTTTAACAAAGCTCTCCCAGTCTGCTTGCTACTCTGTCATGCCACCCAACTGGAACTATCTATAGTTTTTGCACTATAATGAAGAAAAGTTGCTGCAATGAGCTCTTGAGCTGTAACTGGTGCAGTAAAACTGAGCTGGAAATAATTTAGGAATTGCATTGCATGACTCATCTCACATTCACAGAACACCTTGAGATTTTACAGCTCAATAACATGTGTTCTTACGACTTGCATTTTATACTTCTATAAGTAGAGAAGTGGAAAGTTTGGGAAACAATTGTTCTTTCTCCAGGTTTAAACAGACATTTACAATATTTATACCTACCTGGCAGTTGTCGGCTTAAGGGGAACAGAACCCAGTTTTTAGCCCAGGAGTTTCTGGCCCGAGACTGTCTTTCCTTTTTATACAGCCTGAAGGAAACTGGATAAATTAAACAACACTTCAGTTCTTGGCGTTTTTTTTTTTTTTTTTTTCCGCTGGGATGTTTCAAAATGAACATTGAGTTTAAATAAGGCTGACTATTTCATTTCAGTTGAAGCTGTGCGGTTTCTGGACTTTCTTTATTGTCAGTGGACGTGAAGATTTTCTTTTCACTACATAATATCATGAAGATATCTTTTATTAACATGTATATCCAGTATTATATTAATGCAGAACACTGAAGTTTCAATCAACAAGCGTAAATATGAGAAGCTTCTAAACAAACAGATTTCCTGTACAAGCCTTATGTGGTTGTATTCTATATTAAATCAATAATAACTTATTTTTGCTACACTGTTAAAGTTTAAAATCTGCCTCTCAGTAGTCAGACTTCTCATGACTATTATCATTATTTTCAACTCGATTGGGTTTATGTGCCACGCATTCGCTTTTTGTAGCTGGGCTTAAAATCTTTTTTCTCTTTTTGTATTTTGTGACTTGTGATCTGACATTTGACTTGACAACCTGACACACCAGACCTATCATCATCATTTTCCTTTCCATTTCATCTTTCACCCTTTGAAAACATGTAGTATTTTACATACTAGGTTGACACCCTCCATCACCTTTCTTTTTTTTTAACCTAAACTTTTCAACTCTCTTTGCATCTTTCATCATCCAATTTTTACTTTTTAATCCAAACAACCTCCAAAGACAGATACAAACTGTATCATCCTAACTACCTTTGACAGTTGGTACAGTGGGGATTGTTCTAGGCTTTAGCGTCCATCCATCCAGCCTACTGTGTTTCTGAGGCTGCATAGTTACAAGCGTAAAAAGTTAAATATGCATGTGCTAACAATAAATTAAGTAGTGCAGTTTGGCATGATCAGCCACTCTGGCTATCCTGAGAGTAACAAACTTTACCAGCCCATTGAGAATACCCATCGGAGCATCCGTAGAAACGGGTTTTAGCAGCACTTTCTGTGATGGTATAAGCCTTAGTTAAGCAAGAATGGAAGAAATAAAGTAAAAAACATAATTGCTGTCCAGAAAAAGCTAAAAGGAAAAAAAATAAAGATTCTCCAAGATTTTTGGGCTCAGTTCAAATATATGTTCATGTGACCAGGTTTTGGCTAATGACTCTACACAAGAAGCAGGAATAGCTGATCAGTCAGTTAAATCAACCAAACTGTTGTATTGCCAAAACAGTTTCTTCATCTCCTTCCATCCATCCATCCATCCATTTTCTGTCTTTTACCCAGGACAAAAGTGACAGAATTGAGGGGGCAACAGTCTCATCAAAAACAAAACCCCCAAAAAACAGATGTCCTTTTTCCAAACCATCTCCACCTACCATGGGGATGCATCAGTTCCCAAGTCAGGTCCAAGTTCTCCTGAGATAAGCTCTCCTAAGAGACCCAGCTCTAAGTTCTCAAAGTGGTAACCCTGAGAACTTCGAGACCTGGCTCAACTTTTCCAAATGTCTTGGGAACTGAGGCATTCCCAAGCCAGTGAGAGATATAATATCTATAGAAAGCTCCTTTTAACACAAAGAAGTGGCAACTGACTGAACTCCAACATCCATTGGAGGAAACTTATTTCACTTGTATTCATCTCGTTCATTCAGTCACTACCCACAGGTAAGTGTTGGAGTGCAGACTGGCTGGTAAATCGACAGCTTTGGCTTTCAGCTCAGCTGTCTTCACCACAATGCACCAGTATAGCCTTCAGATCACTGAAGATGCTGCCCCGATCCACAAATTAGTAAAGCTGACACCAAGTTGCAGATCAAAGGCGACCATATCGGAGACCCTAACCCCAGGTTACACTCAGAAATTCTGCCTTAACAGAAGTTGTCCACAGAAATGATGGAAAGCGAGAACTAAATGAGCACACTATTTAAAGCCGTGTAACCTCCGGAGCCTGATAGATTGCTCTCAGAGCTGCGACCTTCTGGGCAAACACAACTGTTAAATTGTGTTTAGAGTCATGTTGGTTATTTGCAGAAGATAACAGATGCCAAGAAGCTTCTTTCATAAATCCCACGTGATGTCTGATGTGCAGTTACTTTAAACCAACATGCTTAAACCAAGGTGCTCTTTGAGAGGTTTTTTCTCGTTAGTTCAACCCCTTTCCCTGCCTCCCTCTTTTATTTAATCTCTGCCTCTCTTCTCACCTCTGCTGAGCTGCTCCTCTTTCCACCACTCTGACTCTTGTCCATCCCTTCCTGACTTCTCTGCCTTTCTTCCTGCCTTGCTCTCATTCCTCCAGCTCTCCAAAACACTTACATTGCAGTACACTCACCACCTCGCACAAGGGAGGTGTTCAGCTGGTACATTATGTCTCCTGGGTATTTGATAGACTAATGGAAAACACTCAGAATGCCTTGGCATTCCATCATGCTACTGGATAAGGAAAAACTCTCAGTGCACATATTGCCTTCGTAAGGGAAAGTTTCTACTAACAAGCTGCTGCCAGGAGTTTCTGAGGAGGAGTGGAGGGTCTTTATAAGTTAATTTTCTCTTTCAGGTTTTTGTGCTGTAAGCTGTTAAGATTGTTTATGGAAAATATTGTGATGAAATCATGAGTAGCGTGATTTTCCTGCCTGTTAGCTTTAATGTCTAAAAGTGCTTTTAGGTTTAACAGCAACAAATGACAAAAAGTGACCTGTGGAAAACAATGGATTGACTGAATAATTATCGTTGTTGCTTTTATCTTACTCGCAATATAATCAACATTTGGCTAAAAACTCTTAGCATAGCAATAGAGACAAGTGGCAAAAAAAAGAGCTTCTAACTAATTGTTTTAAAAGGAAGTTAGCACATCACAGACATATAATTAAGAACTCAGGAAAGTATGTAAACCTATGAAAGAGAGTCAAATCTGTCTCCTTTAACGATAAAGCAGTCGTCTGCATGAAAGCTGTAACTGTTTGAAATAGATCAGTCAGACAATTTGGGGGTAAACTTGTTTATGACTCCCTGCCAACCCTAAGAACTTCTAAAATCTTGATCACAAGTGAAGCATTATGTTAAAAAACACTGCAATCCAACAACATGAAAATATTTTTCTTTGAATTTTCCTGTATCGTCTTCAACAAAGCAGGCTCGTGTCTGGTCCTCTATGTACAATAACTCCAGAGGACACACTGTTGCAAAGATTCAATTAGAGAGGCCATGTTTTTTTTGTTTTTTGGCTTGCCTGCAGAGATAAAGTGATGCATGATCACCTTAAATGTCACCCAAAGCTTAAGAAATTAGTTATACATGCTTTTGTATTTTTATGTAACAGGGGCTCATTTAACAGTGTTAAATGAATTCATTTTATTGTCGGGCTGGGCATGTTAACATGTTTTGTTTTTCTCCTGTATTTAACCAAATAAAAACCTCATTAAGGTTAGAAATCTCTTTTCCAAGAGTGACCTAGCCAAGAAAGCAACACAACCACAAGTTTATAATATACCACAGAGAGGCCCCTGAAACAATCCAGCACCTAACAGTAGGGTGTAAGATACTGGCAAAGAATCCATGAAACGCTATAAGCAAGTAGCCGGCATAATGTACAGAAACATGCAGAATATGGACTGGAGACCCCTGGGTCACAATGGGCAACAACTCCCAAGGTGGTGGAGAATTAGGCCCAATTCCATTTCACCCCTTGGCCCTGCCACTTTGCGCTACCCCTCTGCTTTGCGCGTTCACGTGTAGGGGTAGGGTGTCCCAATTCCCATTAGGACAGAGGGGTAGGGGCAAGTGGTTGGGCTATATACTCCTTCAAACAAAGATTTTTCAGGAGCTCACTTCAAACGAAGAGGAATGAAAGATCTCCCAGAATGGCTGCAACAGAGTCCAAAGAAATGCACAAATGCAAATATTTTCTCAAATAATAACGTTTTATATTGCATGACAACCGTTGTATTGTTTAGTTTAACGCTGTTTCAATGTGTAATGGTCATTTTCTTCATAGAATGCATACGAAAAAAATTGTTAACTAGCGTAGTGCTAGTACTATGTTGAGGCTTCAGTAACGTTAACGTTAGCCGGCTGAACACTAGCGATGCTCTGTAGCAGACAGCCCTTGTAATCTACAGAAATAACGTTATCTAGAAAACTTCAGCAAGTACATTGAGGGCTTCGTGGAGCACAACATAAGCAGTAGTAATCGCGTCTGCTTACGTAAAAACCAGCGGTGACTACTGATGACGTATTCGATTGTTGAAGTGGTGTCTTAATTTGTAGGGGTTAACTTTCAGCCCTCCCCCTTGTAGCTCCGTTTTAAGAGGCAAGGGAGAAGGGGTAGGGGTAAAAAAAAAGAAATGGGATTGGGACTAAGAGAGCTAAGATCCTGTGGGACTTCCAGGTACAGACCGACAAAATGATAATGGCCAACCAAGCGGACATTGTGATCATGGATGAGTAGAGGAAAGCTGTAGTGATGTAGCCATTCTGAGCGATGGCAATGTCAGGAAAAAAGGAACACAAGAAACTGTCGAAATACCAAGGACTCAAGGACTGGGCAAGACAAATGTTTATTGTGTGGCTCTAACAGATACCAGGAGAAACCTCAGACATCTCAGTCCAGAAGACTGCAGTCCTACGCACATCTAAAATATTGTGAAGGACGTTCAAGCTCTCTGGTAGACCAGGACCTGAGCTTGAGATGAACGAATAGTCACCCCACCCCTCTGGTCACTGCTCTGTGTTCATAGTTGAGATAGAAAAAATAAATCCACTCCTAGTCCTCAATAAACATGTTTCTTGCTGGGTTTATGAAAAACATGAACCAATATTATGTTTATTGTGAGTCTTCAAAAATCCCTGTCAAAGTTTATTGAAGGACACATTTACATTTCATAAATTTGGAGCGTAGTAAAAAGAAAACTGAATTTTGATGACAGTTTTCATTTTTATTAGAATAGCACTGCATAATCCAACTAAGCAGCTCCCTACAAAGCAGCAGCATTTTTTTTGTAGTCGGTAGTGACTTCAGATATGAAAACACATGCTCTAAATCAAAGGGAAAAAAAGAGTATTTCTTCACACCTCATATATTTACGATGTGGGGATCTTTGCCACAAAATGCCACATCTAATCTGGTTATTTTGCATGATGAAAACATGGTTTTTACATTACTGTGTGACCACTCAACAGAGACAGCTTGAGTGGAAATCATGTGCAGTTAAAATGGTGAAGCCGGTCACGTACAGGCCAACGATGGATGGACATCCAACACCACTGGTACACACCACTGCTTCATTATGCTCTAATGCATCGCCACAGCTTCTGTATATAGGCCACTGTTTTGCAATTTCTCTTCTTCCGATCATTAGAGCAAATGTATACACGTGTAATTAAATGTAGTTGACATCGAAAAATGAATGCAGTTCAGGAGCAAAGATTTATTGCTTCAAATGATATAGTGATGCAAATTGAGATTAAAAGGAAAACATGTGTTTTAGGATTTTTCATTTTTCTCAAATTATCTTTTCTTTGATGTATATCACCATAAACTCATGTCTAATTTAGTCTTTTTGCTTCAAGTGTGAGCTATATTTGGCATTATGAGGATGTGTATGTGTTCAAGTATTTGCCCATCCATCTGAGAGTTTACCCTAATTTTCCTAATCACTGCTTCTTTTTTTTTTTGGTTTGTTATTTTGGGGGGATAAATATGCAGTAAAAATATTTACAAAAGAAAAGGAAACCTGAGACAGATGATAAAGGTCCTGTTTTGGATTTAAACAAAGGACATCTTTAATACATGACTGAGCCACAAGGATGCTCGGGTTCATCTCTTTGAAGATTACATTTGACTTTAAGACCATTTCTGCAGAGGGAGGCTGTTTATCGGAAAGATAAAAGCAGTGCAGTGGTTAAGACTTACTTTGATAAATAAAATGTGCACATCAGAGTGTTATGAAAATTACACGCGTTCATAGATATCACTGTGTACTTGTGTTGACACGGAAAGCTGGTTTTTACTTCTGTTTGAGTAAACTCGAGCTTGTTTTCCTAAAGAAAGTTTGCTTTCAACTGTTATCATTGTTATAAAAATATCTGTGATGATAAAAATATTATTATTATTAATAATGATAATAATAATTATTATTATTATAATTATAATAATTATTATTATTATTATTATTATTATTATTATTATTATTATTATTTTTAATTATTATTATCCTTTGTGGATTAATAAAGTATTTTAAAATGATCAACATTTGAAACAGTGCAGATTAAGAATGAAATCTCCTTTTGTGTCTGACAATTTTAGTATTTAGAATTCTTCTGGCTGGAAATGTGACAAAAGACTTCATTAGAGACATCATTGATAAATGCTATGTTTGTTTTATTTTTTATTTTGTTTATATATATTGCTTCATGTATTTATTTGTCCCTTCTAAAATCAATATTATTGCTACAGAGCACGCGTACACTGCTAACAATCACTGTATCTTTGAGGCTGAAAGCTTTCATTAACATGAATCAGGTCTGGACTCTGAGCCTCTGGGAAAGATTATTCTATGAAACCCATTTCTTCACCTTTTTGCTTTCCTGTAAAATCTTAAGGTGTCTTTTTCTCTTTATGGCATAGATATGCACGCATTTCATTTACTGTGTTTTTACGAACACCCATCTGCTCTAACTAGTCTTTACTCCTCTTTTAAAGCCCTATGTGCTAAACCATCATTATTATGATGATTAGGAGCCCTGGCATTATCTATCAGCAGAGTGATAAACATAGTGGATTGGGTATTTCTGTGTTGCTATCAGAACCCCCGAGTTATCATTATGATGCTGTTTATTTTAATTCACAGGGTTTTTCTTAATCTATAGACGTGGTGTAAGTTATCAAACAAGAAATGATGTTGCCTGACCCTAAACAAGGAGTGCTTATTCCTTTACCTAACTAGTGAATAGGGATGTGCATGACTGACTGATTAGTCGACATGTCGCACAAAGTTGACGGCTTTTTTTGTTTGGATGAGACGTGGTGCTGTTTACAGCGCTGTGTTAAAAGAGCATTGTGGTCCTTTAAGGTCAAGCTGGAGAGGAGGAGAGAGACAGCATGACAGCTGGTGTGACACACAGTACAGGTCTGAGTCCGAGCAGGTTGGTAGGAGCTGAGAAAGTCAGCTGTGAGAAATTGCCTATTTAGCTGAATGTTTTTTTACTACAAGCTTTAGCAATAAACACCACACAGCTAGTTACAGCAGATTCCTGTGTCTGCTTTATCATTCCTTCACCTTAAGGTGAAGGGAGTTAACCCAACAGCTTCACCCAGGAGCAATCGCCTCGTCTCCACCTCCCGACCTCGGTTTGGAGGCAGAAGCAGGAGAGTCTAATAGCTGTTTTCACCAGTAGTGAAAGAACCAGACAGGGCAGCATGGTTACTAAACCCTCACAGAAATGTTGCACTTCAGAAGCAAAAACAACCGGAAAGAAATATGAAAAAAAAAAAACTGGTTTTGTTGAAGCTGAATGTTCCTGTGCCGACCCCCCCACACACAACCAGACCAGGTTAAAACCCGACATCTCCCGACCCACTCTCTTATCTACCTACTGTACAATAAAGGACACTAGAGCCCAAACAATGTTAAAAATGTAACAAACAGAATAACAAACGACCCGTGAAGCAGGCCGTGGCAGAAAATGAAGGAAGCACGCGATGCTCAAAATATATATGTATATTTATTAAAGAAAACAACAGAAAATAAGTGTGTGCAGCGTGTAAAGGCTGGCGTCAGGGGTGTAAAGTGGTTGTGAATCAGTGTCTGTACAAACCAGCCTGGGTAGAAGAAAGAGAGAGAGAGAGAGAAAGGAGGAAGCCTAAGCTTTTATAGCTCAGGTGCTGATGATCAGGAGCTGCCCAGACGACACACCTACCTAAAAAGGAACAGAAAATATGTTAATAAGGCACAGCACACTGAACACACAAATTATACAAATAACATCTCACACATGTTTTACAATTTCCATTTAGAGATAAAGTATGTTCCATTTAATTATTGATGACATCATGATGTCACAAATATTCAACTAATTGATTTTGAAATGCCTGACTAGTCGAATGCACATTCCTACTAGTGAATAACGACTCCTAACCCTACCCCGGAAGTTATGGTTCCTGAACCTGACCAGTAAGGGATTATTCCTTAACCTAACCGGTAAGCAATTATTCCTAAACTTAAACAGTGAGCGAGGATTCCTAAACCCAACCGTGTATTGATCATTCTTAAACCTAACCAAGTATTGTTTATGCTTATGCATTTCCTGTCACTGTCTAATAATACCACAGCTACTGTGTCATTAACTAATGCAAATTATATCTTGTGTGTTTCTCAAAGATAAACTTGATTATCTCCTTAAAGACTCCAGGGGCTGTGACTTAATAGCAGAATTGGAGCATCCAGCTCAGCAAAACACTTTCCGCATCAACAACTTACGGGACACACTCTAGTAGATGCTGCAAAAAGTCTGTTCTCCAACGAAGACAGACTTTTATGTAAAAAGTCCCAGTCCCAAGTTTTTACCATAAAGTGATGCAAAAACGTCTCAGAAACTGTATGTGTCAAATATGACGTGTTTGGCTTTATAGGGTTAAAGCTCTGAATGGCCTTGCACCCTCCTACTTGTGTGAGATGCTCAAGCAGCATCAGCCAAGAAGAGCTTTACGCTAAGCAGGTCAAAACCTGCTTGAGGTCCCACGCTCCAGATATTATAAATGTGGTGATTGCTCCTTCTCTCTCTTTTTTTTTTTTATTTATTTTTTTAACACAATTTACTTTGTCAAGTAGAGCTTTATATGTATAAAGTCACTCATGAAAAAAATCTTTATTTAAATGTTTTATTTTGTTATATGTGATTGCTCCTTCTCAGTGGCAGGTCCTATAAACTCACTTCCACCAGAACTGCGATCCATTTGTGACCGGTCACTTTTTAAGAGCAAGCTCAAGACATTTCTGTTCAGAGTAGCTTTTAATAATTCATGACCTCATTTTAACTGTTTTTTTAAATGTTTTGTCACTGTGTTTTAATATGTCAGATTTTATCTAATCAAGTAAGTTGTGTTTTATGTGAAGCACGTTGGTCAGGATGATCTCTTGTGTAAGGTGCTATACAAATAAATTTTGATTGATTGAAAACTCATTATCTTTTGCACTACAAAGAAAACTTTTGGTCATTAGATTTATGTCCATGCAAACATAGATTTATTTAAATGCAAGGAAATTACTATCTTTTTGTGAAAGGCATGATGAGCATTTGATCCCAAAACCAATACCCTGACAGCCAAACATGTGAACATCTGATGGGAATGATACTAGCTGAATCTTTTTCTAGCCCTGACACTGAGGGGATCAATAGAACTGGAGGACATTATGAATCATTTTCTATATGAACCCCATGGAGGAAACTTTACTCTATGAGAATAAGTTGAACACTTCAACACGGATGCTGGTATGATGCAGGGTTTGTTTTCAGCAGCAAGCTGTTTGTGGTCATGTGACCACCGGGTTTTGATGTAGGTTTGCGCCTGCCCCATGGGGAGATGGGGATAATTTTGCTATTTGAGCTTCTAACTCAAAAACTAATGCCCACCATCACTGGCAAAAAAAAAAAAAAAAGAAGAACAATGGCTTGGCAGAGGTCTGCGCTCTCTGAGAGTTTCTAGTCTCATCTTTTTTTCCATGTGTCTGACTAGCTATAATAAAATTATTTGAAAGAACCCTAGTAGCCAAGCTCAAAATATCTCTCCCCGGAATTAATTGCTACCTTCTACCCATAAAAGCCTCTGTTTTCCCACAGTGCAGTTCCTTCTGTAATATCAAGATGACTAAAAAGCACTACTAAACCCCATCCCATCACCCTAAAAAACAAAAAAACATTATCCAGCAGATAAGTCACCTGTGAGTCTCCATCTTGCTACATGAATGTAAATCTAAACTTTCTTTGTTTTTTACGTTTATGGAGGTATTTTGTTACAGTTTCCTTAACTGTAATGACACTGTGTTGATAACTGAATCAAGAATAGCTGGAGGAAAGGGCTAAAAACCAATAAGTCCATCACCAAAAACACACCAGTCAAAAATATTAAAAGTTAATTAATCATCAATAAAGGAATCATTACATTTTCCTTTTCTTAAACCCTGAAGACACTGAAGCTTTATCCATTTAGTCATTTTAAACAGATTTTCAGTTTAAACTGATGGTAAAAGCGAAATAAGCTATTTGAAAACTTCAGTTTTGTATCTTTTTTTGAATAAACAATGAATCTTTCTTTCTTAGAACATTACCAGAGTCTCAACAATTTTGAATGTCCTGCTTTTGTTGCTGTAGCTTTTCAGCTACAGTCATAAAATAATTACAAAGAGGCAACAACTGCAAACCACTGAACTCTAAACTGTAAAAAGGTTGCTGCTAAAGCAGAAATAAATGTGACAAAACCTTGGTTCAAAAGTGCAAGGGATAAAAAAAAATCCTATTTTTTGCCTCGACATGAATACACTAAAACACTGTGTGTGCAAATTCCCCATTTCTGTCCTGATAATGAGGCCGAGTGTAAACAATGGATGTGCGTTCTCATGGTGATTATGCTTGCATAAGCTCTTAGTTTTACCTGGCGACTCCTCCAAAATATTAATACATCTGAAGGTGCAGAGGCCGGGTTGAGAACCAGGCCAGTGCACATTATTGCTAATGATCTCTCTCAGCAAAACACACACACAACAGGCATACACACATTTACGTACAAAGGCACAAAGACACCGGCGTGAGCATGGGTGCACTGACAATAGTGATGGTTTGCACATAGAAGTGTTGTGTGCAAACAATCGTTAGGTGCATATTCGCACATACTATTGATTAATACTTCTTTGTTTGCACCAACAGTAACATAATATGTGCTTCTCTAGCAGGGGTGCAGCACAAGTGTGGAGTCAGTTTTATGTTGGTGTTAATGAGGGAGAGACTGGGTCTGTGAGCTGGCTCATCATAGCTGTCTTTGATATAGAGAATGCTAGAATTGTGGCAGAGCACATGGATGATATAGACCTGTCATAAAATTTAGATTTTTCTTCTTCTTCTTTTTTTTAGCTAACCCCATTTCCAGAAAATTTGGAATGTTTTCCAAAATGCTACAAAAAATCTAAATCTGTAATTTGTTCGTTAACTTCAACCTTTATTTCAGGGATCCTCAATCCTGGTCCTCGAGGGCCGGTGTCCTGCAGGTTTTTGTTGTGTCCCTGCTGCAGGACACCTGA
>JAOXYM010000021.1:22891298-22903505 GCA_028567055.1 Leptatherina wallacei
AAATCCCAGTAAATACTCAGACCAACAACCATGCCACGTTCAAAGTCACTTAAATCCCCTTTCTTCCTCATTCTGATGCTCAGTTCGACCAGGTCTACATGACTAAATGTATTGAGTTGCTGCCATGTGATTGGCTGATTAGCTATTTTTTGTCCAAAAGCAGTTGAGCATTGAGTTTACCTAATAAAAAGGACGATGAAAATTCCTTCCACTATGCATTTACACAATATATTTGCATGATGTAGGCATACATTTCCAGCAACATTTTTGAAAAAAGCTATATGAACACTGGAAGATTTGCAAAACGCTTTGAGGATTTTGTGGGTTTTTTAGCGTTCCATCATGACAAGAAAAAGACAGAATGTGTCCTTGGTTTAAGGTGAAAATACTGCAGACAGTGAAAATATTCCTTAGACCTGAGCTTCAAGTGCACCCAAATGTGTTTCTAAGCATGATTTTACAAAAACAGTTCCCAGTAGTTTGTGAGACGGTGCAGCATAGTGAAAGAAAAAAGAGATTCAATTTTGGTGTCTAGACTGAATCAGTGTGAGCAAATAAATGATTGATGTTAGAAGAATACTTACAACTGTACTTACACCCCTTTCACAAAGGGCAAATGAATAGAAAATACCATTTTCAGTGCATATCCAAGTTAAATTATCCCAGAAAATTGTAGTAATTTTACGAGTTTGAACCTTTATTGTAAATCTGCTACATTTTTGGGCCATCATAGTGTCAGATATGAGTTAGGAGAAATAATACATGGACTTAACAGATAAAACAGACTATTTTTAAAAAGAAGAGTCCGAGTCATGAAATAATAGAAGAAACACGGGTAAAAAGCTCAGACCTGAGCTGAAACTCACTGTTCTAATTATTTTTAACTCTTGATTTCACTACACATCATTTCTTTGTCCATTACTTCTTCATTTCGCCAACATAAGCACCAGCAGATTGTGCACACTTTGGATTGTACCATATATTTCTGAGGTTCCCCCCATTACAATTATGTAGCATTGCATTTGCAGAGCTGCACCAAGCAACAACCCAGAGTGGGAGAGAGTGGGGGGGAGAAACATGCTGCAGCCACAGCACACAGTAGTTATGGATGCAGCCCATATGCCACAAGCATGAAATATTTTTACGGTTTCATTGACCTTCTTGGTTCAAGCAGAGTTCAACCCACCTGATGGTGTCAATCTTTGAGTTTCTAAAAGTTGAACATATTTTCAAAGGCAATATTTTTTTTTCATATATAATATCGATCAGAACTGACAAAAAATGCTCTTCAAGCTAACCCTCATAAAATATACACAAACATCATGACTCATTAATTATTTCAGTCAATATGTAAAGCAGATATCCAGACATGGCTCAGTCTCGCCTTCTTTTGATATATGATTATAAAGTTTTTACTTCACAGTAAAAACAAAAAATCTGATTACATTATCTTTTTGCTTGTGGGATAATGTAATTGCAATTTTTGCTCATATTTTATATTTGCCTGTGATGGACTGGTGACCTGTCCAGGGTGTACCCTCCCTACCTAGCAGCAGCTGGGACAGGCTCCGGCCCCTTTGACCCTCCACTGGAAAAAGTGGGTACAGACAATGGATGGATTGATGGATTCTGCTATTTCAATACTATAAAGACTGTCCTGTTACATCCAAAGCTGATATATTTTAATGCAGGCCATGGAATACTAACCAATGGGAAGAAGATAATTATGTCCTGGGTACGTGACATTCACAACATCGCCGATATCTGCATATTGTTTCAGTTTCAAACTGTGTTCTTTAAGCACCTGAATTAAGAGTCTCTTACTAATTATATAACTGTGCTTAATCACAAGAGATTAATAACATACCAGAACATCTTGTTCTTTAATATTTACGGGTTTCTGAGTAGGACCCAATTCAGAGTTACCACAGTGTAGTCACACACTGTCTGACAGTGTAGTCAGACAGAGCCGCCATTGGCTACATCATTGTGATTCATCCCATGATGGAAATAGGATAGATTTATTTACATGCATGCTTTAAATATGAATTCCCACACATAATTAAATCATGGGCACAAGTTATTTACCTCATTCATGTGTTGTCATAACTTAGTAATACGATGTTATCTGTTGATGTGACCGACAACTGTCATTCTGTGGTGATTGAAAGATGTTAATGTGTTTCAAGAGTGGCAAATTATTGGCATCAAGCAGAGAAAACATCTAAAGAGATGGTGAAATGATTAAAATCGGGTTAAAACTGTCAACACAAGGCGGACAAATGAAATTTTAGCATGCAGGACTTTTCTCTTTTTTTGGTTGGGCAGTGTATAAATACTAATGGATCATTGGTCTTTAAGTTAATGTAAATAGATGTATTGTTACACCCTTAGAAAATCATAAATATTGTCAAATTTTCCAGCAGTATGGTTGACAGATTTAGTTTGAGATTGAGACGGTGAGGGATAAATGGAGATTAATCACACATGCAATACATTTAAAACACTTTCCACATGTTTCATCTATATAATAGGGTAGCAGTGCATAAGGTTTGTCTTCATCACTTTCAAATGTAAGCACATTCTGGTTTCCTCTGCACTCTAAAATGAATAGAGTTTTAATCCTGGAGATTGCAGCATCACCATTGAAAGGCCAGGTCACTATGTAATGTATGATGCATTTTTTTCCTCCCAACACTTACAAATATACTTCCACTGTGTCTCTCTGCCACTGGCTAAGCTCTCTCATCACGGCCAGCCTGGGGCATCCTGCTTTCACCACTTTGCATGGACACCTCAACAGCCATACGCCATTAGGGATGAGCCCACAGCAGCTCATACTCATAAATATTGACTTGGTTTCAACATATCCCTCAGGAAACAGCAGGTACTGCATTAGCACACCCACAGCAAACACAAGTCCTGGTCAATACCGAGGAGCTGCTGTGGCTTCACTAACACGCTCACCGTTCAGTCTTGCAGAAGGAACACAAGGCACTGCAGCAGACCTGCGGGAAGCAAGGTGTTGTTCCGGAAAATATTTAATTAGCAGCTGTGTAAAACGTCTCTTCAGTGACTGATTGCAGTCGACTGTTAAATGTCTTGCAGGGCTTATGGATTTCTGAGGGGAAGAGGAGTTTTCGTCCTCACTGATGAGCAGGTAATGAATTTCCCTGACATCAAGAGAAACTGGGCTTGCAGATTTAGTGCTGCTTCTCATGAACTATGGTGTAAACCTACCAAAAGAGATCCCAGCACCTGAGCACATCTAGTTGAGTGGATTGTATTCTTCTCTTCCCCTTAGGTATGGTTAATTAAAGAGGGACTCTGCTCGCTCACTGAGTGCAAGTGGAGATTATATGTGACTCTCTTTTAATCTTCCAAGGAAGTCTCTTGGTTTACACTCGTTAATCAATCTTATTTGAGTGTTAACTAATTACATTCTCCCTTTGTTCAATCAGAAGCAGTGAATTATTTCAGTCAAAGCTTATTTTGTGAAGGTTGGAAGAGCAGTCAGGTGGAAGAAAGAAGTCAATCTTTAATGTGAGAAAATGAGATTTAAAACTTCCACCATTGTTCATCAGCCTTCACTGAGCAGCGGTGGGTTGTCAGCCTGTATAAAAAGATTTCTCCGCTATTGGTTTGAACAAATTCAGCGTCATCGGCCAAAGTTGTGTAATCATAACCATATATAAGCAAATACATTCCAGCTCAGTTTTAAT
The DNA here is from genome assembly GCA_028567055.1 of Leptatherina wallacei. NCBI lineage: Eukaryota > Metazoa > Chordata > Actinopteri > Atheriniformes > Atherinidae > Leptatherina > Leptatherina wallacei. The sequence continues at coordinate 22,895,021 of JAOXYM010000021.1, forward strand.
TTAAATTAAGTTTTTCCTGGAATTCCTCCTTTGTGTTTGCTTCGTCTATTTGTTTAAGAAGCATTACTGAACTTTAGCAGATTTTCTCAGTGAAGCGTCCCATAACAACGGCTAATTTGGCATCCTACTTGTACTCAACGCTAGTCTTATCTCTTGCTCTGTCGCCTTTTCTCTTTATTTTCCTCTCTTCAATAATGCCCTCTTTGACGAATCAGCCATAATGTGCGTTTAAAACGGCCATAGAGTGTTGATATCCAGTTGCTGGCATGTAACGGGGTGCGTTAAAAGCAAAACTGTAAAGTGACACATCGGCAGAAAAACTTGTGAAGTGCGGTTTCACAGTCCAGAAGGTTGCTGGGCAACGACGGCTCGGGAATGTATATAACCACCATAACCACCCATTTAAGACACCCCAACCACAACCCCCTCCCCTCACCCTCACACCCTCCTCACAACACACGCATCCACATCCTTTATACCCTACGATGATGGACCTGAACCAGCTCACACCAGCTCACCCAACTCTACACAGCTGATATTTATATGTAAATATGTTCAGGCCACTTTTCTCACATTTATTATCTTTTTTTTTTTTTTTCCTTTGTTGATTCAATGTAAATCTGCCTGTGTGCCTTTAATTGCCCCTTCATGGATGAATAAAGTATTTTGAACTGAATAATGCAACTGTGCCATCAAAATAAGTCAAACAGATATTTTTAAGGTCAGGAACTTTAAGACATCTGATTCTGATTTGGATGTCTCCTGGTACATTCTGCATTTGAGTCCTTGTCTCCTCATTACCTGCATGTACTGTATATGCTCAGGCTCAGCTAACCTCTAATGAACCTCGGTGCGTTGCACAAGCTTCAAACTTCCATTATTTACATCTTTTTATGAAACAGTAAAGCACAAGTGGATGTTAATACAGCTGTATTCCCAACAAAGCTGCTGTCGTTCACATATGTTTCTGCTTTTTGTGTCAGATGGTTCAATTCATCAGGAGTTCTTACAGTAAAGTTGAGCCGTGTCACCTTGCAGAGTCATGTGAAGCATTTCCAGGCTGCCACTTTGCTCTAATAAAAATCCTGATTTTATAACTGCAGCAACATCTAAGAAAGTCCTCATTCAGGTAACTTCTGAGTGCCACAGAGAATGTTAGAAGAAGCAGGATATCTTCAATGTTTTTCAGGCATTCCACAATGTTGCGGTGTCATACATACTTCAGTGAATAATTTGATTACATTCTCATGCATGATTGCAGGGAGAAGGACGATCCTCCGATTAAATGGCCAAGTTGTAACATAACCATAGTTCAACTCAACTGTGCAAGTAACCATGCAGATTATAATAAATTTAATTAATCATAATCCAATTAAATGTAGTTCATTAAATTTGTATTCATATTATTCCAATTCATAAGTCGGTGCCTTGCTAAGGAAACAAGCAGGAGTTTTGGCTCAATCTTCATCCTCATCCTGAACATGCACATGACACTGGGGGAAAGTGGAGAGACATGACATGATGGAGGGGGGGGGGCATATGTATAGATAGAGCATGAGGAGAACAGGGTGAACATGTAGAAAGCCGGTCATTTGCAGCCCCCCCGAGCACGGGAAGCGCCTCGGAGCGACTGTTCTGCTGCTTCACGGCTGATCGCGGAAGCTCTAGTCAGAGGGCTTCCACCAGGCACCACAGTGTTTCTGAGTCGTTCCTGAGGAGGGTGTTGGAGCTGTGCACACTGCACATGTCTGCTTTGCTAGTAGTTGCATGGCAAAACAAAACAAGCTGTGGAGAGGAGTGCACTCAGTGTAGGAAGACAGGACAGAGTACGGTGGATAGACTTTTTTCTGTCTATACATTTATGGTTCTTGTTCTCAGGAGAATAAGTTACTTTGAATGAAAGTTTATTGTTTTCTTTTTCATTTTTCCCAGACCTTCCCACATAATATTTCAAGATGTAGCTATATTTTGCACAATTCCAACATATGCCTGATGTATATCACCTATTATGGCTTGAATTCAGCCAACATGTCAATAAAATTAAACATATCTCAGAATAAGACCATATTTAATGTTCCACCAATTGAACACATTTAATATGACTTAAATTGTAATTTATCAGTCATCTCAGGGTTTATTTTATGATTAAAACAGTGGTCTTTTACAATAATGCAAAAACCATTCAAAAGAGACAGTCTTTTGAATGGTAGTAACTCTGTAAAACACATATGAGGTAAATGAGTGACACCCTGCAAACTTTGGCCTGTCAGAAAAACATATTGGAACTGATTCATCATGTTGAAACTTTATTAATAGTAGTTTTGATTTGCAGTAAAAAAGAAAAAGGAGAGGCCATCGTTTGTACAAATAAACAAACACATTAACAGACACAGAAGGACAATACAAAATGCACAAACATAAAAAAAGTGGGTACTACTAATCTCATCTAAGACCAGGATACGAATAATTACATACAAACCATAAGGAGAATAAAAGAAGAATAAATTAAATATCAAAATAAAAAACCTTGTCATGATAAGTCAAAGATACAGGAACCTGACGGTATGAGCTGGAACTCACTCACCAGGGGATGGGAGTCATCGTTAAAAATGGAGCAGGCTATTCACTGGATCTGTCTGGTATACAGCGTCTCCAGACTGAGACTCCCCCATCAAGCGACTGGACCGTTTAAAGATCTGGGTGAGTGGATTCCTTTCTTTGAGAGACAGATTTCCAAACCACGACACAAGAGAACACTCTAGATAAAAGCACGATAAAAGAGTGTCATCATTGTTCTGCAGGCGGTATAAAGGCTGATGCCCTTTTTTGCACCCAGCTTCACAATCTTGTTTAAAATTCAGTGTGGAGGGAATAATAGTCCCGAGGTATTTATAAGACTGCACTTTCTTGATGGTTTGTCCTTTTATAATAACCAAATCAAACGTATTGGCATTTTTCCTCAAATCAATGGTCATGTCTTTGGTTTTCTGTGTGTTAAGTTGTTGGTGTGAATCCTCACACCGCTCAACAAAGCTGTCAACAACGGGCCCAGAACTGTTTTCATTCCCTTGAAACAGACTTATGATCACAGTCGGCGAATTTCAAGACAAAAACGATTTTTTCACACATATTTGCGTAAAGAATAAATAACAAAGGTGAAAGCATGCACATTTGGGGTGAGCCAGCAGAAAAACAAACTTTATCTGATAAAAACTCGTTAAAAAACCCCTGGCCCTTGGTTAAAAAAAAATCTAAGATCCAACCTGTTAAGGACCTAAATTATCTGAATTGTCATATAAACTATATTGCAGTGAAAACATTGTGTGCTTAAAGAACAACAGCTCTACTGAGTGGAAAAGTACTGTTTCTCTGAGTTTCACACAGTTCTTATCTAGACTGCAGAAGCCAGATAAAACTGGTTTGGAGGTAGTCCTCTCTGTGAAGCTGGGGGTGTGTGTGTGACCTTGCATGTGTATATATTCTGACACTGTCCAATGTATTCTTCAGTGCAAATTTTGCTTGTAAAATGTCTTTCGCACTCCTTATTGAAGTAAATCTTTTTTTTTAAGCTGCAACTCTGACTCTTAATTGTGTTAAGGAAACTGGGTACGAACTTAACAGCGCATTACAGTCCTACATAGTAAAAAGTTTCCTGACACAACCTACTAAATTTGATTAGATTAAAATGCTCTTAAAGCCTCTCTGAGTTAAAATATGTGGTTGAATCGTGTTAGAAGTAGAGGAAAAGTTGATGAATAAAAGCTGATCATGACACCCACTCCTCTCAAGATGTTTCAAAATCAAATTAAGCAGGGGGGAGTGTGGCATCGTCTGCCCCATCTATTGGGTGTTTAAGCTGAAAGCCCTTCTTACTTTTTTTATTTGCCTCTTTCCATTTTCTTCCTCAACCATCAGGCTAAGCATGGCTAATTTTATGGATGTTACCACAGTAACAAAGACGTCACATTTCGCAAAACATGTCTGAATTCTTCATTTCGGTGTGTTTTAACTCTGCTTAGTCACTTCCTTATGAGTCCTTTCTGCCGTCTTCACTGTTCCACACACACACAATCATGACACATTCTTTTCGGTCACCTCTGTTTCTGACATGAACACGTCTGCATAACTATGTATCTAAATGAACAGTCCATGTGCATGAAGTTATAGTTTCATGTTTCAGCATCTAACTGGTTCTAAACACTTAAATTTGCAAATCAAAAGAAATATGTATTTTCTCTTTGCATATACCAAAATAATAAGATTAAGCTTCTGTAAAATGAACAGACAGCTAAAATGTGTTTGTGTTAACCATAAAACATTTTTCTACCAGGCAAAAGGTTCAGAATTAACTATGAAACAAAACTCAAATCATCAACTTAATTATATAAAATGCATAAAATAAACAAAGTGCTTATTTTCCATTAGTGCATTTAAACTCTGATTGTTAGAAACACTGTGTGCACACAGAAGCCTTCAAAACACCTGTCGGCATTGTGCGGCACCCAGCCGCACGCTAAACGGCAGCTGCTCAGGAAAACAAATTACTCTTTTAAAGTTGCTTCACACAGAACTAAAGATTAACAACATTAAATATTTGGCCTGACCTGTTTTAAGCAGGTGAAAGAGCGGAAATGAGGGCAAGACGCATCCTCTTTTCTCTCTAAATTGCATCTAAACAGCAGAAGCACCTGCTGCTGGAGCAACGAGAGAGAAACCAAATGTTCAACCCTCACTTTACCAGAAATAAAAAGAACTGAAGTCACAGGAAAAAAAATACTCTTAAAATCTCAGATAAATGTGATCACCCTATTTCATGTGTGCCACACTAAGACTTCTCAACAAAGTTCTCATGTGCCATATACTCACACAGTGATGTCATAGTAAGCAAACACTGCCTTGCTAACATTTTTCCAACTATGTGAGTTTCAGTTTCCCTGGATCATACCATAATACTCTTGTGCTCTGGAGAGTTACATGTCGTCTTGTGCAGGCATAGATGGTGCGTTGGCATTTATGCCATTTCCTACTCAGAAGCAGGTGATGCAAGGGCAACCAACAAGGTTTGTTTGTTTTTTATAATAATTTGGTATATAAAAGCCGTGACTTTCCAAAGGAAACTTAACTTTAGCATTTATTTATTTTGTTGTTGAAAGGAGAAGGTGACCCCTACTCACCACAGGAAATGGATCACAAATGATGGGCTCTCTAAGTACAGGTAGCCTGACTCAAAGAGCCCTGTATCCCAAACTGACCACATCTTGGACTGAGGTCACTTTGGGCTCTGGGCAGACTCATACTGGATGAAACTGGGTTATTTTCAAATGGGAATTTGGAAAGGAGACTGAGCCTAGCCTATGTGGGACACCTAGCCTCTAAAGCTCCCAGTTTGAAAAGGCATCTTAATCATGTCTGCGACAGGTTGTTTCTATCAGGAGTATTGTCAGGCATGATCCTTTTGCTTTTCGTGCCAGTACTGAAAACACATTTTGAATGACTGAGCCATTTCAACCTAATGATATAACTTTTTAAACATGCACTGCTCAAAAAAATAAATAAAGGGAACACTCAAATGATACATCTTAGATGTTGATGAATGAAATATTCCAAGTGAAAATCTTTATTCGTTACATAGTAGAATGTGTTGAGAACAAAATAACATAAGAATGATCAATGGAAATCAAAATCAAGGTTTGGATTCAGAATCCAAATAAAAGCGGAAACATCTGGAATTGCTCCTGATGGGACGATGGATGTTCTCCTGAGGGATCTCCTCCGAGACCTGGATCAAGACATCAGTCAACCCCTAGACAGTCTGTGGTGGATGGAACGAGACATGATGTCCCAGAGGTGCTGGATTGGATTCAGCAGGCCAGTCCATAGCATCAATGCCTTCGTCATGCAGGAACTGCTGAAACACTCCAACCACATGAGGCCGAGTATTGTCATATGTCAGAAGGAACCCAGGTCCCCTATGGTAGTCAGGGTACCTCTGGCTAGAACATGGAGGTCTGTGCGACCTTCAGAGGACCTCCCCAGACCATCACTGACCCACTACCACAGCGGTCATACTGGAGGATGTTGCAGGCAGCAGAACGTTCTCCACGGCGACTCCAGACGCTCTCACATCTGACACAGGTGCTCAATGTGGACCTGTTCTCATCCGTGAAGAGCACAGGGAGCCAATGGCCATCTGCCAATCCTGGTGTTCTCTGGTAAATGCCAATCGGGCTGCACTTGTGGACATGGGGTCCTCCCTCACTGAGTCTAAACATGCACATTAGTGGCCTGCTGGCAGCCATTTCCTGTTACTTCTTGCATAAAGGAGCAGACAGCGGTCCTGCTGCTGGGTTGTTGTCCTCCTACGGCCCCTTCTATGTTTCCTTACTGGCCTGCCTCCTGATATCTTCTCCGTGCTCTCCACACTGTGCTGGGAGACCCAGCAAACCTTCTTGCCACATTGATGTGCCATCCTGGATGAGCTGCACTACCTGAGCAACATCTGTGGGTTGCAGACACCGCCTCATGTTACCTCTGGTGGTGAGGGCACTGGCTAACCGCAAACATGTCCAAAAATCTGCCAGAAAGGATGAAGACAGGGAATGGTCTGTGGCCACCATCTGCAGGACCAGTCCTTTATAGGGGTGGTCTTGCTAATTGCTTCTCATTTCCTGCTGTTTGTTCCATTTGTACATCAGCAGGTAAAATTGATTCACAATCAGTGTTACCTCCTAACTGAACACATAGATATCTCAGAAGTGTAACTGACTTTGAGTTACATGGTAATGATTATGTGTTCCCTTTTCTTTTTTTAGATAATGAACTTTGATAGTGATATTCAGTTCTGCACTTTCAGTTTCTTTGAAAAACACGTTTAAACATAAAGAATCAAAATCTTACATTGATTTGTCTAAACATAACTATGCAGACATCAAACTCTGAATAGCACGTAGGGGATTGAGGAGACGGACAATCAATACTCCATTATACAGACATAAACATGTCCAGCAAGGCAAGACAAGAGTTATCACTTTGGTACTTAATTATCTTTTTACTAAAATTTTATTACTGCTTCTAAAGAGCTTAATGCTTGAATTTAGAACAAGCTCAATTATAAAGGACAAAAACCAGTAATTCTTGAATATACTCCTATATTCCTTATGCCAACACAAATGTTCTCATCTTTAGTGTGACCATGCTAGTTTCATGATATGTGGAATCTTTAGGGCTAAAAAAAAAAAAAAAAAAAATGTTTTTCTTTTTCTGTTGGTATATTTTTTGCTTCTATTAAGCACTACATACCTGATTTTATTTCAAAAGTTCTCTTCAGCTGGAAAAGATAAAAGTGCCACCACGACCGTGGACAACATGAAATTGGGATAGAAAATGAATGACTTGTTAGCACGTCTGCAATTTTTGACAAATAGAATTTATGGGAATATTTTACAGCAGAAATCCTCATTGATTTTAAACCAGCTTTCAATAGCTGGTAAATTCCTGAACTATCTTTCCCAGCTACTCAGTCTCATGATGTAACTGCTAAGTTATCTCTCTAATGTGTCATATTTGATCCATGAGTTTCTGAGACCTGTGCACCACCCACATAATTAAAGCCATTTTTTAAGTTCAGTTGTATGCACTCTGACATGTCTTCTGTCCCCCAGTGATGTTCTGCAGCTAAAACTGCTTCTTTAAGTGGCACTATGTAACTTTCTGACCTTAAAATATGTGTTTCTGGTTTGTTTTGATGGTACACTGGCATTCATTATGTCCATTCCTAGAACAGTCATTACCCAGCAGCATCCCAAGGCTGAGAAACGATACTTATCAACTATGTATTCAAGCCTGGAGCCTAACTTCACAACTGAGTTTCCCTTTTACATATCATGTCCCACGCTAGCAACTGGATATCAACACACTGGCCGTTTTGAACATGCAACCATGAATTATTTACTAAGGAAACGCAAGAGGACATTATTGGAGGAGGAGAGAAGAAGGAGAGAAAGAGATAAGTCAAGAGTCAACATCAAACTGACTTTTACTGGTGGGAGGAAGCTCAGAGTAGAGGTAGGATGCAAGATGGATGTCAAATTAGCCGTCGGGGGACTGACTTAAAAATTCTGCCAAAGTTAAATAGTTGCCTTCAGTGCTACACAAATTGTTTGCCATTCGGAAAAAAGGGAGGATTTTGTTTGAAGGTCCAATGAAAAGTTCAAATGACAAAATAAATTAAACAATTTTGTCTTTAATTCATATATTTATTTTTTTTCCACTCTAGAATGCGCCGCTTGCTGGCAGCAAATTGTAGCAGCTCCGATCATACAATTTAATAATTACTTACCATCGCCTTTTTTTGAGGATGATCACCTCTGTTTGATTTTTTCGAAGAAGATTTTTTTTCACGCTGGTTCGGACGCTGTGCTGATTAAGTGATTTCTCTGTGTACTTTGGACTCTTCAGGACTTGTTATTATGAGTCTCCATGACAA
>JAOXYM010000021.1:22903622-22916824 GCA_028567055.1 Leptatherina wallacei
AAAAAAAAAAAAAACTCTGCTACAACAATAATTTCCTTCAAAAGGGATAAATAAAGTATTTTTCATTTCATTTCATTCATTTCATATATCCTGTTTTACAGGTTTAGGCTTATAGATAAGAAAGATTCAGTCTTTAAATTGAATTGGTTTTGGCAAGATGGGCCAAAGATAAAAAGAAACAAAGCTAAAGTATCTGCAATTTTCTAAATTCATTATACAAATGAAGATCTTTACTTAAACATAATGGCAATGTAGTGATAGGCAGGGGTAAAACTGGGCTGGGACTGAGCCCCCAGCACGTAAGCCAGTGCTGCAACGTGTGATGTTAAGCCATACATTTTCCTCATTATTTTCTGTTCTGAATAATTAAAACAGCATTCTTTTCACTAATTAAGACAATGGAACTTCTTTATGGTTTTTTTTCTGTTGTCTTACCTATTAGAGACTGAAATTTTTTCGGGAATCCAACGGGTCACGGGATTCCTGTGAGAATCCCACAGGATGGGAGTCAACTTCACTATTAGTCACGTGATTGGGACGGGACGGGATAAAAAGTTAACGGGAGCAGACGGGAGCAGGAACCAACCAATGAGACGAATAAACTCAATGAAAGGCGCAGCCATTTTGTAGTTTTCTCATAACAATCCTACACTGTAACCAAGTAAAAAAAGAACTTAGCAGAAGCCAACACAGCTTCCGGCTGCAGCTTCTTCCCCGCCTGACTGTGTTGCCAGATTGGGCGGTTTTCCGCCTATTTGGGCTGCTTTTGGCGGGTTTTACAAATTGAGAAAACAGCACAACAGACTAATTTTGTGGTAGAAAAATAAAAATTAGGGCTGTCAAAGTTTAACGCAAATTCCTTTCAATGGCGATATTTTTTTTAACACCTGATTAACTGTTGGCATAATGTCAGGACGGGATGTGGAGAGCATCTTGTTTCTGAAGCAGAAACGGACCCAGAATGGATCTTTTATAGGGACAGTTCAGCTTTAAAGTTCTGCAAGATGGTTTTCAGGTAAAGACTGAGGTATTTTATTAACTCAGTTCTCCAAATAATGCAGGAGAAGGCGATTCAAACCGGCCACGGGTTGAGGAATAGAACATGAAACTTAAACTTGCAGCGACAGATCAGTGATGCATTCAATACAGCTCGGAAATCACAGATCTGACAGTCTACTTCTGCAATGACAACTACAATATTAAAAAATTAACAAATCAGGATTAATGGTGGATGCTGAATGATGGAAACAGCTGCTTAAGAAATTAGTACAATACAACTTTATATATATTCTGTTTGAGTTTATTCAACTATGGAAGACGTGGTGTGAAGCATGTACTGTTTTATTGATAAATGGGGAATATACTGTACTTGTATAGTGCTTTTCTAGTCACATGATCATGCACTTTGACACTACATTTCTCATTCACACACACTCATACAGCAATTATATTGGTACATACTAGTGAAACTATACACATTCATCCCCTGACAGGCACATCGGGAGGCAAGCTGGGGTTCGCTGTCCTGCCCAAGGACACAAATTATAATTTTTTTCTCCTTTTAATTTCATTTTTCTTTTTTGCTTTAACTGACCTCAAAAGGTCCAGAAACAGGGACTAAGCAGCTGTATTAAAAATGGAACGGGGGACAAGATCTAATCAAATTAAATTTATTGCTAAAAAACTGAATAAATTAAAAAAAATGGGAGCGGAACAGGAGTGGGAGTCATTCTGAGTGGGAGTGGGATGGGATTGGGATTCATTTTAACAGGAGTGGGACAGGACAGGAATTTTCTTTTGCTCTGGCCCGGGATTGGGACGGGACAAAAAAAATTCTGTGGGAGTGGGATGGGACAGGAGTGAAAATCCACTCCCGTGTCACCCTCTAGTACCTATCAGAGCTGTGATAACTCTTTTAACTCTTTTTAACTCAGAGATGATGTCATTCATCAGTCAGTTTGAGTCCGTTAGGGACGACTGCTGAAAAAAGGAGCTTAAAAAAATAACTCCATCAGATCTGTTGAAAAATGTAACTTTCCCCAGTTAGAAATGAGGCAGACGATGTCCCAGCAAGCAAAAAGATAAAAGATAATTTAGCAAATGAAAAAGGTAAACTGATAATTACAACTAAAGTAGTAAAAATAAAGCAAGCTTTGTTAGAGCAAACAGCTGATGATGTTTTATTCATAAACAGTTGGGATGATCCTGCATTATATGGCTTTAACCACTGCTGCACATAGATTTGTACTTCATTGATAATGAGAAAAGCTTGCTTTGAACCAAATGACAAGGTTTACCTGTGCTTCTCCAGCATGATTCACCACATCTGCACCACTTTTGCATCGTCTTCATAAACAGTCTGGAGAGAAAGTAGGCGGTTAGTGAGATGATGCTGTATGCAGACCGTATTATAATCAGGAATATAGTTGTGTTGATAGAGAACTTTCTTATAGAACAACAAATAAAAAATACATTAAATGCTGGATTCACTAACACTTGGGCATCTGAAGTTTAATAGTTTGATTTGTTGGGGGTGGCTCTTTGTTGGAACAGATGTAGATCTCTAATATTTTCAAAGCATCTTGTTTTGAGAGGGAACAACTCACTTGAAAAATTCCTCATTAGAGTTGGATGAGTTTCTGTCTTTAGCCTTAACTACAGTTAATGTTTGATAGTATTTCTGATGGCCTCGGAGTGCAGTGGGCATACTTGGACTGAGAGATGGTGACAGCTGGAAGCTACAAAAGCAGGCGGGGAGCACCGCACTAACATTGAAAAGAATCTAAATAACATCATCATTTATTGATTGTTGCTCTTTTTTTTATTGTATTCATTATTCAAGAACGATCCATCTTTAGTTAGATTTTCAGTCTATGTGAGAGCAGCAGGCTTATATTGTACATTCCCTCATCAATAAGGAATCAGTTTGTATTTGAGTATTGCAGATAGGCTATAAAACAAAGCACGGACAGGACCTTACAGCCTTAAAGGATTCTTCATTCCACAGAAAACTGCAGTTAATAATACATGTTATTGGATTTCAGCAGAGGGAGAAATTATAATTTAACTATGGGATGTAATAGGCAATATCTATTCCTTGGTACACAAAGAAAGCAAATGAATGTCAGACAGTCTGTCATTGTAGTTGCATGTTTTATTTCCAGAGGTATCTGTCTGGTTGAGCCTGAAACACAATGTCTTTATCTTGTCTCTTTTCTCCGGAGTAGTTTCAGCTGTTTTTTTTTTTAACTGGATGTGAAAACAGAATATTATTCTGTCTGCAGGGACAAAAGTAAGAAACATCACAAGCCTGGAGATGAAATAACATTTTGGCCAAAACTGTATTATTTTATTTATTTCATTTTGAAATCTGACCACATCAATGAGCAAATGTGACCCAGAAATTCAGAGGGCTGCGCTGCTGGAGCGTAACAACATCCTCTACTGTTTCACCCATCCAGAGAACTGTCCTGATTAATTGTCATACTTTGGATGTGTGGACTGAGAGAAAGACATGCACTTCTCACCCTCAGGAAGTGAGAGGAAGGGGATGGCGACAGGACTGTTTTTGTCTGGGAAGCCAAATATGGCCAAAATGGATTTTTACTTCTATTGGCTTCTCATTAACTGATTAATTTTCTAACAGGGACAAAAAGACAGGAATGTGGAGGTCAGGACTGGTGAGACAAAACCTGAACTCACTGAACTCATTGGGCTGGAAAAACTGGCTTTGGGGCCTCATTTATACAAACATTCTTAGATTTCCATTGAAGTTTAGCCTTAAGATCATTAAATTAAAGAGAATTTTGCACAGAGAGACAGTTTGTAACCTATCATTTATCATGTAGGCAGAATCTGAGAGTTTTAAATCAGATTTGTACCAGATAATCATATTTAAGCCTTGCATTGCTTTTTATTAGTATTTAACAACGTCTGTGCTGGAAAGTATTTTCTTTATTCGAATATCTGGATTCATGCTGCCCTACAACAGCAGCTCTTTTCCCTGAAGAAATAGTCTTTAGATCAGCAAACTGGTTCTGAGATCAATTAATAATTAATTTTAATTATGACATCTTTACATGAAAATCCAGTATCATTCTGGTTGGCTTGGATCTAAATTTAGCCCTATGCTTTAAAGCAAGGGTACTTAAGTTTCAAACCTTAAACCTCCATGCTTCTGACTCATTTTGATGGCACGCTGACATTCATTTTACTCACTCCTGATTATTGCACTGCAACATCCCAAGGCTGTCAAACAACAGTTTTTTCCCCCAGACTGTAGCATCATGCGACAGCTGAGTTTTGCTCCATGGCACAATGTCACAGACCAGCGCCTGGACATCCACACACTTGTCATTTTGATGCGTTCCAAGGCGGATTCAGCAAAGAGAGCCAAGAGGACATTATCGGAAGAAGAAGGAAAAGAGAGAGTGAAAATGACAGACCAAGAGATGAGACAAGAGTCAACATTAGACTTGCTTTTATTTGCTGGAGAGAGCTCAGAAAAGAGACAGGATGTAAGATGGATGGTGAACTAGCCGCTGTTAGGGTCGCTAAAGTGGGAAAATTAGTAGTGCTGCTTTAACACATTAAAATGTTTCAGTAAGAAATATTCAGTTTGCAGCAAACTGATCTCACACAAAAAACAAACACTTAAGCATTTCAGGGTGAGTTTAGTTGAAAATTTTCACCAAAGATAAGATTCAGTCAGACCTTGTGTAGCTCCCGACGTGGAGGATCCCTGTGAGGTAAACACTGGAGCTAAAAAGTTAAAAAGATAAAAAGGAAACATAGGATGAAATAAATGAGTAAGAAATAATCCTAAAAACAATAATAAGAACAATAAAATTAAACATAAATAATATGAAAATACATTGAAAGTACATTATAAAATAATTTAGGAACAGATATATAAAATAATTAAACAGATCAAATATATTTAATAAAAGATAAAAATAAAAATTCAATTAAAAGCTTAAAAGCACAAAATGCATTGCAGCGCTATTTTACTGGTTTTACAGGCGCGTTCCTCTTTACGCCAGGTTACTAAAACAGCTGCAGCATGATTTTGCGTCTGTTATCAAGTTTGCGCCCGTTTTAAGAGGCACAAACCTTTAGTAAATCAGGGCCCAGATGACTTAGCATCTGTCCATGATCTTCTACTTTCCTGCTGTTGAGTATGGTGCTATCTTGTTGAGCTGACTTTAAATGAACACTGCTACATGTATCTTGTTATTTGACTTTAAGCTGCTTCATTCATCAACTAGAGCCAATCAGCCAAGCCGCTTATTTCCACCCGATGCAGCCACTGTGTGTTTTTAAACTTAATATCCTCTGAATTCCTGGTTGCCAGAAAAACTTACATGGTTCTGTTAATACAACAGTGTCCATGAGTCCAGATCTGATTGGTCTTTCATTTGAAATATTCCCAATGAGGCTGTCTAGAGGTTTGGAGTCTCCACAAAATAAGCATCCACTTTTTTTCTTCCTCTACTCTATTGCTCTTCTGTGGATGCTGCCTTATTTGATACTAAACTATCAACACCAAAGCATACTTGAGACTGAGATTAGAAGTAGTTCATGAACTGTCTGCATGTGTTCATTGTGTAAATAAACTAGTTTTCGTTTTTCCCTTTTAAGAGCTTCTGAGACACCCGTGGAGCAGAGTTGGAAAGCAACAGTGGGCCCTAAAGTCTGCTGTTCAGTCAAAATTAAGGTGCCCGACTGCAGCAACAGTGATTAAAATTTTCTGAGCCAGATGGTCATGAATTTTTTTCACTCTTTTCCTGGCAAAGATTAGGTTTTGATTTGATTTTCTGGCAAAGGAAAACTCATAAAACAGTAAGTAATCTTGATGTTTTAAATTTTAAATGATAAAAAAAAAAACTGGATGTCCTTTTTCTACATTTTCCAGTTTCAATTAGAGATATTTTTATTAGATATGATAAAACCTCTTCGTAAGCGGTCTGGTCAAATCAAAGCTTTCAAAATTCAAATTTAATTAATTTCTCTATGTATTTTCTGCATCTGAAGTCATTTGTGTCCGATGAATGTTCCTTTCACTGAACAAGGCGCTTATAGTTTTGGACAAAAATGAAGACGTTTGGAGAATAACACTACATTTGTTGAGCTTAGAGTGTTGTAAAGAAAAAACTATATAATATGACAACAGACCAGAGAGAAAAAGTCCAACCAAAACATCCACTCCTCTTAAAGAATGGCCCTGAATATGTATGGAGCTTTGTGAAATCTAATTAACTGCCTCAGGTGATGTTTCTTTGGGTCAGAGAACAAGTTAACCAAAACAGCTTCCTGTTGAATGAAGAAAGAAAGAAAAATCTGTTCAATCTTACAGCTTTTTATTGCAGAAGTGTATCTTAAGTTACATAAACACATCCAACCAAGGGCGTAAAATTGGGTAGGGATGGTAGGGAAGGTAGGGATTGTTGTGAGCCAGGCTAGTCAAAGTCCAGGGCTGCTTTTTAGTCCCAGTCCGTCCCTGGACTTTGACAAGCCTGGCTCACAACAATCGGTGTGCAGAAACTCAACGATGATGCCTGGCACGGGTGTCACAATACTTAAATCATGCCTCATTATACTATACCATCCAAAATTATACCAATAGCACGGATGTTGTCTATATGTTGTGTTAAGAGCATCGTATTCTGATCACGGTAACCTGAAGAAATGAAGGTCTTGTACTAAAGTCCCTCTGACTGAATCAATACAAAACAGGTATCTGAATAACACAACACAGAGTACTGTATGAGTTATGATAAATCCCAAATACAAAGGAATGAAGGTATGGGATGGATTCTTGTTTTTAAATATACAGGTTTTATTTATTCAATTGACTGTAAAAGCATATTGTATAAGCTATTCCATGCTATCTTAAAAGGACCTTTTTACTGAATAATCTTAAGAAATTCATGCAATAGGCTAATTAATCTTACAGCACAAATAATGATACCACATTTTAATGAAAATACTCCATTACAAATGTAACTCTACCAAAACTTTACCTGTCAGTTTTGTACTATTTTTTATATTTCTTAATATTACTGCTTCATGTGGCATTTTACTGCTAAAATGTTCAAAGTTTAGCTGTTTAAACTACTGGAATCATTATTTTATTTCAGATTTAGCATTGCTCTTCCTCCAGCTCATCTCTCTGTCCCTCATCATTACAAGTGGCCCGACTCACTTGGATGCTGCTAGCATGAACTTGTGCTGCTGCTGGCTGTGCTGCTATCTGTAGCTGCTGCTGAACATGTCAGTAAGTTTGTGGCATTTAGCAGTTTCACCCTCTAAGTGTCACATTTTTTACCCACAGTATATCTATGGGTTTTTTTTCCTCCTTGCCTTCTAAGCCCCACCCTTTTCTTTATGTTTTAAAAATATTATCCTTCATAAAATCGCTTCTTCTTCTTCTTCTTCATTGGCTGGCACGGGTGAATGGCATCTAACTTAAACACGCATTGCTATCACCTACAGGACCGTGGTGTGTAGCAGTAGATCAGCAGGGGAAAAAACAGGTGGTGACTGGGTGGCACGAGTACTGCGGCCTGCAGCCACCGTCATGTGACGGCCGTTCTGTGATTCCAGGACACCAGGAAGTATTTTGGAGTGAGTTAATGTAAAAGTTTGAATCACAAAGAAATGATTATTCTCAGATTCTATTGAGTCATTAATAATGATGATGATAAGTCACAAATTGAATAATCTTTTTTCCTCAGCAAGAAACATTGTGATATTTTGTCTGGTGACAGAAATAAAGCTGCAGTTTAGAAAAGAGGAGGCAGAAGTCAGGTGAAGACAGGGCCACAGCAGGTGAGCTTTACTCAGAAATGTGACTGTGTTGCCAACTTAGCGACTTTGTCGCTATATTTAGCGAGTTTTCAGACCCCAATGCCACCAATGTCAGAATCAAACCTACACCCTTGCATCCAACAAACAACACATAGCTCAGAATAATGAGAATATAGTGAGTTATAGGCTGTGTCCGAATGTGCACCCATTGCCCTAACCCCTCATTCACTACATAGGGCTGCACTACATAGCACACTACATAGGACACTCATTCTGATGGCGATTCAGACACAAAGCTCACTACTTTCTCCCCACCGCAGATCACGTGACTATCTGCTGTTGCCACAGCAACCCCGGACGCCGTGAATATGTCGTTCTAAATCAAATCCAAACTCTTATAAGAAAATATATCCTTAAATCGTATTTTATTCTTTTTTTGTAGCGGATCTATTCATATAAAATGAAGGCCTTACAGTTTATTTTAATCTGCTTTGATGTTCATGACACTTGTCACCATCAGAGAAATGGTGCCAGTTTAAAATTTTTGCAACTTCTTGCTGACACAAATTGAACTAATAACTATAAAAATAAGAAAACGACGGCAGATAAGAAGACGGATGGGAGAATGCTGCTTGACCCCTTGCCCTACAAAATGGCATGACCCCTATATAGGGCACTATGTAAGGAATAGGGTGCACATTTAAAATACAGCCATAGTTTATTTGAGAAGCTAAAGGAAAACCTACAAGCTAGGATTCATAAAAGATAATTCTCTCTGCTTTGAATGAAACATTTCGTTTTATAACTAGAATATGAAAGAGATCCACAGGAGCATTAAAATGTCTTTATGCTTCGTCTTTTGACCTTTTCACATCCACGACTCATTCATAATTGCATTTTTTTATGCCACCTCACCTTTTTCTAAAAAGCATCAATAAAACTGTTTCAGACGACCTCACATTGTGTGAAGGAGTCGAGCGACAGCCTCCTCAGCCGTTGTGAGGAAAATAGCAGCACTTTAAAAAAAGGCACAAAAGAATGATTTGATATGAAAGGAGCATCTTTACCCCGAACCCTTTTTTTGTTTTTTTGTTTTTTTGTTTTTTTAGGAAATTCAGGAATAATTTTCCAGATTCCTTGAAGGTTTTTTTCCAAGCTCTTTTTTGAATGTTGACTGCATTTTGGTCTGTTCACTGTCAAGTAGATCCTCCTCCCGTCTCATTACTCCTGTTGCTTCTAATTTTCAGTTCAGTTTTTGGTAACTTGGTTTGAATCTGCTTTTCCTTTTTCTTTGCTTTGCTTGAGTTGTTGCCACTCTTTCACACACCTACCCTCTTCAACCATGTCAAAGTATCTTTATTGGTCTCCCTCGTAAGACATTTTTCTTGTCCGTATAAACACAGACATCAATCTGAATATACTGCAACATTGTACTTATTTCTCTTTGAATCGATTAGTTGTTCCATATTGTACATTCGACTAAATGAGTCTATTTACTTGTGCAATATTTTGAAATGTCTGCCATCTGGTTTGTGCTTTATTACATTTTTTCTTCTACAATTAATTTTTTTTTTACTGTAAATTTTTATTGTACAATTTCTTCTACTTTTACTCTGATTCTCTACTTTATATTTGCTGCTTTATTTATTTTTTCTCATTCTATTTTTGCCATTTTTACTGTGGATTTTTGTACTTTCATATTTTTTATTTTACTCTGATTCTCTGCTTTATACTTGTTGCTTTATTACTTTTTTAGTTATTATATTACTGTCAATTTGTTTGGTGAATTTTTACGGTAATATCTTTTCTCCTTTTTTTCAAACTCTCTGAATGTTTCCAGTATTTTTAATATTTCTCTAATTTTACTCTGATTCTCTACTGTAGGCCTACTTGCTGCTGTAACAGAATTTCTCGGTCTATGGGATGAATAAAATATCTTAATCTTATTTTCTACACCTGTTTACTCCACTGCAGGGTTCCTGGAGCCTCTCCCAGCTGCTATTATAGAGGCAGGGTGCATGCATAGGTAGAACATGCAAACTCCACACAGAAAGGCCCCAGCTTGGTTTAAAACACAAACCTCGTTGCTATGGGGCGAGGGGCTCTCGCCACACTGTGCACCCCTGCACACATTGGCCATATATGGCAGAGTTTCGGCTCATAGCTCTTTGGGAATCACCTTGCCAGTAAATGACATTTTGTGTCAAAAAGGGTTTTCTTTGGCACTCGTAGATGCAACGTTATTAACTATAAGTTTGTGATCTTTTTCACAACTAACTAAATGAGCTGAATAAATGAATGTTGTTTGGAACTAAGTGCCTCGATATACAAGTTAAATTCAGTTCTTTGCTAAATTGTGTGTTATGTGTCGACCCAACACTGCAGTTAGGGGCCTTTTCTTATGCTTAAATGATTCATAGGTCGGCGTTAAGCGGCTTAAGAAAGAAACGATTTCTATGAAAATTGTCAGGTAAAAGGACTGGACTGAAAACGGGTGAAAAAGCAGAACATTTCCAGAAGAAAAACATCGAAACCAGAAGAAATCCTGAAAAACTGTCGCTCAAGACACTTTTACCAGCTAGACACAAGATTACCAGCTAGTGGCTGCTTTGAAGAAAAATATGAAGAAATAAGGTTTGTCACAAATAACCGAGTTGGAGCACCTGTGTCTGCTTTGCTTTTACTTGTCCCCCTTAAATGGGACTTTTCATCTCACTAACCAGTCTGTTTGTAAACTCTCACATACTGCTTGTCTCTCTCGGTGGTGCCATTTGTTCTTAGAGCAGACAACCAGGCTGCTAACAAGCTTCTAAGAGAACATTATGAATTATAATTCAAGAACATTACGTGCTAATTTCTCCAGGGGTACGTCTGCTAGCTGGATTGTACTGTGCATGGTGTGAGACCTCTTTCATTTCTTTCTTCACGCACACAGTCACCAAAGAGTAAAACCATAACATTTCTCACTGCTGCTGCAGCTTATATTTTCACTCTGTGGTGAGTGGGAGCCCAGCAGGCCATGCTGGCTGGTCTGAATTATTCCAGTCATTTTTAGTCTTAAGCTTTATTCCAACAAGGAAGACACTTATTACCACAGTCAAGCAGTTTCTCCTCAGTCAGATTTCTCAGCACCTGTCTACTCTACAGGGCCTCATCTAATGAATATGTCTCCTGAGCTTCGTACACACATGGGTTCACATGCGCACATTAATAATCGTCCACACAAACACTCAGTGAAATGCACACTGAGGCACATACACGTTCACAAAAAGAACACCACCACAACAAAGTTATTCCCACCGCAGCCAGTATCTCACGCCTCACCGAGGGAGGGTAATGTGTACATTTACTGCCTTTAGAAAGGATCAGTCACCGAGAAATGCTGCGCCATGAGTAGAGGCAGTAAAAACGAAGTTATATGAAACAGCTCTGCTCTATAACTACAGATTATTTCTTTTAAGGAGTCTGACTGTTTTTATTCATAGATGTAGTTTTAGCTGCATTAATCTGTACTAGCTACAGGCCACAAAGTAACCTCAAAACATTAATAATGTCTTCGTATTGGACCAAATTTCAGTAGTTTCTGCTTTAAAAGAGGTGAATCAAATTGATTTTTATGGATTTTATTGGCCTTTAAAGCCAAAATATGTTCTGTTCTCTTTTTTGTTAAGCATATATTAAGTTAAAGTAAAAAGTCTTCACTTTAGGAGCACAGTGTTGAACCTGACGATGGCATCATGTGAAATCTGAAGTGGAAGTTTGTTGATGGTTAGAAAAAAAGCATCTTCTGCCAGGTTTGCAGGGATGTTTTCCTATTAATTTAGCAGTTATGTAATTCCTTTGGATGAAAAACCATTTGTGCTAAAACACATGAAATAAACTTCTGTGGATTTGGATGTTTTTGTTGGAGCTTTGTCTGTTGTTTCATTCCCTGTATATTATATTACAAACTCATCATGAGGATCACCAACGGTGATGTAAAGCAGAATCGCTCTACAATTGATTGAAATGGAGCACTTTGCCTAAAAGCCAGCATCTCTATAGCATGAGCATAGTGGCACATAAACTGCAGGTCAGTGGTGGCTGGAGTCTGGAGACAAATATTTTTTTTTGGGCGGCACCATCTATTTTCCTGTCTGCGTGTGGTGGTGGTGTTTTGTCAAAATACACAAAATACAACTTTATTGTTATGCAATAAAGACTATTATGATTGTTCAGGTCTAACTCCCTCCTCGGCCACTTGCCTGCTGTTGGACTTATTTAGATTGTGTTGGTCTGGGCCGGGCTCATTCATCCTCCTTATTTCTCCAAGTAAACTCTGTGGAAAAGGATTTTTCTTTCTTCATATCTTTCAAAGCTAGCATTTTCTCCTCACTTTCTTCTGCTTGCATCATTTATTCATCATCTGAATAGCAACATGACATCTGCGCTTACGCATCTGATTTTGATTGTCAAGTGTAAATCAATCCGATTGGATAAATAAATAACCTAAAACAAAGTTGATTGGCTAGCAACCCAGGATGGATGTATCGATACTTTGGACTTGATACTTTGATACCAGCCAGTCAAAGTATCGGAATCGATAAACTGTGCTGATAAAAAACATGCCATTTGTTTTCAATTCTGAGAGTTTTAAGCAATAAAACTGCGTGCGTAGCCGCACTGTAGTCTTTCTGTGTCACATGATCATTGCAGCCTATCAGATGTCATGATGCTGCTACTGTTAGTGATGATGTTTTGTTTTGATACTTTACTGGTTTAATGCAGGATAATGCGCATTATGATTTATTATATTTATTATGTATTTTATTTTCCATTAAAATTGTGAATAATCTTATATTAATCTATAATTTTATTATTTTGTCATTTTGAAAATATTTATTTAATATCTAAACCTTATCCTTCAAGGCGCAAAAAAGTATATGTATGTTATAGTGGGAGGAAGTATATGAAAAAGTACCATAACCTAATGGTATCGTATTGACAGGAAAAATGTAGGTATCGCCCATCCGTACCAGAGAGCTGCGTCTTGGGAGGATTTTCATGCTCTCTCACCAAGGGGCAACCTCGGGCTTAGTAACATGAAGCCTATGAGGAAGTGCCAAAAATTGCAGTTCCCCCCTCCTCCGCTAGCTGCTGGCTGCAAAACAAAGCAGATCCCCATAGACTCCCATGTTAAAAAGGCCAACTTTACAGCCTGCTTCAAAAAACCATTTTAGCTTTAATAGGTCAAGTTTACCTTCGTGACAACTGTGGGGGGAGCGGAAAAAAAATCTACCTCATCTGTTTAGATGTTATTTAATCTTAAAATTCTTTATGATTAGGGGCGTGTCCTTTTGATTGACAGGCGGCAGATATCCGGCAAAACGAGGCACAGAGTAGCACAACCTGGG
>JAOXYM010000021.1:22943662-22959198 GCA_028567055.1 Leptatherina wallacei
CCCACGCATACACGGGGAGAACATGCAAACTCCACACAGAAAGGCCACTGTTTCAAACCCCTCCCCAGCTCGAACCATCAACCCCCTCCGGCTCAAACTCTGCCCGAACCAGCGACCTTCTTGCTGTGAGGCTGCGGTGCTAACCACCACCACCGTATTATAACATCAAGATATAAATTTTTCCCCCACTGTATTCCAGTTCATGATAAAACATATTTACCCCAAAATACAAAAATATTGATTTTCTAACATGAAAATGGATTCTAGAATATAGAAAAACTGGTATCTGAGGTATCGATATATCAGTATCGATCCGCACCAACATGCAGCTGCAGCAGCTTCATCAAATTTTGCCTGTTTAATTTAATGTTGTAAGTTTATCTTCACTTGTACCAGGCATATGTTAATTCAAGACAGAAACCACCTCGTCAGCAGACCATCTCTGACTGTGCTCTGATCAACCATCTAGATATCAAGTGTCAGATATTGCATGGTGATCAACACTGGCTCTGTGGGAGAAAAGCCAAGATAACCACAAAGCCTTGTCAGTCCCCGGCTTTAGCAGTTGTTTAGCGACATGATGCAGAAACAGCAAATCTGAGGCCCTGTATGATAACATCTCTCCAAGACACTTGTCTGCCATCAAGTGCACATCATGGGGCTAGGGATTAAACCAATAACCTTCAGATTGGTGGAAGATTGCTCTATTAACTTGCACCCCATGTTCCATCATATTAAGTCCAATGCAGTGCCACATGAAGTTCAATGTACTTCTTAATTGTGCTCATCTGTAGGTGCCTCTAAATATACCGCTGTGCCCTGCAGGGGATGCTGCACTGCAGTGAAGTAAAGTAATTATGCTCGGGTTGATAAGTTTCTTCTATTTTCTGTGTGCCTCTGATTAAATATGATTGCACTTTCTGTGCAAACGACCCATGTGGCGGTAGCTTCTGCTGGGTTTGGGTAGTGACTTTGACTTATTTGTGATGTCCCACAATGATGTTTTTTTCCTCCATTCCTTTAAGGTTTAAAGTGAGGATTGTGTATGAGGGAGGGGAAACTGTGTTGATGCTCTTTGAGATCGTATGATCAAAAAGTTATGAAAAGAGAAATACTAAAATGTAAGCCTTTTATTACCTCATGAGAAATATTTATACCAAACTGCACAATTTCCCTGTAAAACTGAACAACTGCTACGCAATGCAGATTTGTTTGTGGATGAGAGGGTCCATGTGTTCATCTTTCAGTAGTTCCTGTTATTATTTTCATCTTTACTTTTAACAGCTCATCCAAACCCTGGTTCAAGATGTGATACAAGGCCATGGGGCCTGAGACCTTATAGACACTGCTGCTTGATGAAAATGTCATTTGTTTTGTTGATTTCTTTTTACATGAATTAATTGTTGAATTTGAAATGATATTTAGTAATCTATATTTTTATTTCACAATGAATTAATCATCATGAAAATGCTGTGTTGCTTTTTCGATGACTCTCCTGGTCCTCCGTACTCCAAGTGATCTCTATGAACAAAATGGTTTAGAAAGAACACGTCAAACGTACTGCCTTGAACATGTAGAGGATAAAAATGAAGAGCTTGTCATTTTTGTTCTAATTGGAAAAGTAATTATTCTTTTATAATAGTAATTGTTGGCCATGTTTTTCTACTTGAAGTGCAGATAATTGATGTGGTCACTTCATTTGAACGTGTAAATGTTGTAACGTTGAAGTCACATCAAGTTGAATTGTAGGTAATTGGGGCTCATTATTAAGGACCACAGCTGCCATCTGGTAGACGGTACAGGAGCCTGCCTGCACACACCACCAGGTTTTCAGGCTCCTTAACTCAACATTATCTGGACAAGACTGCACTAAACCTCTTATCAGTTACAAATTTAGACCTCATTAACCTTTACATTCTTATCTTACTTCAGGAGCCTGCACGTGTATAATAGACAAATTAATTCATCTTCCTTTGCTTCTATTTTATATATAAATTCCTTGTTTTTGTTTATTTTTTGCACTGTAAATTATGAATTGATCGGTTCTTCTCATCCATAACATTTCATTGCATCATAGTCTGTGTGCTAACCTCCGAATGACAATTTGATTAATCTTTAAGTTTTTTAAAGACTTTATATTCCAAAGGAATCTGAGCGTGTGATAGTTTCATAATTTGTGAAATTAAGTGTGCAGTGACTGGTCTGTAAACTGCGAGCAGCCCTGGATCTCTAACTTTTAAAATCAAGTAGAAACATGCAGTTTATACTGAGTGGCAACAGCTATATTTACATGGAAAAAGTGTTTCTTCTATCCTGATCAGAGATTCTAGCTGACATGTTTACATGGGCGCTAGATAAAGTCATCCAAAGTTTACATGATGGAACGATTCACTATAATTTTAACCCCTTTGACATGTGCAATGTTTACTGATTTAGAAGATAAGAAGCTGACAAGGACGATTACATCAATCAAATATATGCATGAACCACTTGTTGAGTTGAACCTTTTGACATGTGGAGATGCTCAATAATCCTAGCTTCTTTTAGTTTCCATCAAAAACGTTGTATCCGCCACAGTCCCGTTCTGTTTTGCTTCTGTTGCTGCCTCCATTTTCAAGTCTTTCCTGAAACTCATCACGTCTCGTAATTCCCACATGGTTCAAGCACAGAAAGAACATTCACCGTAGAAACCGTCAGAATCAGTGTATACATGCTTCTTTTTTCCTGTTAATCAGAATGTGGAAAGGTTTAAACCACCCCTCTCGATCAGATAGAAAATGATTCCGATAGAAGCCGATTAGATCGGCTGACATGTTTACAGGATGCATTTTTATTCCCGGTTGGATGTTTGATCGGACAAAAGTGCTCCATGTAAACGCAGCTAATGTAAGCAGGAGAACATAAACATTACTTTCTAACTCCCGATCTCAGCTTAGATAATACCAGCCAAGAGAAATAACTAGAGAGAATTTGAAGGTGTGTTTGCTGTGTTGCATGCTGGGACAGGAGTGATATCTTGTAAGGAATGCTCTCCCATATAGAAAGTATTGATGCAAAGTATTAATGATTTGTAAAATATGCTTTATAAAAACATGGGGAATTATTTCCATTTGCTTTGTTCTAACAACCAAAATGTCTTATTCCAGT
Source organism: Leptatherina wallacei (assembly GCA_028567055.1). Lineage (NCBI taxonomy): Eukaryota > Metazoa > Chordata > Actinopteri > Atheriniformes > Atherinidae > Leptatherina > Leptatherina wallacei. The sequence continues at coordinate 22,946,810 of JAOXYM010000021.1, forward strand.
TTGATAAGGAAAATGTTGAAGGTGTGATGTGTAACTATTATAACGTCACACTGTCATGCCTTGGTTAACTAAGTTCTAAAATGTATATATAATGTATAATGCTTTAATAGAAATGTATTCTACCAGTTTTATTTTACATATCAACATTTTTTATTACATGTGTTGCTTTTTGTGATTTCATATGAATGGAGATGATTGTGCTGAATCAGCATGAATTAATGAATGAATGAATTATACTTTATTGATCCCCGAGGGGAAATTGCATCCGAGGGGAAATTGCATAAATTGCATGCGAGATATCTCTCATATCTGTTTCTGGCTTCTGAATCAAATCAATCGTATTGTGACAACATTTGTGATATTGGTAAACACCAAATCATTATCCATTGATATAATCTAGTGTCATGATTAATTTTGTGACATACACCCCTACGTTACGCGCCTGAATATCATGCGCATTTTATTTTACAGAGTAACCAGGCCATTGGAAAACACCTTGATTTGCTTTCTTTAGACAGCAGGTTTTCTTGAATTGGTACGGGCATCATGATAATAATGTGTTAGATTTACATAGTGCTTTACCTATCCATTATTCATTCATTATTCATATTCCATACTAAGCTACATGTGTCGCCACAGCTACCCTGGGGCAGACTGACGGAAACATGGCAGCCAAGCTGCGCCAATGGGCTTTCCGACCACCACCGAACATTCATACACCAGCGATAGGGAAGTGTTCTGCCCAAGGACACAATGATGGATTGACTGGGGGACCTGGATTTAAACCTGGACAACCACCCGAGTCACCACTGCAGCCGCCCACTGCAGTGTTTGCGTACTAGTCGTGTATTCAGTCCATTTTCTTATTCTTGTGTCTTTGTGTTCTGGAGACCTGCATCCTGCCACTGGTTCACTGCAGATACACTTCACACACTTCCCTTGTTTCCTCTGAGAATCAACTTGTGTATGTTTCTGTCTGTGTTCTCTGTAAAAAAAAAAAAAAATACTTTCACTAAACCACTTTCAACCACCCCAACAAGCATCTTTAGCACCCTGACAGTTATGCCAAACCAGCTTCACATGTAGTATTGTTACCTGACTCAATGAGGAAAAATACCAATCAAGTCATAATAAAAGTAAACATTTTGTGTGAAGGGAGAAACAGTTTCAAGCTGTAAAATATCTGTGACCGTAACCATCTGTGACCTGGATGACTTGTACATATTGTGTGTTTTAATCTAACTTAAATGTGTCCAGTTGAGTACTCCATTAACTCCATGAGTGAACTGTTCAATCTAAACATGCCCTGCATATCCTTACTTCCTTAATTGCTATTTTGTGTGATGTTGTTTGTCTTGCAACATCCCAATTACCCACCAGAGACGGTAAAGACTTGAACTCTACTCCTCCGAAGAGAAAGTCTGGTAATCTGAATGCTTATCTGCTTCAAAACACCAACTAATCGGCTTAAAAACACCTTGGAGTTAGACTATGCTGTAAACCCCTAACATTGTGCTCTTTGGGGCGATTTTTAGACAGTGAGAGCTTTTTACAGGACTCCAAACGCAGCCGCCGCTCTCATTATCTGCTCTTCACTTTTCTGAAGCACTTTGGGAGAATTTGCGTCTGTGTTTGTGTGTCTTGGCCTATCTTCCTGTTGTTCGTGTTGGTGAATGGTAATCTGAATGAATAATTAATTTGGCTGTGAACCAGTTATAAATGAGGTTTAGTTTTCCTTTTTCTGAACTATAAATGTGCTTTGATGTTTCGCACCAAGGCTGGCGAAGAGCAAAAGGAATAAAAATAGAAGACAGCTCCGTTACAGCAGGTTCAATGACAGTGCTCCCTACAGAGGATTTTAGAGAGGGAGAGGATTTGAAGCTAATCCCACCAACAGAGTACAGTATGAATGAGGGCAACCGAGTGATCCCTGCTGCTTCTCAGAAAAGTTGTTCAATGACACTGCTGTCAAAAGCTCTTAACTGATCAAGCTAGCAAATTGGTATTTAAGGCAGGCTGTATTTAAAAGAGCTGTAATCCCGATACAGATTGATATAGAAACAAGCTTCCACCACAATGGGACAGTGATTTTTGCAAATCTCCAGTGGAAGCAGCATATCCCCTCTGAGTCATGAGAAAAGACAATACATTTCAGTGCCAGCTGAAACCCATGTAACTCTATTTCTGGTTAGATAAACATAGGAGGTGTATAATTTACCGTGTAAATGGATGCAGGACTCTAAACTTTAGTTTGGATAAGTTGATTTCATTGCATTTAGAGTGCATTTGTTCTCCAGGAAATGATTGGTTTGAGATGGATGTTTGTGTGAGGGAGAGCCACAAGGCAACATTGCCAAACAGGGTTCATGTGAGGTTAAGGACACCAGTGTGGTGGAAGACCGTTGTGGTGCTGAGTTGTGTCAGTTTAAACCATTGGTTCTCAACCAAACAATGCACGGAGCTGTCTCTCTCAGAGCAAAAAAAGCAGTGCAAGTGCAACCATCAGAAACCATTATGGGAGCTCAGCTGCTCCCATAAGTGCAGTCTTCTGGACAAGGCTAATCATCACTTGCTTGGATGGCACAGTGGAAACATCACCACCCTGGAAACAGTAAATCGAGTTTTTTGAAAGCGAAGCAACACAGGCCTCTAGTGAAGGTTATGAGTTATGCCATTTTCCCACACCAGAGGCTCAGCTCTGTTTTCCACGAAGCACGATGCGTTGCTCATCGCAGCAGCATGCGAATGCACTGGGACTAAACTTCCTACTATATGTGCGCAGAGGTCATTTCAGCGAGAGTTTATGACTGACTGGCTCTGAGTACAGAATCATTCTTAGAAAAAGCTTTAGAGAGCGAGCATAAAATCTAACCATCACTAACAGTGCTTCAAGCAGAGAAAAAAGCATGGTGTTAACCCTCACTTTATAACCTTGCTCTTGTATTTTAATTCATGTTTCATGGATACGGCACCAGTGCACACTGATGGAAGATGCACGTGTATGTTTTTTTGCAGTGGATTATCAAAGATTTATAAGGTGTGCACACATATTTCCGAGCTGCTTCTTTCTTAAGAGAACACAGAAGTGTGTAAGAGGAGACGTTGGACACCTAATGTGCATTTATTGGAGGCACCAGTTTGTGGAAGAGTCTTTCCATATACAAGAATATTTTCAACACAGATGAATTGGCAACTCAGAGCCCTTGGAGATGATCATCTACGTTGGTCATAGTTTGATGACCCCCCCCCCCATGTGGTGGTAGAAAGCTTAAACTGTTTGTGGAAGCTGTGAAGAAGCACTTCACAGAGGTTTTGTTCCCCCTAAAGAAATGCAGCAGATGTTGGAGCGCAACAACATGCAGATGAGAAGCGGGCGACTGGAACATGAAACACCTGGACAACCCACATGTTCAGATAAATATCTTTATAAATCTTCTGAAGGACTGAGTGTTTCTGTTCCTTTTTCTCTCTGTTTGACAAAACTCTTTCTTCACATATGGACTTCTTTATTTCTACAACTGATTATTATTATTCGAGCAAACTGAAATAGAGAGTGAAGGTTAATCCATTGTGGGTTTTTGACAAAAGCTAATGTTGGGGATTTAATTGCAAATGAAACCGGTTGGTTTTTCATCTGAATGTCAGACTTGTTGAACTTTCTGTGCTTAAGTATAAGCCATACAGTCTTTCTTTCTAACATTTATCTTAGAAAGAAAGGATCGGGAATGGATGAATCTTGTTGGAAAGCAGATTAGTGGTCTGTGTGTGGTACATTTATGTCAAAGTGTTTTTTGGGATCTCACTTGTTGGTCAGTCTGGATTAAAATGTCAAAATTCTTTAACTGAATCAGGCAGTAAGAGCATCGAATATGTCACTTCCTCTTTAACAGACTATTGAGTTCACAGCTGAGCATTGACTGGCAGCACAGTAAGGTCACGATGAGCCACGGTCAGACTCAGTCATGATGAGGGCTGCTATTAATGGTCTGATCCTCTGTCTCCCTTCTTGCACCGCTGCTTTAGCCCTTGACACCCATCACCTTGACTTGCTAGCTAAGCCTGACATTGATGATACATTCTCTGGTCAGGGGATCCTGGGAATAGACCTTATCCATCATTCTGCTCCCCTCCAATAAAAATCCTTTGCTGGAAAACACAACAATATGGAGCACAGGAGAAAAGAGAATCTTACACCCAAGATCCAAGGATAACTAACCATGCACTGACTTGGGGCATGAAGATGTGATTAAGTTCACATGTCAAATTTAAATAACAAAGAAATGAGAACCGGGCATCATTGTGTCAGTCAAATATGTGTATAGAACAGGTTTGACATTCATGCTGATCTCCACACAAGAATTCTGCTCATTTACATCTGCAAGAGACGTGAGAAGGAGGTATAAGAATAGATTTATTCCACCTGATGTGGGCTGCTTCCATGTTACATGAAGATGAAACCACTGAAGCAGTCCTTTTTCTCATTATGCTCACAGAGCTACCAGGGCACTTTTAACTCTCAGGAGGAACCTTTTTGAAGCTTTCAGGAGACATGAAAACCTGTAAACAGCAATAGTAGAGAGACAATAATTTCCTACAAGGTGAAAAAAGGTCTTTTTTTTTCTTTTTTATGATTAACATTTTATTTCATTTTCTTTTTCACATTTACACAACAAAACAACATAACCATTCTCCCCCTTAACCCATCCCAATCCCCCTTAACACGTCATCACCAAGTTCTACTGTACTGACAGACTAACATCTATTTCAAAAAATAAAACAATAATAATGCTACTAACCATCGTAAGACATAAAAAAAATTACAGCATCAATGAAAATAACAGTAATAGATCCATGAGAACAAATATATGTGTGTATGGTAAGACAAGAAATAAAAGTTCAGTGTCTCAACACTTGCATTTTATATCATTAGCTCTGTTCCCCCCAGACTTTGTATATATTTGCCCCATTTCTTATAATACCCGTCCAAAATCTCCTGTGGGACATTTTTTCAAATGCTGCCACTCTGGCTAATAAATAAACCACTCACATATCTCTCTGATAATTACCTACAATCATAATGCTAATTATAAGGCTATTTTTTTTCTATGAAAATGAATGCTTTGTAATGTATAGCAGTATACAGTTAAACAAGTGCAAAGGTCCACTAGTGGCCTCTTGAGGCTTCACGAGTAATTAAGTCAAAATGTCCAAAATTCTGCAAACAGACTCAAACTTTTAGGTTTCATAAGATTGCCTCTGTGGGACCCAAAGCAAAATTTGATTATTGAGGCCCTCTATTGTCAGTATTAATGATCACTCATAAACAAACAACAAACATATTCATTTTCTCATCTGTCATTGTAAAACTACATGAGAGAACTTTCTGTTGTCAGATTGAAATTCAGTGATAAAGGTCGTGGAAACAGACAACAGATTTATTAACTTGCAGAAAAATCTTACCATTAATATTTGGAAAACTTAACAACTTTAAGAAAAAGGAATAGATAAAGCCTCAAAGTGCAGCAGTGTTGTTTACATCATCTTTCTATCAGCCTGGGATGGTTTTACACCCGATATTAAAAGCGATATAGTCCTAACTGTGACTGTGAGTGTCATAGGCACACTAAAAGTAACTAAATGAACTAATATAAAAGGAATTTACTGTAAACATGTCAACAGCTTTACTAGTTTTAAATAAACTGTAACAGCAATATGCAAAAATAAAGTCCTTCAAAAACTAGAACTACTATTAAAACCTATTAAATAAACAGTATCTCATTAATATGTTCTCTTAATTAAAATAGACAAAAATGTACAAAAACAGATATGAAATAAAACAAAAACAAAAAAAATCGAACAAATACTTAAATAATATTAATGAACAGACGTGGATCCGCTTGAGTTTCCCCCCCCCGTTGACTGTTTGTAGCCATGGTGATAGTGGAGGTTTTGTTCATCTTGGCTTTTAGAGGGGCTGTGACATTTTCCATTATAGACACCACCGTTCTGGGCTAGCAAAACTTGATTTTGTAAGGCCATTTGTTATTGTCAATATTACTAATTAATATTACTAATTAATCACTCATTAACATTAAAACAGACAAGTTACAGCAGTATTAGACGGCATTAAAAGCACAAATACACAAATTCTAAAAGTCATAAAATTACAAGCACAAAACCAGATTCACCTCAGAAACTTATTAAATCTATTTGTATTCTTAAAATAGACCAAGGAGGGAATGAAGGCCATAAATGTTTAACAAAAAATTAGACGCCGACAGAGAGGTGTGTTGCCATGTTTTAGGAGCTCTTTCGTCCATTAGCAGCTACAGAACATATTGTAGGCAATCTTTTAATAATGGCAAGTGCATAATTGAGGAGGATGGGAGCTAATAGCTCACATGTTTAACACAAAAACCTGAGCTGCATCTAAATGATAAAATAAGTATTTAAATCCTGGAAGGACTGATGAAGCACTATATGATACTTTATAGATGCATTTTTGAAAAGCATAAGAGAGAGCAGCGAAGCCTTAGGAGGGTGTGGATGGCTGAGCGGGCATAATGTTCCCAAAACACTTTTTTTATTAGCTGATTAAATTCAATGATCAGAATTTTGGCTCCTTTTGGAGAGTTTATTCTTTCAGTTCCCAGGTGGCTTATTGGATATTTTGTTGCTTCAATAAATTTATCACCAAGTTATATGTTAAATAAATGACTAATGTCTAAAACACATTGTAATGAATGTGTATTGTTTATATTGATTCATTAGTTTGCATAGTCAGAGTGCTACAAAAAATAAACTGTGAAATACAAACACAAAGAACCGTCAAAAAGGTGTCATTCTTTCTGCAGTGTTAAGCAACACAGCATCAACAAAACAAATTGAAATGTGCAAAAACAAAACAAAGAACACATCCATGTAACAGTTGCTTGTCTTTCAGAAAGATTGGCATAAAAAATGTGTCTCAGCTCCTTTTTCTTCTTTCTGTTATGTTCTGCCCTGTTTTAAAGCAAATTCTCTTGGAGTGGACAGATGCTGCTGCAGAACAGAGTCTACGTGCCTTCCATTGTGCATGAAGTGGGTAGACTGAATACTTGCTCTCCCACCAGCTTAGTGGGTCTGCACTTCTCTGGAGAAGGGGCTCCTTCAGATAGGATTTCACTTCCAGTATTGCATCTGCTGATGGATTCCTTCTTGAAGTGTCATCAGTGGCTCTTTCTTCTAAGAACATCCAAACAGCAGATGCTTGTGGTTCCTCTTCATGCTCTGCAGCCTCCTCTCCCTCTTGGCCCCCTGGCAGTGCAGCTGACTGGCTGGATCTTGATGCTGTCGCAGGTACTGTTTGAAGAGCTTTGTCAACTCACTGAAGGCCAACTTTTTGAACCTTGGACAGAACAGCATTATTTTCCATTCTGTGAAATGTTCTTTCTATGGATTCACAGAGAGCATCCCCTAACTCCTACATCTCCTACACCTTGTGCTCAGTCTGTAGACTGTTGTACATGAACAATTCAAGGGCTGTAACGTAGCTGAAAAAGAGTAAACAATATGTTTATTAATATTTAATTGCATATGTTATATTTTCAGTCACGCCTAATCTGAATGCAGCAAAGCAGATGTTTTCCAGGAGCATTTTTTACTATATTCCTTAAAATCCCCTTCACACCCTGATTGCAGCCAATTAATTAAAGGCTCTAACACAAAAATTTAAAAAAAATGTAGTCACCTGTCACCGGACAGGACTGAAAAAAACACCATCCAATCATTTTAACCGGCTCATTCTGAAAGATTGGATGGTGATATGTCAATCAAACTCAACCGCCATTTGTCCCTCCCGCCTGAGGCTCGGCTTCTGGGGGGAAGTCTGAAGAAAGGGATTTGAACTTTTGAATTGTGTATCTTAAAATGTAGCTTGCTTGAACCATTTTTCCAAGATCTCCTACCCTGCCTTTAATGGAAAAAATAATGATATAAGAGTCGTACCCTGTAGCTGTCTGCACTGATTACCACAGTAACCTGCTCACATGGCTCCAGAACAGTGCAGGCCTCCTGTAGTACCCTGTGCTCCTGTTGGGATTCATCATCTTCAGTGCATCTCTTACAAACAAGTTAACTGTGTGTGGAAGACATGGGAGGTTGCTCCATCTCAGGATTTTAGCTGCTTTTGTTATATTAGCTGCATTTCACACAACACACCTCTTTTTTTGGCACTTTGAGCAGCTCCCCTGTTAAGTTCTCACATGTGTGTTGCTGAACTCAACACCATCCGGAAGACAGGATGCTATTCAGAAAACGTTCAACAAAGTGGCATGTACCGTAACTGACATGTAAGATGTGCTGATTCTGGCGTCCAGTAGTCACCTGTTAGACAAACAGCTGTGGCTTTTTTAACCCTTTCTGGGATGGAAGCAGTTCTCTCTCATATACTGTAGGCCTGCAGTGCATACATCGGATTGAGGGCATGAGTATAATTTGAATCCTCGGTGGAAAATGGCTGAACATCTCATGCAATCATTTTAGCCATTTCCTTATTAGTTGTGCTTAAAAGTGCATAAAACTCTGGGCTGTAGGTCTTGGTGGCTGTGGTGTTGAACTGGATGATGCTTTAGACTTTTTGTTTTAAACAAACCACTTACATCGTTTGGCATTTAGTCTACTTTAGACTCGTGTTTTAGCATTGAAGACCATATTAAGATAAAAATCTGCTTTGAAGCTGATATGACCGCTGAGATCATAATTAAGTCTGTTGTCTTTTAGTGTTTCTGGTATTCATTCAGAGTTTATCTGATCAGGAATGGCAGAGTTGGAATGACCAAAGTTAGAAATACTGTAGCCATTTGTGTGCTTCTTTTTAATGTTGCAAAAGAACACCGTTCACCACCATTAAAGGTTTACAGTTCAAGGTGTGCAACTAGGTGTAACTAGTGAGATATGCAGAGGAGTGTCTGATTATGCAGCCGATCAGTCAGGCTTCCTCAAAGTAATTAAAATGGTTGATAAACAGACTGTCTATGCTGCAAAGTGTTGCTATTATCCAATTTCAGCCTGAATTTATTATCTTTTCAGCCTCTTTTCATCAGCCTCAAATTGGCAAAACTCAATAGCACGTTAGAATAATAAGCTCTGATGTGGACAAAAGAGGTAAAGAAACCAAAAAGCAAGGACAGCAGGGGGAAATGAAAATGGTGAGAATAGAAAGGAATGTTTTATGAAGGGTATGAATTGCTCTTTGTGCGGTCAAAAATTCTGTAACTTGATTTGTGTCAAATGGCATTTTAACAATATTGAAATTGAAACTTTTCAAAGAAAAGTTCTGAACTCAAGTGATTCCGTCTTAAAGAACACAATGAAATATTTTATCATTTCTTCCACGTAAATCATTTGTCAGGAGAAATGTGGTTCAAAGGAGTTCCAAAGTTCCTCTACTGGAAACTTATAGACGTCATCAGTGACTGTGAGACGGCTGTAATCTGGAGGTGGTCTTAAAATGTTGTACTAATGAGGCTCATTTCTAATAATGTTATGTGTGTCCATCCAGAGACCCTGAAAGTTTCTATAATGCTAAAGTGGACCAGATTTTCCTGGGAATTGGACTTTCTTCCCCAGTTTGCAAGAATTTTTGACAAAGTTTAAGCTAATAATGATGATGGATTTTATTTAAAAGCACCTTTTACGTTATACAAGGACACTGAACAATAAAAGAAAAACAAGCAGAGAATTAAAACAGCAAAAAAAAGAAAACTACAGGCACAAAACATGATGAATGAGTGAGTTTTGAGTCTGGATTTAAACGGAGGGAAAGAATTAATGATACGAATGTTCGGTGGGAGTGAATTCCAGAGTTGAGGAGCAGAGCGGCCAAATTCTCTCCTCCCCATGGTGCTGAGGTGACTGTGAGGTGGATGGAGGAGGATAACCTGAGGGAGCGGGAGGAGGTGGCAATATGCAGGAGCGCTGACAGATAAGGAGGGGCAAGGTTGAGGATGGCCTTGAATATGTGCAGGAGGATTTTAAATTCTATTCTTGATTTTAACCGGGAGCCAGCGCAGCTGCTGGAGGATTGGAGTGATGTGGTGAAAGGAGGGGGTTCTGGAGGTGATGCGAGCAGCTGAATTCTGGACCATCTGAAGAGAGTTGCAGTCGTTGATGCAGGAGGTGACGAGGCTGTGGACAAGGATTGAGGCAGTATGGGGGGTGAGGGAGGGTTGGAGACGAGAGATGTTGCGTGGATGGAAATATGCAGAGGGAGTGACATCACTGATGTGAGCATGAAATGATAGTGAGCCATGAAGGATGACACCCAGAGGGGGGAACAGGGGAGCTGTCAATAGAGAGGGAAAGCCTGTCATCTTTGGATGGTGTAGACTTGGTTCTAATGAGAAGGATTTCCGTTTTATCGCTGTTTAGTTTAAGGAACGTGGAGGTGAACCAGGATTTTATTTTGGATAAGCTGGTGGGGAGGGAGGAGGGAGGGAGTGTAGAGTCGTCATCCACGAAACTGTGACAATCGACGGTGTATTCACGGAAAATAGTCCCAGACTACATTAGACCAGGTTCAGTTCAAAAACTACAAGAAGACTCTTCACAGTTTCAGATGCGTGAAAAACTTATTGTCTTTGTGAAAATGCAAAAAACAGTCACTTTATTTAGGAACAGGAAGACATTTGTGGCAGAAAACATTCACCACATGTCGGCATAAAGAGTTATAAAAGCAATGACTTTTAAGTTTTCTATAATGTTTTATCTTAGGCAAGATGTATTTTTACTAAGGAACAAGTAGAAAAAACTGGTTTGATTAATGAAATGTTAGGTATGACACATCTACTGTACTATCACTTTAAAGTATGGAGACGGAGAGTGAAATCAGCAGGGAGCAAAATATGGGAGGAAAAAAATACATTTAAATTCAGAAATATGGAAAATGCAAAAATAACAAGCACACTCATAAAAACACCTTATTGTCCCCGTAGAGAGAAATTCCTTTATCACCAAGATAGCCCAATTTGTACAACATTGGGAGCGAAGAACAGTCAAGACATTGTTAACACAGAGAGATCAGAGACAAACACCAGAGACACACAACACATACAGTAAATACCAGCCGTTACCTGGAAGCCTTGGTGAAAGGATAAATGGGATCAAAAGCCTGCAGAGGAACTAAATGTGCCCATGTTTCATGATTCCAGACAGGAGGACATTTCATTTGAGATGGATTCCCTTTGGTAAGCTGTAGGTTACAGGAAAAGCCTCCAGTGTAATGGTGTTCCAGGTCTAGTGCAGTTTGGTCGTGCTCTGGTACATTCATTCTTCAGGGCTTTCCTGCAAATAACCGACTATTGATTACCAATAAGTCCCTGGACAGAAAATTAATCACAACAAAGTTTCTAAATCTATCAATGATTTGAAGCCATTTATCACCCAAAATGTCATAAGCTGGTTAAAGCAACGTTAAACGAGTATTCAATGCTATTTTTATTCATTCAGTTAGAAAACTAATGTAGTTTCTTTTTTCAAACCTTAACTAAACCGTGAAGAAAGTGTCTTTATGTGCAGTCAATCAAACATTTGTTTAATTTTTTTTTTAAGTGTACAATAAAAAAGGGGAATCCTGGGAAAAAAACAACATAAATGATAATTAATACATATAAATCCCTTTAGAGTGATTCTGGTGAAATCCAAGCAAGATAAAATCTTTAATGATTAAATCTTTTTGTGATTGATATTTACCATTTATAGAGTAGTAAATATTCAAATCTAAGAGATGTGAACACATCACACCAGTTTTAAAATCTCCTATTTTAAAGGCTCAGAATACATCTGGGGAAATGCTCGGAGAACCTAGCAGTGCTCTTAGATCCAAGGACTCAGGTCAGTCCAGACTAAACATGGAGAAGCAGCTTTTAGCTGTTATGGGAGGCGACGTCGCTCCTTATCCATTCATTTTCTATGGAGCCTGCGCAATGAGGTGAAAATCGCCTGCCCTCCTCACCCAAGCGACAGGCGACATTCGTGCATGTGAAATTTCAAGCTTGTTCTCATAGACGTGCACACGAGTTGAACATTTTTCAACTTTGTCGCTGTCACTGCCACTACAGCCAATCAGAGAAGGATTCAGTGACTCAGCAAAGAGCTGAGAGCAGGCGACACACTGCAGTCTGCAAACACTTTCACCGTGTAGGATCAGATTATCTTACCTGTGTCCCACTGCCCCATACTTTTGCCCCTTTCACACTAGCACCTAGTCAGCCTAGCCTTCATTCAGCCGACACCACACTACCCCGGTTTTGTCTGTTCCCATTACAATTGAAGGCAGTCACGGTCGTCCTCAGTGTGGGCGGGGTCTTCATACCGAGGTTTCATGAAGTCATTTGTTCGCGGCACACTCC
>JAOXYM010000021.1:22973477-23002276 GCA_028567055.1 Leptatherina wallacei
CAAATGTGATGCCTATGTTTGCAAGGCCCACTCTGACATGAGTGTCAAATGCCACTCGTGAACAAATTCACATGCACACAAACTCTTTTACATGACATGTTCATTTCGGGAATACATTTTCAGTGCCCATTTGTATTTTCACTGCAGTTTTTCATGCCAACCACTACTCTGAGACATTTTTCACAACTAAAAAGAGTGTTAGATAAAAAATTAGTGGTGATAAGGGCTTTTGTTTTATATTGAATTTTATGATGATTTAGTATTGACCTTTTATTTTAAAGTGTATTGTATGTATTGTGTTGTCTTGCTGGCTTTGGCCTGCTAAGGAACTAAAGATGGAAATTAGCCTTCGCTTAATCCTGCATGTTTACATGTACATGATGTGTTCATCAGTATTTTTGTACCTTTATAGATAAATAGATACAAATACAGTGAACAAAGTTGCAACAGGTTGAAATTTGAGCCTCCATCTATTATGATCATTGATCAAAAACTCCCACGTCTTCAAACTTTGTGAAGCAGTGTTCAGCTACAGCCTCATCCACACAAACATGGACGTGTCTCCCTCCTTTGTTGTTAAAACCAATTCCTGTCTTCACACAGATTTAAAAGAAAAAAAAAACTCTGTCAATATAATAACATAAAACACAATTGGCTTTCCATTCACTAGAAAAGCTCATCTTGAGGTATCTTCTGAAAAAATGCAAATTCAATTAACATGATTAAAGTAAATAAACCAGTCTGTGTAGTGCGGTTATGAATCAGTTGAAGAAGTAGTTGTCCTAACCTGAAACAAACCTCAAAGACAGAAAAATCTGCAGCGAACATCCACATGAGGAAAAAGAAGTTAGCCCCAACTCCTGCAATGTGCTAGCTAATCTAAAGGGCCAAGCATGTTTGGAACAATGAATCTGTATAAAAACATAGACATGGATAGTGCATATCAGAATGAAGCCATCATTAAATACATGGCCTTTCAGAAAAGAAAAATGGTCAAGTTTTATATAAATGATAAGAACAGTTGCTCCTAAATGTGCTTCACACACACGCTACTGTTAGCGAAGTACATCAATGATTGGAGCTTTTTGTTTTGTTCATCAGTTGTTTGCCTTTTCATGACCAATGAATTACGACGCTACTTCATATTTTTCTCATGCATATAAAGCTGTGTTTTATACCCCTAAAAACAATAATGGCAAAATCTGACCATGTAACAGTCCAAGTTATGTTAGCGAAGTAAGCATCAAAACTGTTTATCCAGGACTTTTCATGTAAAGAAAGACAATAACAGCAGACAGTTTGATTTAGCAAACCCCAAAACTCGGTTTTCTCTGTTTACACAACAAGTACAAATACAGTTTTTAGATATTCTCACCCTGGATGGAGTTTTTAGACTTGTTTTCTGAAACTGTATTTGTGTCTGGATGATAGTTTAAAAACACATTGATAAAGCTGTTTGTATAAATAATCCATGTATATGGGGTCAAGACTTTGTTTAATTCCATAAAGTTTGATGCTGAAGTTGCACCAGTGCAGTGATAACACCAGCATTCATTAACTTGCATTTAGCAGGAAACCATCATCCCTAAAAAGATCAACAGAGAAGATGCTGCTGCATATATTAGAGAAGCATTTTTAGCTGCTTTACTGTTACAGTAAATCAGTTCATACTGTATATGTATAAGACCCTGCATACATACTAATGCAAACCAAACGTAAGTATTATGTTCCTCAGCTGTGATGAAACCTGGCACTTGGGTGTATTGGAATACATTAGAGATAATGAGTTTCCCTCGTCCATTTTCCCCCTGTCAAACAGGGCTGATGGAGGGAAGAGGTGACAAAGCTCGCAGTTATCTGCATTCACATTTTCCCTTTTCATGTGGGAAGTGAAGCTGTCACGCTTGTGCCTCGCTGAGAGATGAAAAATATAAAATGGCTGATAACCACTTTTTTATTTGTTTCTCCCCTGTGATTTAGAGATGTCTATCATTGACCATGTGCTTGGTACCTGCTCATTATTATTGCTTTCTACACTTCTGAAAGATTACAGGTTTCTCATACAAACAGGACAAGGACACAATAAGGATGGGCATGCTGAAAGGAAGCATGAGGCTAATGGGTGCTCAGCCACACACAAACAGGGAAACTGTCATGACTATAGCTTTTGTATAGACAGCCAATCAAAGAGGCAAGTCAGGCAGGTTTGCCATGGGCCTTTGTCCCTGCAAAGACGTGTTCTGTCTGAATTTATATTTTTCCATCAGTTTGTGCATGAGGGGATTTTTGTTTTGCCACGCTGCCGTACAGTGTGAGCATGTGTGTGTGTGTGTGTGTGTGTGTGTGTATCTGTGACAAGGCCATCCATCTCAGACAGTCCCATCTGTGTGTAAGTCTTGTTTGCTTATCCCCTGACCGGAGTGCAGCAGCCGCCGCCGACTGTCTGCAGGTAAAGATCCAGTCGAGCTTTAGAAGAATAGGATGAAGACAGAGGGGAGCAACTTCCACATCTTTCCTTCTACTCTTGTCCTTTACTTGCTGCTTTAAAGTAGTTGTTTCCTGCACCTTTGACTACTTTCTCGCTCTAGTTTAATTCACTCATCTCTCTAAAGTAATCAATTTCACTTCTCTGTCCTCCGTCTTTCTCTGAGCCCAAACCTTCTCCGTTTGCCATTTCACTTTCTGCCCTCCTGCAGCTTTTTGTTTGCTCTGTTCTCCTGTTTAATTATCCTTCCCCACTTCAGTCTCTCTCCTCCCCCACCCTCTCGTCTCTCATCACCTACAGTTGTTTCTCACATTAGGGGAAAACATCTTTCCAATCCTTGTCCTTTTCTCACCTCAGTCTGCTTCTCTTCCTTCTCGGTCGGATTTTCATCACCATCGTTTTGGCCCCTCCCCCCCTTAC
Source organism: Leptatherina wallacei (assembly GCA_028567055.1). NCBI lineage: Eukaryota > Metazoa > Chordata > Actinopteri > Atheriniformes > Atherinidae > Leptatherina > Leptatherina wallacei. The sequence continues at coordinate 22,976,383 of JAOXYM010000021.1, forward strand.
CCATCTTAAAAAAGGGAACAGCCGGCATGGAGCGGATGGGGTGAAATAGCACCCAGTGATGAATATTCATCCCGTCCCGGCAGTCGATGTCTCCAGCCGCTGTGCCACCGAGGCCTCCAGAACACAGATGCCACCGTCTATTTGTCACATGCAAGATGGGACCAACAGGAAGGTTTGTTGCACCAAAGGCGGTAGGGGTTCATGTGCACCATCAAGAATCTCCGCTGCCCTTTACAGATGCACAACTCAAGGAACAGAGAATTGAATAAATGCCAGGTTTAATAAGGAAAGTCTGGCTTTTCTTTGTTGTAAGGTCATGGGATGAAAATGACTTTGAAACTGGTGAAAAATCAATGAGACAACTTGTATTGAAACCCATCTTTGAACAGAAAAACTCAATGAAACTCCTAAACAAACACAAGAAGCACAACACACCCATGAGCATGTTATCAATCAGAGAGTTGTGCCCAAAGTCAGAGAGACGCCCAATTAGTCACTAAGACAGAAAAACAAAAAAAATATTCATTTTAGAAGCTCAATTTTCTTCTTGAATTTTTTTTTTTTTTTTGGTGTCAACAAGATTAAATTACATACCTAACCAAAAAGTTTTACATCTGTTGTTGTTCTAATTTTCATTTTAAAGCTTAATTTTATAGCCTATAGCACCCAGTTATGACAAAATCATCTCAAGGCACTTTTAAAGATTAAGTCCAATCCAGTTATTATTCAATACAATTACAATCTGATGGAAAACAAATCCGTTATATGATCCACAGTAGTTCAGGTCATAATAAGTGTGTTCAAATTGTGTAAGCGAATTCATAAAGAATTGCCTAGCTCAGAAAATCAGCAGATTGCATTCCATCTTCTTTTTTATTCAATCCTTCATCCTGAGTATGAACGGGGCAGCGAGCGACAGTGTAGAGGGAGAACTGTTAGTGGTGGAGAGGACAGGGAAGAGGGAGTCAACAAACACCACATTCGCACAAGCCAGGGATACTTTCTGTGGAAGAAAAAGAGAAGCACAAGTTAATGACAGATTTTATGTCATACATTTATACATGGAAAATAAGGAGAGAAGACCGAGAGGTGCTCAGTGAAAGCCAGATAAATGCTGCCTGTCAGTGTTCAAACATGTATTGTGGGGTTTCAATTAAAAAAAAAAAAAAAAACGGCAGAAAAAATAACAATTCAGGTCAATCAAAAACTGGAATCCTTCATTTAGAGCAGTGGCCACCAACTCCAGTCCTCCAGATCTTCCATCCCGCAGGTTTTACTGTTTCCCTGCTGCAACACACCTGACTCAAATCAATGGCTCATTAACAAGCTTGAAGAACCTTTAATTGTACCAGGGAAACAATAGCTGTGTTTTTATTTCTCCTAGAATTGCGCAAAACCTAAATAATGCAGTTAAATAATGTTTGGACGGAGGAGGAGACGGAACACTTTTTACAAATAATTAAAGAGAAAAATCGAACCGCCATCCTTGACAGCAAACAACAGTGAAATGCTGAGTTTTACAGGGAAATAAAAAATTCCTCGGTGACGATCCTCTCCCTGAAATCCCTTTATGCGTCTCCGCTCCCACACATGTGGACTTTGCCTCTGAACTATCAGCCGCTGCTTTGGTCTTCTGATGAGGACAGCGGCAAACAGCAGCAGCAGCAACCGAAACAGCTGCTCCTAAACGTCAAATGTTTTGTATCTCCATCCTTCTCAAGGTGGAGTAATGCGGGATTAGATTTGACAAGAATTACAGCTTATGTATGTGCTAAACATCATTCAATGGAAATGCAAATCGCAATTGTACTTTATTGAAATTTTAGAAATATTGCTTTTATTTTGCAAAAAATTGTAATGGAAACGCTAATAAAACCTGCAGGATGGTCGATCTGAAGGACCAGAGTTGGTCACCATTGCTTTATAGTTTAACCTACATGTTGCTCTGGTTGCTGTTGCCTGGTAAGCAATTAAAATTTTGGAAAGGGATTTATGTAAGCTCATGTTGACATCAGTTGTCTGAATATATTGTTTATTTCTTGAAACAGTAGGTTATAAGGAAGCCTGATAACTTCACCATCAACTCGTAGGACAAAGTGTCCAAGATGTTTAAGTTTTACTTCTTTTTAGTGAAGTGTGCCCACTCTGGTTCTGGTTAAACTGGTGTGTGAACACAGGCCAGTTCACCAGAAAGCACAGATGTTCTGAGACTCAAGAACGGAGCCAGTATCAGAACCAGAACTGTAGCTTTGTGAAAGCCTCTAAGTAAATCTGCAGTCTGAGAGCAAAGGGCTCTGAGAAAATTATCAATGTTGTCTTTGTGTTTTGAGGCAGGAAGTCATGCTGAATGTGAATCAGACAGGTTATATGAGCCTCCAGCGAAGCTACATTAAGGTAATTATCATTATTGCAATTAAGCTGTTGTGGCCTCGGGCACTTTTAAATTAAAAAAGGCATATTTTTGGTTTGAGCATGAAAATTTAAGAAAAGTATTTATTTTTCTATTTAAAATGTGGCTTATTTCAAAGACAACATGCTTGGCAAATAAATCCTAATGTGCTATGGTAAAGTTGCAGCAGTTTATGTCTGTTATCTAGCAGGGTTTTCATTTACTCATTTAAAGGCTGAATTAAAATCAAAATAATAAATTGATTTAGTTAAGGTGCAATTTCTAAACCCTTTTCTGAGAGACTTTGTTTCTAATTTGAAGATAATTTTCTCTGCTGACTCCCTGGACAATATGGACTAGAAACACAACTAATGGATAAAAAGAGAGTAGAATCAGATGGTGGAGAAAATACCAACATGATTGAGATTCCTGGCCAATTAACTGGAGATCACTTAAATGGTTGGAGAGCTGAAGAGGTCATTATCCTGATGCGCTCTGAAGAAACCCATTAGGGCTTTTCAAAGCTGGACCCGTGACTCTTTCACTTGGGTTTTTACATTTTTCCAATAAAGACACATGGCTGACTCTGTTTCACAGAGGCAGGCCCTTGAATGTAAAGAACGCATGCAGTCATGCATATGTTTGTGTCTGCAAACTCGATCATCTATACACACCATCAGACATTAGCTTCTATGAGCTGTGGGGCGTGTATGAGCTAAAGACAGACTTTATCCCCTTACACTGGGCTAAGCCAAAAGAAAAACACCAAAGAATAAATCGATGTTTTCCACAAACTGAGCACTGCACACAAAATAAATCCAAGAAATATTGACTTCCACGTTAGCCCTGCAAAAGGGATGGTGAACTAAACATAGTACAAATGTTTCCCTGAACACAGAGAGAAACATGAATTGCAACATCAATGCATATGGCTCTAAAGAGTTATAAAGTCTGTAAATGTTGTGTGGAAATCATTCATTCACGCACAGCAGCGATTCATAATCGCAGCCTGACCGTGAACATCACCGCAGAATCTCCGGTATTAGTCATGCTGTGTCACCAGCCAGCTCAAAATGAGGCTGCACATCTCTGAATCGTCATCATCTCCTAAACAAAACCTGATTTCATTTCAAATTATTGATGAGGATCTTTTATTCTTTTAGCTTGATATGGTTCAAAAGCAACAAAGGACACAAAAAACAAGTAATAGTGTTCGAGCTGACTTATGTAGGATGGAGGGCTTGGTGGTGTTGATGTTTCAAACACATCTGCCACTTAACATAAATGTTTTAGAATTGTAAAATTTATTTGGGAGCATGTTTATAATAACATCCACTAAAGACGCCTCTTTTTTTTAATGTAACTCCCCCCTGTTTTGAAATTGAAAGTGGCAATTTTGTGATCAAACTCAGCAGCGTCTGATTGCAGGACAGCTTCTCCTCATACTGTCTAGCACATCTTAAAGGACATATTCTTTAAAAAAAAAGATGCTCAGGAGGACGAGCTTGGCAGCCATCTATCCATTTCCTGTACTGATCCATCATATCCGGGGTTGCAGGGAGGCAGGAGCCTATCTCAGCTGCCTTTGGGCAAGAGTCAGGGTGCATCCTTGTCAGGCCACTAGTCCATCACAGAGGTAAACAACCAATGATCAAATAACCAATTAAGCTAACATGCATGTTTCATGACTGTGGGAGGAAGCCAGATTCCCCGGAGAGAACTCATACATGCACTACCAAATTTTTAACTATTAACCCTCTGGCAGTGAGGCAGCAAGGCCCGATGATGTGCAAGAGACTTAAAGAAACTAAACAAACTGATCAAAAAGGCTGGCTCTGTGTTGGTGAGTAACTCTGAAGCTGTTTGAGATATAAGATGCTGAACATCACACCCACTACACAACTTAAAGAGGAAACAATAGCATTCATCCAGAAGGGTATTTACTTAACTACTACCACAACATTACAATTTCCATCATGGGAATAATAAAATAATTTTCATTTAATGTTCCTAAACTTTACCATTTTGTCTCATTTATGATACTTAACCTTGACCATGTAGTTTGTCATGTGTAAAACAGAAGCAAAACATCAAGTGAAAGTACAAAAGAATGCAAAAATCCTATTTCAAAGATTCAAAATGTTAGTGTTCAGGATGGGTCTCACTCTTTGCTCTTCCACTCCAGCCGGATTTAGTTTCTTTTGACTATTAAATGTGAAGCAATAGTTTGTAAGATGCATGACCGAATAAATAAATGATGTGACACTTAATAGTTATTTTTGTGTGCAAAATAAACAGCCAAAATTGCATCAGTATACTTGAATGGATCAAGTTTATGGGGCTTTTTCATGAGACTGGGGTGGAATTATGCTGTTAACAGTGATGGTTGAAGCTCCAGTCAAGAGATAATTGGAAGGCAGGATTTACAAGGAAGCAAAGAAAATGTTTGCTTTATTCTAAGCACCTCATGTTGCGCTTCTTCATGAACTACTCAGGGCCACCAGCATGAGGCAATGATGTGACTGGAAATCTGATTTTAGATAGTAAAACAGTCATGACCACATGAATGTTAAAAAAAAAAAGTGGAACATTATATTAGACAATTATATTACTTAGTCCACAGACAGTCGAAATGTTGGCTAAAGAAAAATTGTAGATAACACATAACATATAACACTCATTATTTAACAAACATTCAAACACAACACAGAAGCAGTGGGAAAAACAAAAGTCCACCCTTAATACTTTTATTGGAGTTTATAAGGTAACTATCAGCCAGTTGCTGCTAATTAAATGTAATTGATTAACAGATTATCATAAGTGTGAGTACATCTGTAAAAGCAGATATTTTGGCAGTTTTCTGCTTTGCAGCACTCAGGTGTATATTAACCTGATGCCAAGGAAGAAAGACATCAGCAATGATCTGAGAGAAGCAATTGTGATTGACTATAAATGCATTTCCAGTAGAAAACATTGAAGATGTTTGCCAATCTTGCCAGGTATGGACATGAGAGAAGGCCAGACTGCAATGCTCAATGAGCAGCATCTCAGACAATACAGGCCTCACTTAGCATGTTAAACGTTTGCAGTGTGGGACAAAATCAAAGCTCAATAACAGAAAAATGTAATTGCATTGAAAACTATTTGTATTGGTATCTATGCAATTTACTAAAATAAAAATGTTTGTAAGTGTTTGGTTAGCTACCTGCTTTGCTGTTTTACGTAACCTGATGTATGGATATATGTGTAAGACAACTGAGTCAGAAAATGACCTAACTGCTGTTTTGGTTAACCCTGTACGCAGATCTGTCAGATTTTCTTCCTGACTGTGGAACCATTGGCGAACTTGTCGGTATGTTAGACACTGAACATTGTGGAGGGTTCTGTATTTTTGTGTTGTTTCTGTTTTGTTTTTAACCTGTACTGAATTGTAGTTTTTTTATAATTGTGATATGGATCCCCCTGGGTCAGAAATATTGACTTAACGATAACTAAATTTTGTTTTTAATTTCTTGGAATGAGTCATTTATATCTACTGTCATTCATTTTTCATGGGTTCACTCCACATGCATAGCTGCTGCCATTTTTGTGTTAGCATTTTAACTACGGTGTCTCTGAATGGACAACACACTTTGTGAGTGAAGTGAAAACGTTCTCTGCTTTAAAACTGCAGTACTGGCTTGGTTTGATAGGTGTTAGAGCAAAAGGTAAATTAAAGCAGACAGAACACATATACACACAATTTTGAAGTAGTTACCTGTAGTCATCGCTGCACCTGAACCCATTGGATCCACTCACAGATTAAACATGTTTATGTCTGGAAGAATTCTGGCCACTGATGGCCATCGTCCAACTACTTACAACTGTGCTTGGCTTTTGAAGTAATTTCTATACCCATCTTTACCACTAGATGTCAGCAATTCTTACACACTGCACCTTCCAAGTTAAAAAGAAATGAGCTAATCAGCCAATCACAAAAACTCAGTGCATTTAGGCATGTAGCCATGTAGCCATGGTCAAGATGACCTGTCGAAGTTCAAATCATCAGGGGTCTTTATGTTTGCCTTTTCACTGCCAGTGCCTGGCCAGTGTGATTTTGAACTGGCCAGTGCATTCAGACTAAAAAAATTTAAAAAGTTGGTTCTTAACTGGCAACAAAACAGTGGTTATCATTTGCAACTGTGACATGATAAAAAAGCTGTATACCTCTGTATAACTTATGTTTCAATAAAGTTTTTTTTTTCTTAAAAAGCCGAAGCCAGACCAATGTTAGCCGTCAATGTTCACACGAGTGCTGTATTGCAAGCTTTGTTTCAATAAAGTTTCTATAAAAAAAACGCTTGACCAAATAATCAATAAGCTTCTGGAAAAAAAGAAAGAATACAGTAACAGTAAAAAGCTGGACGTGGTGTAACATGTCCATCTGTCCAGCTGCTGGACAGCCACTTGCAGCAGCCACCACGGAAGAAGAAGTATCGCTTCTCTTGCCGTGGTCTTCCATGGATGAATGGTGAGTTGACTACGGACCACCCGCTGAAAATAAAATTGAGGGAGGCTAACTTGGGTCAATCAATCACTGAAATTATTCATTTGTATTAAAAACTGAATGTGTCATATTGACTGGTAGGCTGGTAAATAAACAGGTAAATTGCAGTAGGCAGTTCATGTAAGCTCATGTTGACGTCCCAACATCTTACAAAATTCTCTTGGTCGTCTGAATATATTGCTTATTTTGGGAAACCTAATTGAACCTGACGACTTAACCATCAACTTTCATGAACAAATCTCCAAGCAGTCCATATTTTACTCCTTCTGGGTATAGCCCACCCACTTTGGCTCCTATTAAACTGGTGTGAACACAGGCTGGTTCACCAGAAAGCACCAAGGTTCTGAGACTCTAGAACAGAACCGATACCAAAACCATGTCGGTCTGAAAGCACTTTGTGTGGAGTTAGCATGTTCTCCCAGTTAATGCATGGGTTCCGTACCGGTAGTCCAGCTTCCTCCCACAGTTCTCAAACATGGATGTTAGGTTAATAAGGTTCATCATCCCATGGAGTGAGTGTTAGTGTGATTGGTTGTTTGTCTAGTGGCAGCTTGGATAGACAGCCAACAAATCTGCGGCAACTGTCTGATACTGTGACAATATCGACCAAATGTTTCCTACACTTCAATGATGCCATGAAAAATGCAGGAAGTTCTGAAGGCAAAATGGGTGGCTTTATTCAATATGATGTTATAAAATTCACTCACCAAACCACTAGTTTACTTTTAAAACTTAGTTTGCAAAGTGCACATGCATTAAAGTGCCACATGCTAAGCAGAGCAAAGAAAGAAGGTACAGTTAGCATGTGGCAGAGCATGGGACAAAGAAATGCCAACATTTGTGCATGAGATGGCTCATTTGCAGAGCCCCACTGACGTCTGGGACCCAAAGAGCTCTTTGATTCTCTTACACCCCCTGCCAGGCTTGGCTCCAAGTAAGAGAGAACATTAACTTATTACTAATAATGAGCTGGTCAGTAATAATTATGGCACATAATAGCAGCGAGCTATAGGAGTTCATAGTTTTCCTCCCTTTTTATTGCTATCTACATCTTTTACAGCAGAGCACCAGCAGAGACATTGCCATATGACCTAATTATCTCTCATTAGTGGCCTCAGTAATTACAGGTTCTTTTATAGCTCCATCTCCTCTGTCTCGCATAGGAGGGGATTTCAATTAGGCGTGCCTTGCAGCTCTGCCAGCCCACTCTCACAGCTAAGTCACACTGTCACCTGTGTAGCCAAGCATAGCCGAGCGGCAGGCGGCCCTCATGGAAAGCTTCCATGAAAGGATATAAATGTTTCTGCAGCTCAGCATTATGCATTCCAAGTCTCGCGCCCATCAGTGAGACGTGACAACAAGACAGCTAAGAGGTTTTGGTTTTTTTCTTTTTCCAGTGAAGAGAAAAATAACCTTTTACACCATTTTCTGCAAGCTGCACATCATGAAAAATACATAACAGACAAACTATCTATTACACACATCTTCCTGTCAAAGCTAAATAGCATGTGATGCGACAAATCTCAGATATCTGACTGATAGGAAATGCCTCCATCAGGAAAGATTTTGTCAAAAATAAGTAGAAGTTAAAAAAGATTGAATAAGTGGCCATTATATTCTTCAGCTAAAAGCAAAGTCAGATGCTTGAGAGGAAGAAACAAACGTAAGAGGCCGTAAGTGTCTAGAAACACTGATGTATCACTACGAGGTCCCCTCCAGTCAGGCTTATCATTTATATCTCACTCCACCTCAGCACCAAATCAGTCACCCTAATTAACAGGGTGCAAGGAACACCAATCAATGCAGCAAAGGGGGTAATTAACCCCTTGTGTTGTCAATCGTCCCTACAAAGGTGAAATTGAAATTGATTGAGCTTACTTTTTGTCGGCTAATTGTGGTCCTCAGTCAGGTGCAGGGGGATCAACTTAAGGCATGCGGGCCATTATCTTGATTCAGTGGCGTCAGTGTCGCTTGCAGGCGTGAAACAGTGATCTGTTGAATCTGCTGCAGAATAGTCCAGGTGAAAGACTGCTTTAAGTATAAGTTTCATTATATAAGGAAGGAACCACATAACCTCAGGCCTTTTTTAATGCTGCTTACAACTGCTCTCAGCTTTCTCACAAGTCCAGAGTCAATTTGACTTGGGATTAAAAGCTGGTCAAGCAAAGGGGGCTTAAGTTTTCGAAAATCTGCTTGATTAAATAAACAGAACTGTCCAAATGTTAAATTGGAAGAACCTCAGAATGCCTTTTGAGTTTCAGGTGCAGCTTCTCTTCAACGGTCATTGGATGGCATGACACTGACAGAAGAGATGGTACTCCATGGTGAAGGGAATATGAGTGCTTTCCTGGAGCCACTGTATTGTAAGTACAATCAAACCTTTCACAAGTAAGTGTCCAATCAGACTCTTTCCAGGATATAAAAGGTAGGAAACCACTGTTTTACACAACCATAAACTTGCACTACTATCAATGAATTATTCATCAACATGAATATTAATGCCAACGGTAAACTTGTTTACATGCATGAGAAGCTGGGTTTTCCAATGCCCGAATAATACATAGAATAATACCATAAAATTGATGAGGTAATGTTTTTGATGGAGATGGAAGCGAAATGCAAAGCAAGGAGTAAGGCTGAGAATATACTTGCTTTTAACTACGTGTTTATCATGTCTGCTTAGCATCATTTTTAATCATTGTTTTGTTTCGTTCGGGCATTTATACACATCCTGTGACATTAACATTACACATTCACAAGCTGTAATATGTGAGTGACCTTTAGAGGCAGTGTGGGCACCAGATGTAAGGTAACAGGGAGGATAGAGGTTAAAAAGGACAGACAGGCCACAGCATGTTTGGTTCAGAGGCCTTGCCTACCACCATTGTTTTTTCTGTTATAGTCTCAAAATTAACAAAATGTCTACTTCCTTTATTGGTGCAATGTTCATCATTAAGGTTAGACCAACAGGCAACCTCAAGCAGAGAAATTGCAGTCCCCCCCCTCATCCACTAGGGGCTGACTCCAAAAGGGAGCAGATCCCCATAGACTCCCATGTTAAAAAGGCCAACTTCACAGCAGAAATAAACATGTTTACAGCCTGGTTCAAAAAGAACAATTTAAGGGTTAATAGGTCAAGTTTGCCTTCATGACAACTGTGGGGGGAGTGAATGTATTTATAACTCATCCCTTTAGATGTTATTTAATCTGGAAATTCTTCATAATTAAGGGTGTGTCCCTTTGATTGGCAGGTGTCAGATATCCAGCAGCAAGGAGGCAGAGGGTTGCACAACCGCGGTTTTTAGCCGGCTAACAGGGCGCCTTTACTTTAGCCCACCCACCTCCGTTAGCTGGTTAGCTCCGGATTAGCTTTGTTAGCTCATAGCTACCGCAGCTCAGAGTTTGATGGGTGTCAATCATCCCTTCCCCATGCTCACAGGCCCGTCTCAGCACCACTTCGTCGCCCATTTTTGTATTTTAGTGACTGTACTCGCGACGCTGCCAAGATGGCGAAGGTGGGAACCTCTCAACGAGCCTCAATTCAGCTCTTCAGAAACCTACGGGTCACGTGGCGGAAGGTTTGTCCATATTTTTTTTACAGTGTATGGGTTAGACCCTAATACGAATTTGGCAGCTCAATCCAGTCTGAGCGTTCTAATGTCCCTCTTGTGGCATTTTCTGCTAACAGGTAGTACACAAGCAATATGGACAAGTATGCTTAAGCTTACACAAACATGGGGTTAATAGCAGCCATATTCTCAACCTGAAGAGAGACAGCATCCTTTTAAAAGCACCTTTGAAACACAAAGGCAATACAAAGTGTTCTACACAGGCAAAGAAATGTACCATAATAAAAGAATACAAGAACATATGATCAAATAGTAAACCCAAAATAATTTTGGAAAAGATGTGTAACATAATAGTTCAGTTACAGTGCAGTATGAAGTGGGGCCATTAACCAGAGGCAGGAAGTTTACTCCGCATCTGTTTGCTGCAATACTACTTAAATGCATTAGATTTTTACTTGAAGTTCTACCACCTGACTGTCCCTTAAATATCTGAATTGTTTATATTCTACAAGTTATTCAGAAATATATTGTGGCCCTGATATATTTGACATCATAGAAAGGGGCTATTGTGCTAAGTTTTCCTGGTTCTTGGTAAAACTCTGGCAGCAGTATTCTGAAGGGGCTGAAGTTGTCTGATCATTTTTTGAGAAGACCAGAGAGAAGATGGTTATAGCAGTCAAGTTTACTTGAGATGAAGGCATAAATGAGCTCTTCGATTGATTCTTGATATTTGTATGAGATGATAAATAATCGATTTATTTACAGGTCAGAGCCAAATAAAACTGTAAGAATTATTTTCTAACGACAGATGTTGTAATCCTGAACACGTTTCCCATATTTTAAACTGGTCTGACAGTAAGAACTTGCAATGACGCTTATGCAAGAGCTGAACAAGGAAGATATCTTCCCTCATATCTGCCCCCATTTACTAGTATTTGGCTTGTCATCCTGTCACACTTTGTCCCTTCTATTTTCCCACGCTGTCAAACCCACCTCAGCTCTGCCTGCTATGTTTCAAGCCAATCAGCCTGATCTCTGCTCTTTTAAACTGTCTTCTGTTATCCTGGACAACCCACCTTCCCCTCATCTCCTTCTCCTCCTTATACCAGAGAGGTTATTCTTTTATGACCAGCTTTTTTTTTTCTATTAGATGTAGCCCATTAATAATGGTTAAGACATTGTTATTAAGTACTTTTAAACATTTAATTACAGTTAAACATTTATACATTTCTTCTTAAGTTAATGTTGGTCTGTCAGGGCCAACTTCTACTAGGTGATGTTATTTCTTGCCAACTCTGACAGTGTGTACAAATGATCCACCATTTATGACCACCTTTATGCCAGCATATGTGTATGCAGCCATTCTATGCAGAATAATTGTACGACTTAAAGAACAGGGTGGAATATCTACTGAAACCATTGGAATCGCTTCCTGTTGTGATCTAATTATTTAGAAAATCTTGCTCACAGTTTATCTTGTGTGAACTTTGGATGGAAAGTCAGGCAGAAAATCTGTGAAATCTGTGCCGCTTTGACTTGTGAGGAGTCTGGAAGATGAAGATACACTGTGCTTTGAAAATTATCTCTCTCCTCTTCTCCATGTCTGCATTGCTTGTAAAAGCACCTTTAGATAAATGCTCCATAAACACAGCTCATTTCATTTATTGATAACTTTTTCAAGAACATGTAGAGCTAAACATGTTTAGTAAAAAATGTTTTACACATCAGCATGTCATTTCTTACATCATTGTGGAGGAACTTTGGCTCATTTTTCTTAATAATGTTGCTTCAATTCATTGAGATTTTCAGGCATTTATTTATGTACAGGTCTCTCAACATCCAAGCATTTCAGTCTGGACTTTGAGCCTTTTCCAACACCTTGATCCCTTGCTGTTTCAGGCATTCTGTTGTAGATTTGATGCTGTGTTTGGGACATTGTGCTGCTTCCCGACTAAATTTTAGTCAAACTTCGAATGTCAGACAAATGGTCTTAAGTTTGACTCTGAAAAGCTTTTGTACATTCATATTTGACTCAATGAGTGCAATGTTTCTAGGCCCTGTGGCTACATAACAAGCCCAAACCATCATAGCAGATTATGGTCAAACCTTTTTAATTTGGTTTTATCTAGGACTTAAGCCATCCTGCCATGTTCTGTTTTAGAGAAAAGAAGCTTGTAATAACCAATAATGTAATACCTCCCAAAAAAGTGTAACCTTTAATACGTAGGCGTACCGAGGGCGGGGCGAAGCCCACTGGTTTTGACTGATATTTAACAAAGATAAATAAATTAAAGGGTTTCCCTATTAAATGAGTAGGTAAGCCAGAAAGACTGGAGAAAAAGGCATAAGTAGTGGAAAAATATAACAATTTTATTTTTTACACTGACAAGTAAAACAACTTTATTTAATAGTCAATTATGTCATTAAAATGTCCTAATATTCTAAAAAAAAAAAAAAAAGGGACCACAAACACCGACAAATTCCCTTTAAAAGTAAACGTGAAATAAAGAAAGAAATTAAACACGGCAAACCCAAATTAAGTTACACAAAACAGCAAACATTAGTAAAGAAATCAAAAATACTCCACGCCACCAATAAACAAGCATATTGAGTGTGAGGGCCTATCAAATACCAGTACTTCAGGGGATCGCAATAATTAAAAATGTTTAGACTAGCAGGAGGTAGTTTAACGCAGCATAATCCTAGACCAAAAACATTAACTAACCACACTGAGGGCACAGTTAAACAGCAGAGGCTAACTCCTCATCAAACGTCCATGGACTGACCCAGGCTTATAGGGCTTTCTCAGGAGCAGCTGATCACAAAGCTTCCTCCTCTCTCACACATACTGCATATTCCAACAGACAGCTGTCCCAGAGCCCGAGACATTTGGCGTGCACACCTTTAATAAGTCAGCAATCAGGAAATCCTGGAGGTAAACGGAGGAGGAGGGATGACGCCTCGCAGGTGGTGCGTTTGCCGGCGCAGCCCCGTAGGAAAAACCGCTACTCGCTGTCAATACACTGGACCCGGTTACAAAAGTAATAACATTTTACCAATAAAGATATTACATTATTGGCTGGTTATTACATCATCGGGCTAGCTTTTTTTTTTTTTTTTTAAACTTAGCCATAGGCACCTTTAGATAATCAAGTATTATTATTTATTCTTAAATCTCTCCATTGCTGAATTTAGATCTTAATGCTGGACCTGACAAGAGGGGTGGGGGCAAAAGAAAGGAGAGAGTAAAGAGAAGAGTAAAAGACAAGGATACACTAGAAAGAAAGTAACAGCATCAGCTGTTCAATCCAAACAGGAAACATCAGACAACCAGCTGCTACACCTTTAAGGAAACAGAAAACCACCAGAAAAACAAAGCTGACAATCATCGGGAGCACCTGTAAAAAAAACATGAATATAACTGTAGTTATTGGTGATTAAACCCAAAACACAACACAGTGACTTTATCAACACACAGGTTAGTAAATGTGGGGGCAAAAAATCAGGCATGAATAGTGATCGGCATTTAAAAAATCCTTTAAAAATGTAGTAACTGCATCAAATATATAGGACGGCATTTCTTGAAAATAGCTATTTTTTTTATAAAGTTTGTGAGTTAGTTAATTAACTATGGATCATATATTTATCATATTCATTCATCAAGAATACGTGCCTTAATTACACTTTTCTAGTCATATGTCAACCAACATGTGGTTCTGTGTCTTGCTAAATGACACTTCAATCAATTGTCCCTGTGACTTTCCAGTTGGTAGACGACCGGAAGTAGACCGGTAGTCTCCTCCTCCTGAGCTAAAGCTGAGGCAGCTTTGGTTGGTTGTAAAAGCCAATTTTGATAATAATTTGCTTTCATATGTGAATGATGATTTCATGTCAGTGTCTCTGTTGGATGTTGCGTCGTCAGATGAATTTATCACTTTTCTTTTTTAGAAAACATTTAATCAAAGCTCAATTGTTAAAAATATTCAGTCCTCACTTATAACTGTATTTAAATGACTGGGCTGTTGCTAAAGTGATGTTTAACTGGTCCAGGTAGATATCTGCCCTTCCTGATACTGGTTCTACTGGAGGTTTTCCTTCCTTTCTACTGTCACCCACCGCCTTGCGGATGCTCAGGATGGAGGACTGAATTGAAGAAACAATTCAATGCCTTCAGTCAGCTCCTCTAGTTAGACAGTTGTTTTCATGATTTGGCTTATAAACCGTTATTATAAATTGGACTGATGGGCATCATGTTATGGATTTATTTACCCTTGATTATAATTGGACTATAATGAATTGGATTAAGTTGGACTTTTATCTTTAAACATGCCACTATGGGATAACATCTGTCGTGAATTGGTGCTATATAAATAAAGCTGAAATTAAATTGATTTAATTATGGAGCTTAATGGGTAGTAGGTCTTCTCCAAATACATTAACGATGTCTTTCCTCCTTGGCCTTTTTAACACTCACCTGAAAATTGCCAACTTACACTTGCTGATTACTCATTAATTATCCAGTTTATTTTCGAAAATACCAGTAAAAAATACAAATAAATCGTATTTGTCTGTTGTAATTCCGATAGCTTTAATATTGGGCTATAAACACCAGGAACCATCTCTTCTTTAACATACTATTACTTTGATAAGAAAATAGTTTAATGCATTCAGATTTAAAGATGCCTCTGGGCAAACTTAGCATAACTGAAAAAGAAACAACAAATGAGGAAGAACATGCATGTCAGCAGAAAAATGTCTATAAAATTGTAATTTGGTGGTTACAGTCAATAACTGTGGACTCTAAATGTGCTCATCAATATAACTGAAGGGCCTTGTTGAGACTTGTTGAGGTCTCTTAGGAAACACGAGGCAATCATTTGAAGACTGTCCTCTTTGAGAGTGAGTCAGCAATCTGAAAGCTGCTGCTAGAGAAGACATATTCAGGAAGGTGCAGCTTCCTGAATAAGCCCACAATAATGAGCTGTGGACATACTTTTCTTTCATATGGAGGAAAAAGCAATTGCATGTTAGATATTTCTGCTTACACTAGCCAAGGGACAAAAATATATATATTTTGGTCTGATAGATGCGATACCTATTGTAGGTACAAACATAAATCTAATGCTTGCTTTAGGGGGAACAATAACAATACTCTGAGGTGTAGCGCAGCGCTCCTGGTCATCATTCCAGATGTCACTTTTGTCATAGAAACTGTGTCGGATCAGAGCTATTTGTCTTTTTCCACAAGTATCCGGAAGGTCCTATGGGTGCCGCTGATCTCCTGGAGGAGTGCTAATATTTCAGCTCACTCAGGATGAGGAAAATCCACCCTTCAACTAAAATTCTGCATCTGTGTTAGCATAGCCCAGGGGTGGGCAACTCCGGTCCTCGAGGGCCGGAATCCTGCAGGTTTTATAAGTATCTCTGCTCCAACACACCTGACTCAAATTAATGAGTAATTGTGCAGAGCTTGACATCAAGCTAATTACCAATTGATCTCAGTCAGGTGTGTTGCAGCAGGGGTGCATGGAAAACCTGCAGGAATGCGGCCCTCGTTGCCCACCCCTGGCATAGCCAATAGTCTAACTGGCCAAGATATCCGATACAGGTCATTGGTTTTCTTAACTTCCATATAAAGCTCTTTTAGGCCAAGTTTCATTGTATCTTCAAGATCTCAGAGTCCTATATTTTCCCAGCAGAACATGTTGCTTTAAGGCTACGGGTTAACTTGTGGTTCCAAGAGTTTCTCAAAGTAAAATGAGACTCAAAGCGTTCAGGTTTCAGCCCCCTCACTGTAGAATCAGCTCCCAGTTTGGGTTCAGGAAGCAGACATCCTCTCTAACTTTACAATTAGACCTAAAACTTGCCTTTTTGATCAAACTTATAGTTAGAGCTGGCTTGGTGACCCTTGTTTAGTTACACTGCTATAGGCTTACACCGCTGGTGGACGTCTCATGATGGACTGAGCACCTCCCTGAAATTTTCTGCCTTTGCTCCTTAAATTCATGACATTGTTGTCGTCATTAACTTGTGCTTTTTCTTCCTCAGCAGGTATCCCTGGCTTAGAGTTAGAGTTGCTTATTGACCCCTCTTATCCTGTCCTCTCCACCCCAACCACTTGAGACAAATGTCTGCCCTTTCAGGTTCTGATGGAGGCTTTCTTCCTGTTAAAAAGGGACTTTTTTTCTCTCTGCTGTCACCCACCACCTCATGGATGCTCAGGAAGAGGAAATTCCACTGGGTTCCTTAGGAAATTATTTCCCTGAATTTGCTTGTATTGTAAGATTTATAAGAGTTCACAGAGAGGTGTTAGTGTGGGGGCCAGTGCATAAACAGCAACCAGAGCAGGAGTTCACAAAAAGAAATCATTTATTGTCCAAATAAAAAGAAATTTTTTTTTATTTTATGTGAAAGAGGTGGGAAAGCTTCCTTCCTTAAAAGATCCGACCAGCCAGATTTTCCTGAAGCTAAGGAGGGAAGAAACAAAGTAATGCCAGGCTTTTCCGTTCTTTTCAGGAGCTTTTCTCCTTTTCTACATTAAAGTCATATAAGATACTTCCCTCCAAGGCTGTGAGGTTTTTCTGGGTCCTGGTGCTGTTCCTTTCCAACTCTTTCCCAGCTCCTCTTTCCTTTGTCTGCTCTCAATCTTCTCCCAGCTCTCCAGCCCTTCTCTGATGAGGTTGCTTAAGCAGCTGCACCAGTCACTGCAGTGCAGGTCTCTGGGAAATGTAGTTTTAGGTCCGGCCACCATTTGATGCTTTTGGACTGGAATGTACCGGCCCTCTACTACATGACCTCTCATGAGGTCACAGTATGAAGACAGTTATTATTAATTGGACTATTGTGGATCATTTAATGGATTTGTTTTAATTGGATTGGACTACAATAAATTGGATTTAATTGAACTGTGTCTTTAAAATTGCCCTAAGATGGCTTTGTCATAAATTGGCATTTTACAAATAAAGCTTAATTGAATTATCTAGGTTGTTAATTGTAATGAATTGGTTTTATATGTGGATGAAGTAATTCCATCCATCCATCCATTTTCTGTACCGCTTAATCCATGCAGGGTCGCGGGTGGGCTGGAGCCTATCCCAGCAAGCATCAGGCGAGAGGCAGGGCACACCCCGGACAGGTCGCCAGTCTGTCGCAGGGCCGGATTAAGTAATTGATGATAGATATACAATTTGTGTTATTGGATTATCAAACAATTGGACTGAATTTAATTAGATGGCTATGTATCTTTAGAAGTGACTTGAGAATACTTTGATTTGAATTGACACTATACAAATAAATTGAATTGGGACGGTCAATAGAAATAGTTTTAGTCCTAAAAGAGAGACCCCTCAGGTGCCACTACTGTTCAACTGCTCTTAAACAGTAAAAAAGGTCTTTCGTTTTGCACTGTTTACTGGAATCTTTCCAGTTTTCTGCTGCCCTTGTGTTCCCTGAGGGAAAAGAAAAAAGAAAACTGCAAGAATCTTGAGGAAGTTTCTGCCAAGTGTGTGAACAAATGTTGAAAAGAGGACCTCGTTTGACATTAGCTGGATCAAACTAGTCCAGTTTTGATGCTCATCTTGCAGGCAACGATTCATCGGTAACTAACATGATCCCATTTGAATGAGTCACACGTGTATATTCACATTTCATGAGTCATGATGGCCTGGAATCTGGCCAGAGCTGAAGGAGAGACATCAGTCAAAACTGTGTCCCGTGTTCAAATCAGGTTGCAATAAGATGCTTTCAGAGAAATCACGTCGAGGGCAAAAATGCTGCAGCCCACACAGAAACATGATTATCAAGCTGCCGTTACTTAGGAAAGGTTTTCTATTCTGTATCCTCACATATCCTGACATCACCTCGGTGCCTTACACAGTAAATCATCATGGACTATGTTTCAGTGTTGCGTGCATGACACTTTCTATGATGTGTAAACACTGGACAAAGCTTTGTTCACTTTATATGAATGCACTCATTGGGCTGCAGAAAACATGACAGCTTTATTTTAACATATTGGAGACGTTCCCTGTGAGAGATAATGGCCCCTGAGGAGAGAATGGGCTTTTAGAGTGAAATCAACCCAAGCAAACTGACGCCACTGACACTGGGGGCCGCTCCTGAGTGACTGCAGCTTAGTGAAAGATGACATGACAAGCACATAGTGCTTTCTGCTGCACATCCCTGGTGTCATAAGTGACCCACTTTCACCCCTCCTCTAATTGCTATTCCCTCTTTAAAACTGTATTACTGTTCACTGCGGAGGATTCAGAGTGCAGCAACAGTTTGAAGTGAATCCCACACAATGCAAGGGGAATTAGTCTTAACTGTCAAAGAGCAGGAGTGTGTTTATTTAGTAAAATTAAAAGATAATATGTATATACAGTCGTATTGCCTGACATCTCTTGTGCATATTTAAGTGTTACTGTAGCTGTGTACATATTCAGCAGCCAGATCTTCTGAATGATGTCCCAAACATCGAGGGTTGTTTCACAAAACCTACATGGCTGGTTAAGCTGTAATTTTCCACTACAATACTTTAGAATCATAAACTGACATGTTACAGTTTCCAGGAAATGTATTTTTTGGAATAAATGTCATTTAAATTAACAACAGTAGCCTCTAGGAATAAGAAAGATTTCAGCAATGAAAAGAAAGTATGTGGTACACTAGGACTATAGAAACAGAAGCTAGACTTAACTAATAAACCTGATTCTGGGCCAGGCGGGGCGATTACATGAGTAACACCCACTCTTTTCTTTTAGTATCCCTCTGTGCAGCTCTCACCATTTGGCTTCAGAACTGTCTTAATCCTTTATGACAGATCCAACAGGGGTTAGAAACATTCCTCAGAGATTTTGCTCCATATTGACATGATAGCATCACACAGTTGCTGCACATCCATCTGAATATTGCCGCTCAAATGGAGACTCACAAGACCAGGCAACAATTTTCCATCTTCTATTGTCCAGTTTTGGTGAATAAGTGAACGGGTGTATGTAATAAATTGGCCAGTGAGTGTATATGAGAAAATGTTGCAAGGTTTATTCTGGATCTTCTGGGTGTGTCAATCCCTGTTACATAGCTGGCAGAAAGCAAACCTCCCCCGTTTTCTTGTTCTCCTGCTGGGCTTCAATCACAGGGGATCCTCCATGAATGAATAAAACATCTCCATTTAATTTAGAAGGCAGTCAAAATGAGGCACTTTTCACTCCGGGCTCTCGCGTTCCATAAGCACTGTGTGGTTGAATTCAGAGCTGTTAATGAAGTGTGCTAAAGTGTTGTAGAGGCAAAAATCTGGGAACAGCCTATTTTTACACAGTGCAAATTGAGCAATTAATTTATTTACAAAATAAATCCGAGAGGCAGCAGCATGAACATCTAAAACATGATCTTGTGATGCAAAGATCACACATTCACGTCAACCGCAAGGAAATATCTTTGGTTATGTGACTGAAAAACACTCCACTGAACTCTGGATGTGAAATCTTCGGACATGTTGCACCACTGTGAACATTTGAGCAACAAGAAGCTTTCAGTTGCTATAATTCCACTTATTTTTAGGAAATGATTAATCAATCACTGACATAATTATATATTAAGTTATGAGTTTTAAGAAAGATTTGATGACAGTGACTCTGCAGCTTTGCTTTGATCTAATAGTAATATAAACTTAGCACAAAAAGTTAGGGAAATCTTTGTTTGGTGGATTATTTCTCCCATTTAATAATACCATTTGTCAGGGTGCATGGAAGGTGCAGAGGCAGGACACAAATGCAGGGTGAGGAGGCAGGCAGGACACAAGCAGACGTAGGAGAAGAGGATCCGTTGGGAAGTAACAGAAGGCGCTGCCATAGCAGGATACAAAGACGTAGATACTTAAATAACCCAACAGGCGAATGAGACGAAAAGAAAACAAAGGGAATCAGCGTGAAGATGACAAGGATCTGGCTACGAACTAAAGAAACCAAATGGTATACAGCAGGGATCCTTAATCCTGGTCCTTGAGGGCCGGTTCCCTGCAGGTTTTAGTTGTTTCCCTGCTGCAACACGTCTGACTCAAATCAATGGATAATCAACAGACTTCTGCAAAGCCTGACATCAAGCTGTTGGAGATCCATTTAATCTGAGCCAGGTGTGTTTCAACAGGGAAACATCTAAAACCTGCAGGAAACAGGCCCTCCAGGATCAGGATTGATGATCCCTGGTATTTAGGCACTGAGGAGTAATATCTAAATATGTATGAAAATTAAGACCAGGCTTTGTGAACATGAAACAAACACAAAGGAATAACCCTACGGAATAAAACAGGCGATCAGCTGGATGAGCAGCTCAGATTCAACAGCTTGGTCGGCGAGAACAGCCCTTTTAACCACTTGGGGGGGGGGAACAAACAAAGCAGAGAGGGTTTTCATAGAAACTTAGAAAATGTTCCAACTTGATGAATACTGTTGATGTGGGACTTTTATTTAAGTTCAGATAACCGCACATTAAAATGATTCCTCCAACAACTTCTCCCTATATTATGATTTTACACTCTGAGACCTCCAATAGACACTTTTGCACTTTGCAGACTACAGCCTGAAACAAATAGGTGCAAAATTAGGACTTTATTATTAAATTCTTTCCACTTGCAAACGCTTTCCCCTCCATATAAGCAGCAGACTCCTCCTCTTCTCATCATCACTTCTACCCGAGTCATCGCCCAGGTGACTGAAAAGGAGCAGACCCAGTGACTAAGAACAAAACCAAAACCCTAGACCGTGACACAACTGGTGTTGTATTATACATCGTTGGAAAGCCTGATTAGTCACCTTTACTACAAGGTATAACTTGTAAGTGACTTGTCATGCTTTTGCAGAATGAGCATCACAGCTAAATGTGTGGGATGTGGTCCCAAATAATGGTCCAGCATCTGCAACATTCGGATGGTTTTCACTCAGTGTCGTCTTATAGTCCTTATGTTTGTCCACATCATTCACGTGCTAATGCTGTTTTGGACACTAAAAGCAAACTTTTAACAACAAACAAGGTGATTTTTTTTTCAACAACTCTTACTGTGATTCACACATACAGTATGTAGACTGGAAAAACAGGGTTATGGGCTTGAGCTGTGTCATAATGTCTGCTGATTTCCTCTTTGTTTACTTTGCGTTGAGGAGCCTATTCAAGGTAACACTAGTGCAAACCTTGCTGACAAGAGTTTTCATTTATCTACACATACATCATGTATTCAGGTCGTGATGGACCAATCTTTCATGTTTTTCTAAAAGCAGACATCTGTACAGGACTATAGTTGAGATCTAACCACAGCCTGGTATTTTACCTAATCTAAATATGATAATAATGTAATGATAATAAGCTCATCTTCCACAGGTTTTTATGTGGCTGACTAGAAGACTGGACATGGTGACTATGGAACCATAAGCTTATTATTAAAGACAGCAAGATTAAATATCTCATTTTTACTGCCCCGTTTGCTATAATTTGCTCTCAAACACTCTAAAAACAAGTTTAAATTTATCACACACCAATGCACAAACAGCAGTCAACTGGGACTTAATAAAATATAGCATCACCCACACAAATGGACTTCATTTGCTATTTTATCCAGCAGTTGTCTTTGAGATCTTTTGCTACTGGATAATCTATACATGGATCTAAAGGGGCAGCTTGTAACTTTAAGCACTGACTCTTGTTGACTATTGTAGCTTGTTGACAAGACTTGGAAGCTGTATTTGCATCACTCAAAAGCTAATAATGTGGGCTCTGTTTTAAGCTATGTGTCAGATTAGGCCGCATGAAGCAGGAGTTGAAAGAGAGAAAGTGAGGAAGTTTAGGCACAGCAAGTGTTGTCAACTATATCTAATGTACCGCATCTTAAGTCTGCTACAGAATAAATAACTAAATGTCTCTGGGTGATGCCATATGCTAATTATTTTTATTCATGAAGTCACTGAATCACATTTACATCTGTTATGTTCAAGCATTTTACATCTGTCTTTTTTCTCCTCCGCTACTTCCTGTGTTTACATAGGCTGTATTCGACCCACCTGTAGTTGTAATAAAGCGCTCTTATTCACATTTTGATTGAAAGGTGTTCAGTTTTTAAGCATTGTGTTAAACCTTGACTTTTATAAGCATACTCCAATAATGTTCCTGTTGTCTATTCTTTATATTCTTGTTACGATTCTTTTGCTATCAGACACTTCAATTCTTACGCCTACCTGACATGTTTGGACGCCCGTCTTCTGTCTTCCTAACCATTACTCATCTTAAGTAAAAGACATGTACAGTGATTCCTCAGGCAGGAAGTTGGAAATGATAGGATGTCTTGAATATTTTAGACATTTGTCCGCTGCTGTGTGGAAGCTGCTCCTCCAACACTCGGCTGTGTTTCAGCTGCACAAACCTGAGCATCCCTGCCACTTAACACTGGGCAGACCACACGGCTCACACATGACAGATAACTATATCCTGTCCTTGCAGAGCAACACTGATCACTCTTTTTTCTATTACGTTTCCAAGGTTTACCCTAAAATTTACTAGATCTTTTTTTTTTTGGCTGGCTGCTTAAAGTCTAATACGTAGATAAATCTGACAACAAATGTGCCAAGTTAGCAGCACTGGCCACAGCAGCCGGATATTTCTTCACGATGCACCAACAGTCGGGGGGAATTTATTGTCATAATGATGTTTTTTGCAGTAAAGATTTACTGGACTGGGTCATCTGGACTTTTGTGATATGAGGAAACAGTTTTTTAGGGGATAATATGACCAGTTTATGACTATAATGCCAAATTTGCAAGATTTCTCATATTGATCATTTTCTGTCTGATTATAGTTGGTCTTTATTTCACCTGCTGAGCAGCACCTCTTTAAATTCATTTGTGCCCACTGACACACTCTGTGTTTACAGTAAAGTTTTTAGACAACTCGCCCGTAAGCTATTGGAGTGATCAGGGCCGGACCCTTCACCTCAAACCTTACTAGCTCTTACATAATGTGCAGCTGCTTATGTATTGAATGGAAGTTTGTATATATTCACATGATGTTTAATCAAGAACAAGTGACCAGCAAGTCAGAACTAAAAAGAAATGTAAATATGCAAGATGTGTGTGTGTCATGCTTTACTCTGCACCATACGGTCCAAAATCAATAAACAGTGCTTTAAGCAGCTATGACAATAAACTAATACAATAAAGTAAATCAATTCTGCAGTAGAGAGAAATAAATGTGTTATTTTGAGCTTTAAAGGTCTAAATGGGCCAAATGTGGCTTTACAGGAGTTGTTTGAAGATACTTTAAAGGTACAGTGTGCAAGAATTATTGACATAAAGATGGACATAGAAGCAACTTCAAATACCAGAATGGACGGTGGCCGTCATTGGCCAAAATTCTTCCAGACATAAACATGTTTTCATAAATGAGTGGATCCAGTGGCCTCAGGTGCAGCGATGACTCCACTACAGGTAACTACTTCAACATTGGTTCAATCCATTGGTTCACACTCCCCTTACACACTAACCCTCCGTTTGCACGTTTTCACGGAGGCTCCGCCACATTAAGAGCCGTCCCAAACCACGTAGTGTGGAGGGGGCGAGTGGACCGTTCATCCCTTAGGTAGCGAGTCTGCAACGCTCCACACTTTTCAGCTGGTGCAACAGCAAAATGTAGAAATGTAGAAACAATCTACAAATACAAGTCCTGCATGTTTGTCACACTGACAGAAAATCCCCAAAGGTTTAGAAAGATAGAACGAAACTAGCAAATCTTCCTCTATGCTGACGTTTGATTTGATGGAAGCACAATTAGCAAAATTCATTCATTTGTTTGACTGCAAATGTCAAACGGTAATGGGGTTGAAAGACTTGTGGAATCAGTACTGAATAACTCCTGTCATTACCATTTATCATGGTTGCTGAATCTATGTTGTTTCAATAAAACACCCCACAGTAAAGTGATTACATACCAATAAAAACATAGTTTTTAATGATATATTACATTTATGTGTCATCCACCTTTGAGTTTGTTACACGCTGTACCTTTAAATCTTCCATTTCATCTTGCACCGGTCTGAATGAAGACAACCAAGAACGAGGGGTCTCAGTTGCAGTGTGATCCATTACTAGGGCCAACAGCTTGAGTAGAATACAGTGACACACACTCTCACTGTAATTTGACCATAAAAGAGTCAGCCTTTCTCACATGTAAATTTATGGAGGCGGTCGTAACATTTTACAGCTGGTGCTCTGCGCTGGATGTGATGATATTTGCTCGGAGTAAATATCAAGTCATGATCCCAGATGATGTGTTTCACCGCAGACGAGCCATAACCATCTCTACAATTATCTTAATTACTGTTAAAACTGCTATCATTGACCAATTGCTAGCAGTAAAATAGCAGGCAGTGTGCCCGATGATAAAAATGCAAGCATGATTAGCAGTATAACTCCTGCGTACTATAATTATGCTGGCTTTTCTTTTTTAGCTTTTTTAATTTGTCACTGTATGTTAACGACAGACAACTATATTGAAGATTTTCTATCTTTGATTTAGTTAATTGTGAAAAACAAGATGTTCGCTATATAAAATCCCCTCCGGGTCACCGTGAAATCATCAGGAATGTGGCCTTTATCAGTTTAGACTCCTTTTACCACTTAATTTATTTACAGATCAACAAATCAGTTTGAGGGGATAAAAAAAAGAACAAAAGAAGAAAATGAAAGAAATGAAAGTCCTTGTTTTCATTTCTCTCTGTGAAGTCGATTGTTTCCCTGCAGACTGCCTTGTCTTTGATAACAAGCAAAACCAGCAAACCTTCAGAGGAATCCAACCACACAGGGACCTTAATTAAGAAATAATTTACTACTGTTTTAATTATTTGAGTTGTTTGAAGTGATGTGATAATTTTACACTTACAAACTTCAGCCTACCTTTAGACAGCAGGCATGTGTGAATGTAAATTAACATATTCTATCAACTTGGGGAAAAAACATGAAATGATTTGCTTGGGATTTGAAAACTAAGACAATTAATTTCTCTTAATGCATGATGGACTTCAGTTCAGTCTACGTTCCATCACCTACGGTCATGAGCTGTGGAGATAGTGACTGAAAGAACGAGATATGGGATTGTTCCACAGGGTGTCTGGGAGGGGCTCAGAGCAAACTCAGAGCAACTCGTCTGCATCAAGAAGAGCCAGATGAAGTGTCTTGGGCACGTCTCACCGGGTGGAGACCCCCAGGAAAACCCAGGACACACTGGAGAGTTTATGTAACTTAGCTCGTCTGGATCCCCCAGGATGAGCTGGAAGAACCGGATGGATGGATGGATGGATGGATGGATGGATGGATGGATGGATGGATGGATGGATGGATGGATGGATGGATG
>JAOXYM010000021.1:23056648-23067292 GCA_028567055.1 Leptatherina wallacei
GGGGGGGGGGGGGGGGGGGGGGGGGGGGGGGGGGGGGGGGGGGGGGGGGGGGGGGGGGGGGGGCTTGAAAACAGATGGTAATTGTGCCAAAATGGCCATTTTTGAGACCTCGCCTGAACTATCTGTACTATTCTTCTTAGATTTTGTTCTGCTTCACTTTATTATAGTTGACCTTTGCAGGAATAATGTTCCCATATTATCATTTGCTACAGCTGCATCATTCCAAAGAAGTATTCACATTCATCCTTAAAGTATTTGTGTTTAATTTGTGCTATGTCCCATCTTCATTTACGACTGATATTTACACATCTAAACAAATCTCATAAGTGCTTTCTTAACTATCCAAAAATATTCAAATAGACCACATGGTTGTAAAGATATCATTTCATCATGGGTGTGTCATTTTCATGTAGAGGCCTACAAAAATACCACAGGGCTTAAAAGGTGGAGGAGTCATTTTCAAATTGGTTGCCCCGATGTTTCTGTACATTTGTATTCATTTAAAAGAAATGGTCGGACTTTGTTTACAAGTCCAATTAAAAGTTCAAATGACAAAATATAGATTTTCTTTTCTATCATATATTTCATGTTTTCAGGGGTTAAAGTCTAAATTATATTTGTTCTTAAATATCATCATGCTTCTTAACATATTCTGCAGTTAATGTAGTGATATATGTATCACTTTTGAAAAGCTGACAAATCTGAATTGACAAAACCTTAATTTTTTGGGATTTATGCGCCAGTGCTCTCAAAGTTAAAAACAAATCCCAAGAAGTGGCAAGAACCATGAGCCTCTGCTGTTGCATGTAAAGATATTTTCAAGTAGTGAATGACTGATCACTGCTGATGAGTTTGAAGCTTTTGGTAAGAGCCTCATTTAGAGAGGATAGCCCATTGAGCCATTAGAGAGCAGCTCTCAGCTCTCTTTCTCCTCTCAGGCCATGACTATGAAAAGAAGGCATTCTGGGACAAAGATCCGTGTATTCCTTGTCTGGCTCCAATACACAATAAGAGATACTGGAGCAGGACCTGCAAGTTTCCTTCACGGAAAGTTGGATAAGACGAGCAAACAGAATATTGGAGGAAATACATCCATTGTTCATACAACCTAAGAGATTTGGTTTTGGACATTTTGATATAAAAAGTCTCCACTAATTATCAAAAACCCTACAATTTATGTAAAACATGAGCCTAATCAGAAAATAAATACGTCGAATTCTATAGTTTGACTTGTTGGAAGAAAAAACTCGTCACAAACTTTTCCCAGATGCTCCATCCAAGTTAAATCTGGTCTGTTTCTAGACTGAATGTGAATTAAAGGACCTGCCAGGGCCAGAGAAACAGCCAACAGTCATGGGGTGGGTGGTCCCGTCGTAGAGGCTTCAGAAGACGCATCCTCATTGTTCGGGTCCCTGGTCTGAACGTCTGTGTTTGCCCTTTTCATTAGACATTCTAGTGTCATCTGAGGAGGATAAATAAAACGGGCTGAGGTCAAAGGGAAGGAGCGGTTGGCTCCGGTGTTTAAATGTGTTTTAACAGTTACTTAAAGCTCTGCAGAGCCTCTCTGCCACTTCCAAATGATGGAAATGAGCCTGGAGAGTTTGCAGAGCTGGCAATAATCCGGGATGTAAGAGAGGGAAAGTCTGCTAGTGTAAGAAATGACTTCCTTTGAGGAAAGCGATTCTTAAAGGGATCAAATTTCATGTGAAAAAACAAAACAAATGCAACGTAATTATGCTTCCTTTAATTAAGTTCACGTTTTTGTATTTATGAACAATAGAATCAGCGTGCACTGAGATTTTAAGGCCTTTTCTCTGTCTAAACAGCTGTATGGTCAAAAGACGGGGATGAATCAACCTGTGGATTAATGTGGTGAAGGGAGATTAGCGGAGTTTCAGTTTTGGCCACAACAGCTTGACTTGTTGCATTTGACGCTTCAATTGTGCAATTAAGCTGCTGCTAAAAGGCACACTTTGGGGGACATATTTGTTAGATTTTTTTTAAAAAAAAAGGGGGGTGGGTGGGTGGGGTTGAAGATAGGATATATCAAAGTGTCTTAAATGGAACTAGACATAAACAATAAACCCACACAGCAGATTCTCTATAAATTGTGCAGCTCAAAGTCAGTCTCCAGTCGTGAAGTGACTTGTTACGCTGCTTTAAGCATCTGTTGGTCAGCCAGGACTCAAAAGGATCCAAATAAGTTGATTTAGTAACATCAAGGCTTTCCCAGCGGTAATGATTACATTTGGACTTAAGATCCATGCAAGAATTTGTTGCCCAGTAAATCTCTTGAGGTCCCCCTGCCCCCAGCGCTCTTCAAAAGCCTTCTCATTCAAAGGGTTAGGATGTTTGACAATCCCAGCTTGTACAACTCCAGCAATTAATTGGATACGTTGTCGGGATGTTGGTCTCTCTCATCTGCTACTTGAAAAGACAAAGGAACGATGGGGGGGCTCTTCACACCTCCTCGTGCGGCTGGAGTATAAATGAGGCCTCTTCTGCGCAGGACCATCATTCGTCCTCCTGCTGCAGCTTGAAGCAACACCTGGTTTTCCACAAAGATCTTCAAAATTCAAGTTTTAACCATGCAGGTACCGAGCAGAGCAGTGGGAGCTTATGGATACTCTGTGCGTAATTACGCACCGGCCGCTCTGTGCCCACTGAACAACAGCGGACAATACTCTCCATCAACAAAGCCACCCAGCGGGAAATCTTTCACTATCGAGGCTTTGCTTGCAAAACCAGAGGAGGCGAGAAGCGGACGGGCGAGTCCGACTCAGTGCGGAGTAAATTACCAACCAGCAGCGCCGGTTTTGCCTCTGCCGGTGGCACCAGCACCGTACCTCTACTCGCCAAACATGCTGCACTCCACCATTCACGCGCAGCCTGGATATTCTGTTTACTGCTGCCCTCCTTTCACCTATCCGTCATCATGTCGTGGAGCATTTTACGCACAAGGTAAATGTGGGATCAGAGCAGATTATCTCTGGTTTGGTGAAAATAAGACACACTGATGTGGATGTGAGATTTAAAGGTTTAATCTTTTCTTTGCAGCTACAATGTCCAAAGTCAACGCGGGGCTACATTCGTTCAAAACTAAAGGTGGGAAGTCCAAACGGATGCGCACCAGTTTCACGAGTGAACAGCTGTCCCGGCTGGAAAAAGAGTTCGCTCGGCAGCAGTACATGGTTGGATCAGAGAGGTTCCTACTGGCTTCAGCCCTACAACTCACAGAAGCTCAGGTGGGAAGAAGGAAAAACAAAAATCGGCCTCCAGTTTGTATCCGGGTAAACAACATGTCTAACCTTCTTCTTGTTTTTCTTCTAGGTCAAAGTCTGGTTCCAAAACCGACGTATCAAGTGGCGCAAACAGAGTCTGGAACAGCAGCAGGCCAAACTGGCCAAACTGGGTCTGGCAGCTCCACTGAAAAGCCCCGGATCTCAAGGCCACGGAGATGAAGGCGATGAGGATGAAGAGTTTTCTGACTCAGATGTGGACATCAACGTGTCCGATGAGTCCACAGACCACTGTTAAACCAAACTCTACTAGACTGAGAGAAAAAAGACTTTACTGTACATACTGCCGAGAAAGGAGGCTCCTGTCTCCAACTATGACTATTTAATAGATTTATAGTTATATATTTAATTTTCTATACTTATTGCCTGTTGATGAGTTCACTTCATGTATTGTGACATATTCATAAATATATTTTATGACATTAATGACATCCTGGTCGTGATATTTCCTTGAATACCCTTAGGCAATGCCACATGGACACTCAAGCTTCTGATGTTGTCTCTATGGGATTATTGGGGAGGAGGGTGGGGGATATTTTTGATTGTAATCAGAAATTAAAATCAATTCCATTCAAAACTATAAAAGCTACAACTTTAATTTAACTTTAAGATAAAAAACAACTTTAATTATGGCTTTTTTTATGATTTGAAACCAACTCATGGCTTTTAAATAACATTTAAGGCGCACGTTTGACGCTGAAGCCAAAGACACTTGCCATTTCAACATTTTATCTCTACATTGAATAAATACAGTACCATCAGTTTATCTTTAAGTCAAAACAAAAAGACACAATGGGATTGTGCAACCCACAAAATAACAGAATATTAGCTTTTCCCATTTATCGCTTCTTCGCTCTGCCCTTTTGACCTTTCCCTATTGTTCCCCTCAGTTCATTCTGTGCACAGTGTGAAGATGATGGAGACATTTCCTCCCAGGTTTGATCTCACGTAAAGTCTGGGACTGACTCGGGTTCCCCTCTGGTTTAAGCTAAGCAAATAAATAAGCAGCTCAGGGATTAGCTGAGATATCTGTAACCCGGGGTGGTAGGGGTCACTCTGTCTCAGAGCTACAGGGCTGGGTCTCACTGTTTTAATCTGTTTAAATGGTCTCTACGCCTGTTCTCACTGCTTCTCGGTGGATGGGGCTCCCACATGCCCACCCACTGCCGGCAGGTGTCCACTCGCTGCTCTATTGAAACTCAACGTCGCTCCTTCCAGGCGGAAAAGGCCTCACACTGTTGGCTGAAGCCTGCCTGGCAGACATGAGGGATAAAACCGGAGAGAGGACAGTGTGTGGATGTGGGAGCCCATCAGAGCAGCTAATTGGGGTGGTCAACCTGAAACGGGTGTCCTGTGGAGACCTTGGACATATTAAACAAAGAGGGCTGATGGGAACACACTGCTGTGACTCCCATCTCTTTAATCTTAAAATACTTAAGGTATGTGATGATATTCTAATTACATGTCAACAAATGGACTTAACTTAAGCATGTGGTAAGGGGAAAACAGAGTTTGTTTCATTCATGATGAGCTTGAAAGTCATTATTTCCTGAACCCTCTTGGACAGTCTTTCTTCTCATTTCTATGTCTGTCATTTCTAGTCTTCAGGAATATTTCTCCAGCTTCTTAAAAGAACTTTCCCAAGTTCTTCTCTGGATGTCGGCTGGCTTTTGTTCTGGTCTCTGTAAAGATGATCCCTCACTGCTTCAGACTGCTGGGAGGATTCATCCCTCCATCAGACCTGTGCTCACATATTTCCAGACCAGTTCTTTTGCATGCCTGAGCCTTTTCTCCCTCTTTGCCTCTTTTAAATGCTTCTGTGAACAGATGAATCACCTGAAGGCTCAGATGCATCTCTCAGGTCCTACGTTTTTATTAGATTTTTTATGATGTCACTTTAGGAATCTGCTCATGCTTTATAGGCCAGAAACTTTTTTTTTCATACACCTGTCCAGCTTCCTCACATCTTATCTGTAGGCTACACACACCATGCTGAAGTATCCCTTTAATATTTGCACTAACTAAAAAGGTTTCGTTTCCCTTGGACAATAATGATTACAATAAATCTTTTTCAACAAAAGGTTGAGATACAACAATTATAGTGATATGGTCAAAACCTTTGGCAACAAGTGATAGAGATGACTCAGGTTTATTTCCATAGATTTTTAAAGTAACACTATGTCATTTCTGACCCTAAAAACGTGTGTTTCTGACTTGTTTTGGTGGCAGAGTAACATTTATTATGTACATTCCTATTGCCTTCATTGTCCAGCAGTGCCCCAAGGCTGAGAAACTGCATTTCACGCCTTTGTGTTCCAGCCTGGAGCATCGTGTTACAGCTGTGTTTCGCTTTACGGCGCTGCATTGCATGCCAGCAAACACACTGGCCGTTTGGAACGCACATCACGTCTTATTCATAAAAAAAAAAAAAACACAAGGTGAAATTTTTGGAGGAAGACAAAAAGAGAAAGAAAGGGACAAAGCAAAAGATAAGACAAGCGTCAACATCAGACTGACTTTTACTGGTTGAAGAGCTCTCAGAGTACAGATAGGATGCAAGATGGAGGCTGAATTATCCGTCGTTAGGGGCACCTCACTTTTGTTGTACTTGTAAATTTGTAAATTGAACATTTTGCTCTACCAAACAGTTAAGCAGGCAGTTAAAGGGTCATTGCTCTTTGGAAACACATTGCTGCTGTGAAATGGGAACAAAGACACCAACAAACATCTATTCTTTGCTAAGCTGTCTGTTATCAGCACAAAACTGCGGTTAATTCTTTGAGTTAGGTGCCTTTTTTTGTTAGAAAGTTTAATAGATCAGTGTGAAAGGGCATAAATAAAAATTCATTCGTCTGAAAACAAAGAACTGAACATAAAATGAGCAAAAAGCCGTCACTGTCTGAAGAAAAACTTTGAAAGAACGTCAGAAAATCTGCAGAACCGCTGCTGAAGACCACCACTGGCCTTAATATTTACTTGCTAATCAAAATGACGGTTGTTGTTCTGCACCTAAAGCTTCGAGGCAACTGTTGTAGCGACCAAAACCCCATCAGAGTTCAGTAGACGTGCTGTAGGAAGCAGGGGACAGTTGAAAAAGTTAATAAATAACATCAGAGTTGATCTCTTGTCCACCACCCCTTGTTCAGCCTGATTATGGCTGAAGAGCAGCTGAAGGAGCAGAATTTGTGTAAAAACCCCGGAGAGATCTTTCTGATGTGATCAGCCTGGAATGGGACTTGGACCCCTCTTTACCTCCTCCTCCTCTCTTCTCTCTACAGCCCACGTAATCCCATTGAGGGACAGAAAGAAGCAGCCAGAGGCCTGGGAAAACCATGAGCGTCCTGGGGAGGGGAGGTGGGGGTCACCGAGCTCATCGTCTCAATTAGCACAGGGCACCTTAACGGCTGGAAACACGCCGGCGCTGGCTGAGTTACTTAAGATTCTCTGCAGGGTCTGAAGGGAAGCTTCTTATGAGAGGCAACTGTTGCGTCTCTATTTGTCTCTTGATGTGCTGTTCTCATCGGCTCTCAGAAGTTTAGAGTTCTGGACTCTGTTTAGATCCAGCACTTCTGTTTCTTTGCAGGTTTAAGCTTCTACCTTTGAGAGCTGAAATGACTGAATGAAAAAAAAACTAGAAAAGAAAACATTTAGTTAGTACATGTCCCTAAATGTTGATGATTCTGTATGATTTCCAGTTTTAAATGTATTTATCACATTTATATTTCATATCTATCACATGCCATCAGGAAATTTGAATAACTTGGACATAAAGACATTAAAACAGCTTAAAGTGGCCAGTAACATGTGCCCAGCTCTGTTTTTCCACTACCAGTAACAACATTATTCATACTGTGCAAAGTTAGCAAGTCACCTGCAACATCTTCATACAACATTACAAAGTGAAACATGCAAAGTATTTGAATCCATACCTGCAGGGCATAAGACCTCAAGACTTCAAGTTCAGTCCAAATGCAAAAAATAAGGATGAGGATGGCAAACTAAAATTTGACTAGTTAATTTAGAGTCAATCACACAACAAATGGCAGGAAAAAGAAGTTGAAATGATCAATATTTGCATGTTATTTGTCCTGATAAGTTGGTTAAGAATGTAAATGCAGAGTGTGAAAAACCAAGAACACCCCATGATCGAACTAATAGCTTGTAGGATCCTTTACACTCTGCTTGAGGTCCCACGTACCAGGTACAGTAAATGGGGTGATCGCTCCTTCTCATTGGCAACTCCAAAACTTTGGAACTCACTTCCACCAGAACTGCGTTTTATATGT
Source organism: Leptatherina wallacei (assembly GCA_028567055.1). Lineage (NCBI taxonomy): Eukaryota > Metazoa > Chordata > Actinopteri > Atheriniformes > Atherinidae > Leptatherina > Leptatherina wallacei. The sequence continues at coordinate 23,064,234 of JAOXYM010000021.1, forward strand.
GACTTGTCACTTTTTAAGAGCAAGCTATAGACGTTTCTGTTCAGGGCAGCTTTTAATAATTCATGACTTTTCATTTGTCATGTTTTTAACTGTTTTTTTTGCTACTGTGTTTTATTATTACTGAATTTTATCTGTATTGTGTTTTATGTGAAGCACTTTGGTCAAGACAATCTCTTGTTGTAAAGTGCTATACAAATAAAGTTTTATTGATACAGCAGCAATACAAAGTAATAATTTCTGTATGACCTGATCAGTCCATCACATTGTTGTACAAGAATCTATAACACTCCTGGACGATGTTGCTTCAAGCCCATCCAAATAATCCATGCGTTCAGTGTTTTTCTAATAACAGGGTAATGGACTTTTAACATTTGTCATGATTAACTGAGCCCAGTAAAGTCTGAGATGTAGCTTTTTTGTTTATTTGCTTGGTTCTTTGGGTGTTAGACTGTCTGGCTTTGTGGAAAAACTTGCTGGGACGTCCACTCCTGAGAAAACTTGCAGCTTTTTTAAAAATGTTTTCCATTCATGAATAATCTTTCTCACTGTAGAACGGACTCCATATATGGAAATGACCATATCACCCTCCTCAGATTGATGGACAACAACAATTACTTTTCAAAGATCGCTGCTGATGTCTTTCCTCCTTGGCATTGGGCTAAAACACATCTGAAAACTGCAGACCAGAAAACTGCCCAAATTGAGATTGAATTTTCTTGTAGGTGACTGTAGATGATACAGTAATGTGACTGTAAATCTAAGCTGTCAGATGGAATAATACAACCCCAAATAACACAAAGTTTAATATGGAAAGCACAAAATAGACGAATAGATGGTTATTAAAAGAAAAAAGGGGGGAAATCAGCATTTCAGATTATACTCAAGATATTATGGGATTTTTCTCGCCATTTAATGAATGCTCTAACACTTAAATAAACATCCAGACTGTTGTCAACAACAACCCCAAAAGCTGTAGGCTCTGTGTTGGGGTTGTATCAGAGTTCTTTTCATGATGGCAGCAATAATGCAGAAAAAGTTCAAGGAGATTTTCCATCGAGATGTGCTGCGTTATAGAGAAATAATACAGAGGCTTATTCTGGCCTGGACGGCCCTGCTTGCAGCTCTGACCTGGTCCCAGAGGAAAGTTACAAACTTGCACATCTTAAGACATGTTACAACGTGATTTCTCGTTGTTTTGTATTGAGACAACTTGCTTTATAATGATGGTAATCACAGCTCTAAGGGTTTAACATGTCTTAAGTGTTGTGAGTCTTAAGTGTTGTGAGAATTAAAGGTGGCATTACAAAGTAGTAAAAGCTTTCTGGGACGTGTTGGAGGCCTAATGCAAAGAGGAATATAAACATATTGGGTCCATAATAACTGCAAAGACTTAAAGTCAAATTGAGAATTGTTGCATTTATGCGTTGAGACACAATGTGAGTTTTTGTTTTGTTATTTAGAGGTGGGTCTGGGTTTAGAGGGGTTTTTGTTTGTCCCTTTGTCATCATTATTTGAGGCAGAATCTTATAATGATTCTATTGATTCAGCTTCATCATTCTTTTCAACACCAGTGTTTTTGTTTAATTGTAACATGTTATCTTGGACATTAATCTGTTTTTTTTTTTTTTGTTTTTTTGCTGTAAAACACAAAAACATGACAACAGCTCTAAAACTGGATGTAAACTCTTGTTTACTGGCGGTCATATGACCCCGACCAGTTCTTTTTCAGATTGTAATGCAGCTCTGAGAAGGTGTGAAAGTTCTCATGGAGAGCCAAAACCAATGCGCCTTTTAAGGCAGGTGATTGTTTTGAAAAAAGAAGAAGAAAAATCCCACTTTGCATTTTATTTGCAGAGGTGAGGACCACTCTACTCCATCTAATAGTCATTAGCTTTCATTGCAAGCGTTTGAAGTAGGATCCGCTCTTTGTCTGCTCGTGAAAGGGCCCCGTTTGATACGCACAATGACTTCTGACAAGAGGAGCTCCCCTCTAGAGAGGCGGCCAAGATGTTTGGAGAGCATCTTCAGCAAAAGGGAACAAGAAAGAGGTATTTCAATCGTTTTTTGATTCTCATCGATAGGAAACTCTTGGATTTATCTCTCTAACAAATGCTGGTCCATTTTCCAACGATTTATCAAAAAAAAAAAGAAAAGTAAACAATGAAATGTTCCAGACAGTTTTTACAGCTGTTCAGGAAACCAACCTGAAGATTTCGACATTGTCTGAATATTTTAACGCATGTACTTCTTCCAGTCTCGTTAAAAGTGGGATGTTTGTTTATTAGGAGGACGGCAGCCGGTGGGGGCGCAGTGCACGCAGGTGGCTAAACGACCCCACTTCTCATGCAGGTGGTACAAACACAGTGACGTGCTACTTTTGCCATCTCGTTATAATGGGGTGAAATTTTCCAAGTATTTAAGTGGGATAGATTAGCTGAACACACAACGCTAATGCGAAACAAAATGGCCAATTAGTTTATTAATGAACGCGGGAGGTGAGAGGGACCCGGCGTGGTTGTAACTCACCTCTCAGGTCCGATTTCATCCGAAATATGAGGTCAGAAATATGATAACTTTCTGTGTTTTCGAAATATTGGGGAAATTAATGGCAGCACAAAACTAAAAACAAAGTTGGGAGAAAGGCAAAGACAGATGAAGACTTTATACAAGTGACAGGTAAGGGTGCCAGGATTGGATAAAAAAGGAGCATCCGCCAAAGAATTAAAGGCAGTTAATGGTTTGCATATACAAACAGTACATTATCTTTTTTTAACCTTTTCAACCAAGACTTCTTACTTTTCTGTGTGTATTCCTGCATCAGATTAAATTCATATTCATTTCTAAAAAAGAATGAGTTTGGTCACTGAAGGGAATGAAAAACACAAATTTGCATTTGTGTTTACTGAAAAATGTTCAAACCAATTGACAATTAAACATTTAAGTTTCTGTTGCTTTAAAAACCAAAGGGAAGAAAACATGATCAAATCCTCTGGAAAAGGTTTTTAGTTTGATTGTGGAGATGTATTTATTTGGATATTGATGGACAATAAATTGTAAAT
>JAOXYM010000021.1:23106552-23124803 GCA_028567055.1 Leptatherina wallacei
TGGCCTGTAAGTGTGTGTCCCCACGGTTCAGGATTTCATTTTCATACCATGTTGAGCCAAACTTCATAATACAAGGAGAAGCCATTTTCTCTGCAATCTTGTTTAACATAATTCCCTCTATTAAAGCCCCAAGTTGATGCTTTTCTTCTCCAGTTTAAACAGTAAGATTGGTCAAAGAAAACCCATAGCCTACTGGTTAACTTGCTAAATATAATGCTTCAGCTTCTGTTAAAACTGCTCCTTAAGAGATACTTGTTCAACTGTGCACCGACTGTAGTGAATTTGGCTTCAGGTCATTTCAAACTTTTATATCCTATGGAAAGAGTTGTCTCAATTATTTACAATACTGTTATTAATCCATATAAAAGCAGTGCAGCTGTCTGTATCACACTGTGCAATTCAATAGCAGCCAAACTGCTATTCCAAAATGACAATGCAGTTAAATGAATGCTTCTCTAAAACAATTTGAAGAAATCCTTAACATTACTACCTACATAAAAGCAGGTTTGGCATATTCATACATCAAGACCAGAAAAGGTCAAATTCAAAGTAAAAATGTAGCAAAAATACTCTTGGTATAAGTAAGTCAAAGACTAAAGGTTAAAGGAAATTTATATAGATGGCTACTTCATAAATAAAATTCTAAAAGCATAAATTATCCTTATATTTGTTCAAAGTGGACCTGGAGCTTTATCATGTAGATTTTTTATTTATTTTTCATTTTACAATGAGATTCAATATAAAGGTATTTTTCTTTTATGGAATTTACTCCAGATACTTTAGTGTAGAAATGCAGCTGATGTAGTTTCAGCCATATGCAAAACAGGCTAACCTTTCTTTAACAGGCAGCTAAGTGAAGCATGGCTGTTTGTTGTTGTTTGTTTAAGTGGCAACAGCTCGTGCATTTTGGCGCTGTTTATATCGTTTATGATATTATAACAAGAGTTGGAATTTACTTTAAAGTTTTGACAGCTGGCACTTCCTCTCGTGCTGCGTTCAAAGACCAAGAATGGCTGCTTTTCAGACAAACTTAACACTTTTCATCGTCAGTTTACTTGAAGTTCACGTGAGAGTCTGCCGGACACTCCGCTCGTACCTGGTTGAAACGGGGCTTGCCGTACTGGAAGGTCGGATACTCAGACATGCTGCTTGCAAACATGCAAAACACTATGTTCTTAACTGGAGCTTTCCTCTTCTTTGGGACTATAAAACACTTTTCCCCCTCCACTTGCAGCTGCAAAGCTGGTAAGCTGTCAACAGACGGGTTGCATTATGGGTAAGGTAGTTTTCCAGAGTGTTTTGCTCAGAATGGCTGCGGATTTCTTTCTTAAAAGTGACTACATTTCCCAGACGACTGTACTTATTGATGTTGAAAAAGAAATTAAGGGCGAAAGGTTGAAGTTCAACGGATCAATACGACACTTTATATTATTATGGTGCACCCATAGACATATATAGATCTATATATGTCTATGGGTGCACCGCAATGAATTATGAACTTCTAGAGGAAAACATAGCCCCCTAGCGGTGAGTTTTTTAAAGGCAGTGGTGTTTTATTTTAATAAGTATTAAACACAAACAAACTTCGCAATGCCCCCCATCCAAAAAAGTTACAATTTATGTCAGACGGACTGCATTTAGTAGGTTTTATTGCACATGTGTCTGTTTAGTTTTTTTTTTTTTTTTTGCCAGATAGCAAAGAAACACAAACTTTTGGCCTCATATATGACCAAATCTGTATTTTTTTTGCTTTTATTAACTCTTCTTTATTTTAATTTTATACCCGTCGCTTTTATTTGATCTTAACATATTTAACTCCAGTGTTTTCCTCATGGGGATCCCTTGCACCGGGGGCTATGCCTGCTCGGTCTGTAGGGTAGCTGTTGTGGGGACCACCTTTGTCTGGTTGGCTGGGGCTCCTGCACTGCAGCCCTATGGCTTTGGTACAGACCTCTGCCTCTCCTGATCTGGGTGGTTTCCAGTGGTGCTCTGTGGTCTTGGGTGGGCCGGATCCCCAAGTTATCGTTTCCTCACTGCAGTGTCAACCCAAACTTTTATTTCCATTTTAATGTTCAGTTGAAGAGACAGAAGGTTGGGGGATGATGAATGCACGTTGCACTTTGTGCTACTTATTGTATGAAAAGTGCTTTATAAATAAAATTTGATTTGATTTGACAACATGGTTAAATTAATCTGAATTCTGAACTTTTACATTTTAATATATGGCCATTTTTCCTATTATAAGGATGGTAAATACTGAGGAGGAATATTCCCAAAGAAAGAAGGAACACCAAACATACGGTGAGCAGGAAACACAAAATACTCTTTATTAAATATACAAAATTTGTGAAACAGAATTGCATCACGGATTGTAAACGTTCCGATCTTACACACCACCTTGAGCACAATCCACCGGCTACACAGTCGAGGACAAAATACAATCAGTTCAAACTTAAATAAAAACCTTGCCAAATGGAAGACATGAAAGAGGACATTTGTTCTCCTACTTTGCAAGCGCCGAGTCATATTCAATATGTTTCTACAGTCATCTATACTCTTGATATTGCAAATCACACAGCAGAACCAAGGTGATGACACTTTTTTTGGGATGTTGTATGCTTTGAGCTCACTGGCAAATCATCCTCGAGGTGTCAAGAGAAGGCCGAGTGCTTAATCACAGAGCGATTTAAAAAGTGCAGTACAGTGTACAGTCGATCTACCTCTACCGATATCACACAGACGGGTACAGTAGAGATTTTCTTCTGACGATTAAGTAGTGCAAGAACATCCACAAATGCTGTTAAAAGTGGCATCATATCAGAATACTTAATGGTGTATCAATCAGCTCTATAGATTAAGTTTCAAGGCTTTGTGTTTTTTTTCTTCTTTTTTTTGTCGTTTGCTTTTCTTTCTTTTTTTTGGCATTTATCACTTATTTCCTATTGGTATGCATACGATTTATCTGTGTGCAGTGATCTAAACAATATCATTAAGAAGCATCAGAAGAGTAGAAAGAAAACAAAAACCCTTCCGAGTGAACAGATGGCTTTACTTTTTCAAAACCTTTCCCCGAGCCCCGACGAGTAAGGTGAAGTCGACGGACGTCCAAACAGAACAAAAATAAGGCAGCGTTTGGCATTTCAATACGGCATATATGCTGTAAAAATGCGCTATATATCCCTTTGTGACACCTGAAAGCGTTATGCGTGCAGGAGCAGAAGCACATGTGACACGCTGACACCGATGGAGGGAGGGGTGATGGGTGGGTGGGGGAGTCAAGCACCAGCATGTCGCAGGCATCCTCTCGACGCGCTGGAGTTGTGGCGATAACGCGCATGTGGGGAAGGAAGAAGCATGAAGATCAGAGAGGCTGCTCTGCCTGATCTTGATACCGAGTGATACTGTCTTCACCTGATAACATTGTGACCCATGTGAGCATCAGTCAGCTCACGCGGCTGAGCATCATACGCGATTTCACGGAGCAGGCCCCCACAGAACAGAGAGAAGAATAAAAAGAAAAGATGTACGGGAAAAGGAAGGAGAGAGCGAGAGATGAACAGCACTTATCACGCGCTGAAAACAAAAACCAGTCACATGTTGGCTAAGAACACTTTTGAACATTCAGAAGCTACAATCGGTTCCCGGTTATGTGCACGTGACGAGGCTCAGCTCTCGCGCTTCTTGATTAGCTGGGAACGTTTGTAGAGTCGATCCAAAACAACACGTAAAACATCTGGAAAACGTGGTGCCAATTACACGCGAGGAAGCAAAAGAAGCCAGTCAAGTCTTTCACCATCTTTCTCGTGTACCACATTTGACTTGACATGAAGGCTGACAATTTCTACAAAACATATTTGGTAAAATATCTGACTGATTTCCTTCTTATCTTCCTCCCCAACATTTTTTGTATCATTTCAGTCAAGCCGCAGCCTGCAGGAAACACTTTGCTCCCTTTGTTTTTTGTTAGTCATGCATGACCATTGTGTAATGCACTAGCTGTAGATGGAGCTTCCTTTGGACAACATCCACTTGGCGCTCCAAAAGCTGACATAATAGAGCTCAAATCATTTGTTTACCAGTCGATGAACTAAAAAACAAACCATTTGCATTTTTTGCCATATGTAATAAATTCAATATCTCCTGGTTTTAAACACCTTAAGGAATTTCTACCTTTAAAAGAGGAGAATCGATCTAAAACCTAAAGCTATGCTGTGAAAATCACTGGCACTGATAACTAACAAAACAAGTGATCACGCTTCAAGTTAACACTTTCAAATAAATGATGAATGAACACTGCTGTTGACTGAAACCCTACAGTTTTCTCACTCATGTCAAAAATTACAGAAGTGATACGTGAGGTGAAGAGGAGGATTTTGATGCTTTTACAATCAGGATCCCAAAATGGAAGCTTCTGTGGTTTGGAGCCCGCCGCCTGGCTTTGTGAACCTGAAAACAACCTGAGGACGCGCTACATTCAAAACCGCTCGAACCGAACCTGCCGTCGAGGACGCTTTTCAGAACAGTGAAGCATGCCGGCCTGAAAGCATCGCCTCCACATCTCTCAGTGCCAAAGTATTCGTATCAAAAAGGACAGCATAGCAGTGAAAAGACTAAAGAGCTGTTGTGGAGGTTAGAGTGAACGGATGCAGACTGGATTGCAACCCTTTTTTTTTTTCCCCTCTCCTTCGTCACTTGAACTTGGAGCGCACTTGCAGGAGGGTGGGCTTCTGCTCCATGATGCGCACCAGCAGCGTGTCAATGTAGTCCTCCAGGTCTTTGACCTGCGGCTTCAGCTTCCTCAGTTCTACCTCCCGCTTAGCCAGCAAACGTTTCTGACGCTCAAACTCGGCCTTCTGCCTCTCCAGTTCCGTCTCGCGTTGCACCAGCACGGCGACCAGTTCGCTGTGAGTCAGGTGGTAGTACGAGCCGGCCCCTTCTGTCAGAGACTGAAGGCAAACGGCCAAACAGAAAGACAAGGAGGAAGACGAGTGAAAGACATGACTAATGTCAGAGTCTGATATCTTTACTCGCTAGAGAAGAGAAACCATACCTTCTTCCTGTCTGTCTCCTGCTCCGTGATCTGGCTGCTCTTCCCTGGGTGGATGGTGGACTTGAGCTTCTCCAGGCTGGTGGCCAGCACTGACCGCTTCTCCTCAGCCAGCATGGCAGTCGTCAGGGGCTTCACCGGGTGGGGGCTGGACAGGAGACAGCAGGAGATACGTACGAGACAAACAGTGAGATGTTCCACTTGATTCAAACTGTCAGCTGCTGTCAGGAATAAAATCTGGTTGTCATACTGGAGGTCTGAAACAAGTAACCCAGGGTCATGCATGTAAAATATTCTTACTTTCTTTTTAACTGATACTATTTTATATATTTTTAACCAGGCTTTCAGCCATGAATCATCATCCTTTTTTGCCAAACAGACCCGACTCAGTTGTAGAAAAGCGACCCAGAACCTCAGATCTGCCTGCAGATTTATGGCCATGCGTAACACCAACAACTTTTACGGTTGCACACACTGAAGAAGGCTGTGAGATGAGCGAGCGGATCATTTTGGTATTCACACTCAAACATCGCAACAAGACAAAACCGTCAATGAGTTTGAGCTTCTATAGGATGAACAAATGGGCCAAAACAGTAGCTGTTAAGAAGTATTTTTTCAAGGAAGGGAAACAGGAGAAAAAAAGGCTGAGGTGTGAAAAATTATAAAAGAACTTGACTAAAAATCAGCAGCAACAGGTCTGATAGATTGATGAATCCTCTCCAGAGCCCGGACCTCAACATTATTCTAGCAGTGTGCGATTATCTGGACAGAATAGAGTAAAAGGTAGCCAACATCCCAACAATCCTGAACATTATTTAAAGAAATTACAAGAAAATTAGTCCAAGAGGGTTCAGACTGTGCTGAAGAATAAAGGTAGTCACACCAAATACTTACTTTCATGCTTATACGAGTTCTTTGTTGTAACAATGGCAATACATCTTATACTGTTGGAAAGTGTGCTTATTTCCCCTATAAATAGGGTCACATTTGTAAAGAAAATGGATTTGTGGGATGAGAAGTAGTTGAATATGAGGGCTGCACAAATAAAAAACTAGGGCCCATGTCAAAGGGTAACTTTAAGTTGGTATTTTACAAAACAAAGTTGCTGCATTATTTGGTGCGAGACCTTGTTAAATCTTTAAATGTGTGCCCTAGAACCCAGCCATGTGGAGTAAGATTATGTTCATCGATGAGTTGAGGTGAGATGAGTGTGGAGAAGACGTGGAGATTGCCGACTGCTGCACTGACCAGGTACCGAGACCCCTGGTTGTTAAACGGATATATCGTTAAGTCGCTAACATGTCTTGTTCTTCAGAAGTCAATCATCCAATCAAATAAACACCACCAAACAAGAGTTAATAGCAGAATGAGCTGTATGGCATTGGCAGAGAAGAGTTGGCAAGTTTTTCAGGGGCACAACCCACATACTCAACTCTGCTGCTCATCCCACAAATGCATTTTCTTTACACATGTGGCACCATTTAAAAGGGAAATAAAGAGGATCTTAAACTGTGTTGCCGAGAAGCATTGTTACAACAAAGAAGTAATCAAACAAGTTTCCTTTCTAAGTTTATACAAAGAAAACTATATAGATTAATCTGATGGGTCTTAAAGGCCTGGAAAGACCAGCAGCATCCATAAGCCCTCCTTTTATTTCTACTCTTGTCACTTATATCTTGGGAAAAAAACAAAGTAAGTCTTCGACACACTGCAAAGTCAATAAAACCTCATTTAGACCATTTTTAATGTATTTATCCTGCATAAAAAAACAGCACTGCAATTAAAACTAACTTCTTACAGATTGTTTTGTATGATTTTATGAAGCATTCAAGCTCTGTGCATCAACAATTGGATGTTAGCATATTTCTTTATTTCTTATTCAGTCACTACAATGCTCAGCCAATCAGACTGATCTCTCTTCCTGACTCACTATAACGTTTCCTTTGGAAACAATGGTTATGTTTGGAAACTATAGTTTCCTTTTTGGAGGCAAGCAAACAAAAAACCACATACCAGCTTTCTAATACTTGAATTTGAAAAATCATCTGAGACGAGTCGACAATAGCACAGGAAAGAGAATTTCCTGTGTCAATGACCTACATTTACAACACTTGCAGCAGTCACTGTGTCTCTTTAGCCCTGGGATTGTAGATTTAGCCATTATTTGAGCACAAAGTGATGTTTCTCTAGCCCTCCAATATGACACCAGACATAGGGGAACATGTTCAAATTCTAGCTAACACTTCAGTGATGGAGCTCAAAGGAGGTTTGACAGGTGTAAGTATCCTCAGAAAAAAACTGGAGAGAATTAGAATTAAAATGATCTTAAAACCAAGAGACTTAATTGCATGCATAGGTGTAATCAAACATGTAGAATTGTGTTAAGTGAGTTATTACCCCATGGTGAAAAGGAAATGACAAAACAACACCTTTTTTTTTTTGCCTCGTAAAAAAAAAAAAGCCCCATTTGTGGTGTATATATTGGCAAATTGTGTCTGTGTGAGAACGCTGGCTGGCCCTGTGGGGAGGGGGGGAGGGTCTGTGTGTATGTTTGTGTGTTGTAAAGAGGGGGGGTGGCAGGGATCAGGGCAAAATAATAACTGCTAATTGGCCTGAGGCTTTGTTTCCCCTCCTGTTACCAGAGCCAGGACACACACACACACACACACAAGAAACCTGCAGAAGAGTCTGTTAACACCAGTATGTGTGTCTGCGCGTGTGTGTGTTTTAACAAAGTGATGAAAAATAGAAGGTCACACCACAAAGGAGAATTCCCCCGAGAATCGGCGTGGAAGAGAAGCAGGCGAAAGCGGAGCGACAGGAGACCGAAGAGATGACAGGATTGAAATTCCTCTCCACCCTTTCACCGGCACCGAGCATGTGCAACCTCACCTGTTCTGCGGGTCGGCTGCCTCCTGCTGCTCTGTGTCCCCCGGTGCCGGCTTTGGTGCGGCACCTTGTGCAGCGCTGGGCGGCAATGTCGCTGAAATGTTTGAAAGGGGAGGAAGGGCAAAGAACGCTACCTGGGAGCTACTGCTTTCAGGGGTTAAAGAAGGAGCGAAAGGGATCAGAGAAGGGAAGTCGGGACCCAGTTGAGCCGTAAAAGGCTCCAGGATCGCGCCTGGATCGCTTCCGAAACAGGGATGGAGGGTTAAGTCAAAGGCAGGTGCCAGGCTGCCTTCGGACTGGGAGCGGTGTAGTGTAGCATTTTGTGCTTGAGAGTATTTTAAGAACATGTCATCACCTTGTTTCTCCACCTCTTCTTCACTGTAACCTTTTGGAGTCTGGACCATGTAAGAGGGAGGTGGCGATGCAGGGAGTACTTGTAATCCATCTTCTTCAAGAGTTGCCATCTTGTCACGAACCTCTAAGGGTTCTACAAAATAGCCAAACGGGCTGATTTCTCCTTTAGCAGCACTGGGGGTTGTCTGAATGTCGCTCAACTCACCACACAGTGTCGAATTAGCAGAGTAAAGCGTCTCATTGGGCTCAGAGATGCTGGTGAGTTTGGAAGACTGGTAGGAATCACAGGTTTGGTATTCCTGCGAGTCGGTGCTGACGTAAAGGCTTCGGAGTGAGCTGCTGCCACTCTGATTTAACATCTGTGTGAACAACAAATTGCTATGAAAGTCTTGGTTTGGACTGTTTCCAATATGACTGATGTTGAGGGAGTCACCAAAAAGGCTAAATGGTACATGAGAGTCTTGGTTGGCCTCCTGCTCCTCAACCCCAGCGTTCTCAAGGGATGCTTCAGATAAACCGAGCTTGATTTCAGGGGAGGAAGTTGTGATTTGAAGAGATGGACCAGTGGAGGAGACTTCATCATCTGGGGAGCCAAGAATCATGGCTGTAGCATTGTTCACAGAGCTACCACTGAAATCCTTGGAAAAAAACGTAGAAACATTTAATTCCTCTTTACTCTCGTCTCTACTATCGTTGTCCGATTGTGGTTCAGATGGTCTCGACAACAGGTCAGGGTACACAATCGAGATGTTTGGTGCATCTCCACCTTTACTTCCCGTTTCCCATGTCTGCAATGTTAAAGACCCCTTTGAATCACTCAACTCTACCTTTTCACCGTCACCATCTTCATGCTGAATAAGAGTTTGCTGGGCAACATCAACTAAAGACAGACCGTCTGGCCTGTCAGCATTGCCATCTTTAGAGTCTGGGGGCTTCACATTTTTTCCCACAGCTGACTCAGAGAAATGTTCAAGGCGGATAATGCTGCTTTCAGCTTCCTCAGAAGAGGATGCAGAGAATTTATCAGAGTGAGAGGAGAAACAGGAGAAGCCATCTTCCTCTGCTGAACTGCCGAGGCCTGAAGAGGTAGGATCAGGAGAGCTGCTGTTGAGTGTTTGTGAGACATGAAAGGGTGCTGAATTCATGTTAGTGTTGGTTAAATCATTAGTAGTGTTGTCTTGTTTGGTTTCATTGAAAGCACACAGTGTTGGAGAGTTAGTTGGAGTGTTTACGGTCATGTCGTCACTCTCAAAGCTTCTGTGCTCGGGGATTGTTTCAAGGAATTGTGGAAAATTATCGAAATGATGTGTATTAGTGTTGAGAGCCTGGCTGGTGACCTCATGCGTCTCAGAAATAAATTCTTTCCCAGGGCGATGATGTAGAGAGTCATAAACGTTTGTGTGTTCATCAGCATCTATTACTGGTAGTAATGCTGCTTTATTATTGCAGTGTTCCAGTGGATGGTCACTGAGTGTGTTTTGCTGTGTTCTGCATTCTGTAGTGAGGCCCTCAGGAGACTGCAGCCTGCCAGCTGCAAACGCTTCAAAGGATTCATCCCACTCTGAGTCCGGTTCACGCTCCCCGACGGACATAAAAGGGTTGGACCACTTCTTTGGAAGAGTCTTCCTCCCTTCCGTGGGAGGTGGTGGAAGAGGTCTTTTCCCAACTATCACTTCGCTGTTTGCATCAGCACCGACGATGGAGTCTTCTTTGGTTGGGTTTTCGTGGGTCAGGACAGAGTCAGGGTTACTCGGCTGAGGAAAGAGTTGGGTTATAGGAGGCCGGGAGCTGGAAAGATAGGGCAAAGGAGGCGGCGAAGGTTTTAGGCTATTAGGGGTTTGCATTTCTTCAAAGAAAGGGTTGTGCTGCAGGAGAGAGAAGAAAGGGTTGCAGGGGGATATGGGAGGTGGTGTGGTCTGTGAGTGGCAGAAGGGATTAGTGTGATGCAGTGAAAAAACCAAAGAGGCAGAATCTACAGGGGTACCCAAGGGGTGGTGGCTAGGTGGAGAGGGTGGTGGGTGAGGGTCAGTGCTGGGCTCTAGTTTAGGTGAAACCACCAGGCTGTGAAAGGAAGCGCAGAAGGTGTTTTGTGTCAAATCACATCTTAAATGCAGAATACTATGCAGAATAATCATTAAAAATATATTACAGACAGATCTATGCAAGGTCTTTAGACCTAGTCTTAGTCTATTTCTCTGCATATAAACAGCCCTCTGCTGCCATTTAATTTTCTACATCTTATTTTACTGTTCATTTAAGGACTACAGCCTTTTGGCAGAGGGTGTGCAAACACCATCCAGTTACAGCATGCAAAAATATAGAGGCTTTGTCAGCATGAATTCTTTCACATCAACCAATACAGCAGAAATGACTTAAATGACTGTATGGAGGTGTCGACATTTTCATTTCAACAAAAAACCCACAAGAGGTCGGATTTTATGGCAAGTAATTTAGATGATGCTTCACTAAAGAACAGCTTACTCACAGTACTTCTTTTATGGGTTCTTTTAGCTTCAACTTCAAAGTAGAAACTTTATAACTGTGATATAACTTTAGTACAACGGTGATTGGTTGAACATACTGCACTAACGCAATACTGGATCCCATGATTACAAAAACCTTGTTAACATTGGTGAAACTTCACAGCAGTTCTTATAGAAACCTCTAAAACCCCAAACAGGTTTTACAATTCCATTTAAATGTTTTTCAAAACTGCATTGCTTTGACTTTATCTGAGATTACACTGACAAATATTGTAAGTTTTTTTTGCAGGAAATGGTGGTGCAGGTGGGTGTAGTCATTATTTAGTGCAATCTAACTTGGCACTCCCCCCCTTTTTTCTTTTATCTAAAATCATGAGTGGATTCTGATATACAGAGCTGGCAGAGGTATTTTGTGTACTTTGGTCTGGAAAAGCTGTCCTCACTTCAATCAGCAAGGGCTTATCGGTCCAAAAGTTTGTTTACGTTCTTGGTTCAGTACACAGATAAAATGAAAAAAGAAAAACATACAAAGCAGTTGCATAAGAGCTCCCATAGACCTGAGCTTCTGTATATAGCAAGAACATTTATAACATCTGATGTAAAGCACAGAAGCATTTTGACTATAAGGGGAGCAGTTCAAGAGAAAGTACAGTACAGCAGATGACACCCCCAAAATGAATTACTCACTTGAGTACGTGCTTATGTTACAAGTGGAAATAAACTGATGAGGTTTTCTTCCCTTCCTTCTCCCGGCCCACACACAAATTACATCTTTCATCCACTACCTATAACAGAGTAATGATTTTTCCAGCTCACACAATCATCTTTTCAAAGAAATGTTATAACTCAACCACATTACAGCAAAGATGAGGCTAATTTCACAAGAGTAGCGCCCCTCCTCCATCTGCATTGCAGATACCTGCTGTAACCAGAGACTGGGACCAGGAGGGATGTGTACAGAACTGGAGGTGTAATGCTGGTGCACAGGAAGTAAACAACTACACTGAAATGTGACCCTAATTTATACGGGCACATTTGAAGTGTTTACTTCACTTCAAGCTTCTCCAATATAGTAGTAATAGTTCTATTTTTACTCAAGCACAACACTCCTCATCAAATTCTACGTAAATAAACCCCAGCCCACTGAAAAGAAATATCAACTGACTGGAAAAAAGGCTCAATCATTATTTGAAAAGTAACAATTAATGTCTGGGTAAGTAGCTGAGGGTAGAGCCAGCAGGCTATTAGCTTAGCATAAAGCCCAGTAATGCTAGCCAGGCAATTAGCTTAGCATAAAATCTGATAACGCTAGCCAGGTTATTAGCTTAGTATAAAGATCAGTAAGGCTAGTCGGGCAATTAGCTTAGCACCAAGACCAGTAAAACTAGCCTGGCAAAATGTGTGGCATGAATACAAGGGACGCTAGCATTACAATTAGCTTAGTATAAAGACCAGTAATACTAGCCAGGCAATTAGCTTAGCATAAAACCCAACAATAATAGCCAGGTTATTAGCTTAGTATAAAAACTAGTAAGGCTAGTCTGGCAAAATGTGTGGCATAAATACCAGGAATGCTAGCATTACAATTAGCTTAACATAAAGACCAGTAATGCTAGGCCAGCGTTAAGACCGGTTTTGCTGGCCCGGCTCTGTCAAAAGGTCAAAAATGTATCCATCAACTTGTTTAATATGTACACAAAGACATGTAGGAAGGTTCATGTGGGTGTTCTTGTCATAGTTAGGTCAAGGGCAGATGGACAAATTAGTATTAATTAAATAATAGAGAGAAAAAAAGAGTTAATTGTAAACTTTGCACTGCTATAAAGCAAGAATACAGAATGATACTTTGGTTTATTATCCATCCATCTATGCAACATTTCCTCTCTTTTCAATCAGTCTGTCAATTTTATGGATTATTGATAAGTTTATGACCATCTCAGCTGCTTACACTGAAAACTACTCTGTCTTGATTTATTCTCTACCAAAATTAAACAGAAATGTAAAAATCTAATGCATTAAGACAGATCTTTGTAGTGTATGACACAGTTGTGCAGCTGCTCTCATGCTCATGGTGGCTGCTCTTGATCTTCTTGATTCAAAGTAAACCTGTACTGAAATGACAGCTGATCATCTGCTTAATGCTGTAACAAATGAAGCCGTCAGTGTGCAATTAATCTCCTGTGTGATCACAGAGTGTATCTCACCTGGGTTTGCTGTTCAAGTCCTTTGATCCGAACCAGCCCTTGTGTTTCTCCTCAGTGACAGCAGAGACCTGTTCAGACACGTCCTTTGACTGACTTTGACCCTTCCCCGCAGACTCACTCCGCCCATGCGAGAACAAGTTCCTCTTCTGCTTTTTCCCATGGATCTCCGACTCCGCCTTGGAAGCAGAAAGCGACAAGGCAGCTTTTGGCAGGGCAATCTGTTCCGACTGCTCGTCTTCTTCGGCCATCATGGGGCCACTTTTCTCAAGGGCCGCTGCTATGGCAGCCTTCTCCTCCTCACAAGGTCTGTCAAAAGACCAGCGCCGCCCGTCCCCCACGGGGCTTTTCGGCAGGTCTGTGAACGGCCGCGTGCTGAGGTTCTGGAGAGACGCGGAGAGAGGCAAGGACTTCTGCAACGGGCCCAGGCCTAAAGAATCTGCAGGTTTTCCTGAGCCTGGGTCCAGGGGCTGGACGTTGTAAGCATGGCTTCCATTAACACAAACAGTGTGCTGAGGCACTGCGATGCTGATCTCACCGGCCTCATCACCAAACTCACATTTGAGAGAGGACGACTTAGGCGATGTGTTTGCTGTGTGGTCTGCAAAAACAAGGCAAGAAAATGAAATTAAAAGAAAAAACTGATACAAGCAATTACAGACTTTGTCAAGTTATATTTATAAGTAGCTTAACCAGCCAGGGGATAACATCAGTTAATGCAGGAAGGCCCAATTCCAGGCCTGCAGAGCTACTATCCTGCAACTTTAAATGCATCCC
Source organism: Leptatherina wallacei (assembly GCA_028567055.1). Lineage (NCBI taxonomy): Eukaryota > Metazoa > Chordata > Actinopteri > Atheriniformes > Atherinidae > Leptatherina > Leptatherina wallacei. The sequence goes on from JAOXYM010000021.1 coordinate 23,120,304, forward strand.
TTCTCCAACACACCTGCATGGCTTGTTACCAGGCCTCTGCAGAGCTGACTGACATGCATGAGAGAAGTCAGCCATTTGATTCAGGTGTGTTGGAGAAGGGATGCATCTAAAAGTTGCAGGATAATAGCTCTCGAGGATCAGACTTGGGCGCCCCTGATTTAATGGCTTTGCTGGTAATACATTTCATACAAGGACTGATCCGTGTCTAATAGGTATGGGTGTAAAAATGTTGAATATTCTCACCTGGGCTGTCTACCGTCAGGTTGCTGCTGTTACTGGGAGAGTTTGAGAGGTCAGACACCACCACGCTGATGCCAGCAGTGGGACTGAGGCTCCCGCCTCGTGACGATGACTCGCTACTCTCAGAGCCCAGAGAGGTGCTGGAGCGAGTGTCAGATGATTTCCGCAACTTTCCCCTGAAGAAGAAGGTCCTCATCTTGCTTCGCCGGGCTTCACCCCCCTCGTCATCCTCATAATCCTCCTCTCCACCTCCGTCACTTGGGAGTCTTTGGCGTAACCGATACAGAGAACCGTATCCACCCGCCAGCACGGCCGAGGAGGCGTCATCATCGCTTGATCTTCTCTTCCCCTTAATACGCTCTTTCAGTTTACTGAAGGTGGAGGATCCCTTGTCTTTCATAACGAGGTCGTACATGCTGGCTGTCAGGTTGTTTCGGGTGAACTGGATGGTGACTTGAATGTCTCCCCGCTCTTTCTCCTTCTTCCCCGTTTTAGAGTTGAGTCTGTACCACCTGCAACAAAAAAGCAATCGTTCACATGAGCTACAAAAGCACAATGTTTATCAAAAGAACTGTTTCATTGCTTACAAAAATCAGTGGTTGCATCTGCCCCAGATTTACATTCTTTGATATCTATAGGAGAGCATTTGTGGTGCCACAGATGTTGCATGCATTGATGTTCTATTGGGAGTTCCCAGTAGGAAAAAACAACTGGAACTGCCACGCAAGTTAAGTTTCCAACTGAAAATGTTGATTAAATCTGCAGTAATAACCTGTTTATTAGCACATCCGTCTCATTAAATCATATCATGGTCCAACTTCCATCAGGGTTTTATCGTAGTGTAGCCTTGAAATCTAACATGGCCAAAACTAAATTACGTCTCACACTTTGAAGTGTTCAATGATCATATTGCTGCAGTGTTTTATTAGGAAATTGTAGCATAATGAGTTCTATCATATCAGGATTGTTAATTATGAGTAGCTTTGTAAAACAAATCCCATTCGTTTTCCAAAGTACAATTGGAATCAGTTCAGGTGTGACATGCAACATCTGTACACAGTCTATACCCACATATGCTTTTAGTGTGAGTCTGTGAGCAAACACGGTGACACAGACAGTTGTTTTCCTAAGGTTGGAGTTCAACCTGGCCATTCAATCATAATGCTGTTCTCATACCAGTATGCATGCACCGGAGGAGAATCGAGTTATTGACAGAAGTATGTCCGATGCTGTGATGGGATGATGCAGCAGACAATCTGCTACTTCTGCCGTTCTCCATGTATGACGTCAAACGTGTACATTTGGATGAATTAACCACACAGGAGCCGTCTTTAAGTTACTTGAACAGTGATTTTGTCATATGGGGCTGCAGTTATGAAGTCATGATTTCATTAGATTAAAGTAATATGGAAATTCTTTAGCCAACCGTGAGCTGACAAGTACTCTTTAAAAGGGATGCTTTCCGGTGACAATTTAAGTAAAAAACAGAAAAATAGATGAAACTTCGGAGCATGTGTGGTGTATAAAGGCCCATTTGAGTCTACTTAAGACTTTCGGATTTCAGTTGGACTGGCAAGTTTATAAGAAAACATACAAGTTTCCTCATTAGTGAATTTTAGTTTGACATTATTTCTTGAAATTACTATATTTTTCAAATCACCAAGTGTCAAATTTGGCAACTTTTTGGCCAGATTTGAGCCATTTTCTTTTAGCCAGTAGTCAGAACAGCCCACTAACTCTGCGGACTGGATTTACCTCTCCTGTCTACAACAGTGTGTGGCAGAACACTTCACTGTAAGCTAACTTTTCAAAGTTTTCATTTAAAATATACATTACAGTAAAAGTCAAAGCTTACTTAGTTTACAATAAGTTTGCCAGACAATATTGTGTCTGTGATATTTATTGTCTTAAAGGCCCGTATTTCAGTCACTACTTCAGGCTGAATGTGTTTAAACAGAAAAACATGAAAATGATGACTATACTGTAAATTCAGTCATGTTAAATATAGTCAGACGACAGACAGAAGGGGAGATGGATACAGATGTTTTGGACTGACACCAGCTGAACAAAAAGGAGCATATATTTAGTATTCTACAATATTATCATGAATATATTCATTTTAAAAAAAATCATATCAAATACAAAGCTATGCATCATGTATTACTATCGAGTCTAAATATAGCCATATAACCCATGTGTGGTCTACATAAAAGTCTAATCTCCGAACTAAAGACTCCGTTTTATGTACTGATCGCTTATTAATGACACTGAACAGCTATGCAGGGGCCGATGTTAGTCCTCACATAAAATTAGCATTTTGAAATCTAATTCAAGCCCCTGAAAAGCTTTCTCTCCATGGCAACTGAGGCTTCTACATATTTCAATAAATCAGAACTGAAACGGTTATTTAGCCAAAAATACTCCAACAGGGACTTTTTTCCCCATGCACTTGAGAAATAATTTTACTTTCAATAAACACATGCACACACAAAACTACAGTATACCTGTTTTGTGACAATCATTCAGTTTAGCAATGAGTGTAGTCAAGTATACGAGTGCATTGTTAGAATGAACCAGGGTTACGGTTTAAGTGTTTGTCAGTCTTTATCTGGCCAGACATCCCACAATACCTCAGTGAGGCCCCTTGCTCTTGCCATGTAAGCAAGAACAATGAAGTAAAACAATGTTCATTCCTGATTTAATAAGGGAGTGTCCTACATATATCTGACTAAAAACAAGCCTGGCCAACTGTAAATTCCTTTACTAGACAAGAAAAGAGGTGCAGTTCTTAGAAATGCTGCACGCTGGTGGGTGGAGAGGTGCCAACGAGTTCATTGCATCATGACTTATGGGAAAGTCTCATTTGTTTGAAGGTGTATTTGAGAAATCTAAAATGAGTAAGAAAAATTTCCCTGGCTTGTGGTTGTCTGTGGCCAAACGTTAAGTTATCAGCACTGCAGGGAAGACAGAAAGAAAAGCATTGAAACCAATATCTGTTTTTAGATTGATCATTTCCTGTGTTGTTGGGCTATCTTCATGCCACATCTCAAACACACCACCTGCTTCTTTTGTATGAGTATTATGAGACGCACGCATGCCCATATTTAATGGTCATATTTCAACTATTTTGCTAGTAGCTTCACATAAGGTTAAAGAAGAGGCCAAGACTCCAGAAATAAGTGTTAGTTTGGTGAGAGAAGCTATAATAAAATCTTCTTGGGTATTTAAGATTACAAACATCACATGACTTTGTGGTGCAAATCCATCGTTTTGCAGAATAAAGTTTAATAGAACTCAAATATTGCTTCATGCACATGGTACATAGTCTTCCTCAGTTGAGTCAACAATAAAATCTAAATGTCATGCAATGCAAACTCAAACGTGCGCCTGAGGAAAGCTAAAAGAAAGGATGTTTAAAGAGCAAAGGTGAAAAGAAATATGAGATAAACAGATGAAAGAAACCCCACTCGTGAAAGTTAGCTGACTTCACACTTGGCCATCTCTGAAAGCATCTTTTCATTTCCCTCCTTCCTTTTTTTTTCTAGAAACCTGCAGCATGACTATGCAAAGCACTGCAAGGCTGAAACGTCCTTGATTGTGATGCAATTGTTCCATAGAAGTTTAAGCCTTTATGTTTGTTTAACACAGTTTGTGTGTTGACATAAATGTCAACCCAAATTAATATTGCGCAGTTATATTGTTTTATAACAATTGTTCATACTTTTTAGACAAAAGCCTTTGTTTTTTTATCCCAAACTTTTCTTTGTTTTTATATCTGTGTCTATTACAAATTAACAATCAGAGAAAGACTTGCTCAGTTTCCAGTCGTGTGGTAGCATGTAGATAGCTTTCGTTGCCGATTAGTGGATGGTTGACTGCTTTGTAAAAACATATGGCGTTTGGTTGCTATGTTGGAAGATGATTTAAATGTTTTAATCCTACAATTTCCAACAAAAAAAAATTTTAAATGCCCACCCTTGGTAATAAAAAATTAACTAAAGTTAAAGTTAACTTTTTTTTTTTTCAAACCTGTTTGAAAGTTTTCATCCAAAACACAGGTAGCACTCTGCTGGACTGAATGGCATAGAGAATATACTTTAATACTCAGAAAACTCTTTTTAGTACCGGTCGAACCCCCTTTTCCTTCAGAACTGCCTTAATTCTTGGCGTCATAGATTTTAAAAAAGTGATGGAAACATTCCTCAGAGATTTTGCTCCATATTGACATGATAGCATCACACAGTTGCTGCACATCCATGA
>JAOXYM010000021.1:23150242-23161500 GCA_028567055.1 Leptatherina wallacei
AACAAGTGGAACAAACTCCCAGTAGAGATTAAACTTTCACCAAATGTAGAAACTTTTAAATCCAGGTTAAAACATTTTTAATGTTCTCATGCATCTATGCAGGAAAACCTGCACGGTAACTTTTAACTTCTCTTGCTTTCTATCTTTTTAATGATTGTTTTTGTGTGCTTAAATGATTTTATTGTAATTTTAGCTTCTTTTTATCTGTAATGCTTTTAATGTTTTATGTAAAGCACTTTCGTTCAATTGTCTTGAACCTGAAAATGTGCTATACAAATAAACTTGCCTTGCCTTGCATCCTACCTGTACTGTGAGATTTCTCCAGCCACTGAAAGACAGTCTTATCTTGACTCTTGTCTCTTCTTTCGATGTCTCCTTGCGCTTCTTTGCTGAATCAGCCACAATGCATGTTCAAGATGGCCAGCGTGTTTATATCCGTTTGCTAGCGTGTGATGTGGTGCATAAAGCAAAACTTAGCTAGAACATTACGCAGCGTCCCGGATAAAAAAGTTATGAGATTTCTCAGCCTCGGGACGCTGCTAGGCAGCAGCACCTTAAGAAGTGCACATAACATATGTTACTGTATCAAACGTGTCTGCAATGCAGAGTTTTAAGGTCGGAAAGTTACGTAATATGTCTTTAATAATGCAGCATCCAAATTCTTACTTTTGATAGTTTTAGAAATTACTTTGCTAGTTCTGAAATAGATTAATATTTTGTCAACAAACTCAGGATATGTCTTCCAAAAAAGGCAACTTGTTGCCAGATAAAACATATTCACTGCCCTATTATTCCAGTGGGAGGCACTTAGCTATTTCTTTTGTTGATTAGTTAATTTTCCCATTATTCAGTTTATTTTATTTTAGTTTAGTTTAGTGGATAGACAGATTTCTGGTGATATAGTTTTATTTATCAGAACAAACTGCCTTTAAACTGATACAGACTGATCTAAGGGGCATGAAAGCTTCTCTTAAATATTCTATTACTAATTTGGATAACAGTGTGAACGGCCGTGGTGCCTGCTTGTTGTGACTGAAACATCCATTTAAGACAGAGCAGCATACTATGAGAATTGAGCTTTGGCAGACATTTCATTCAGTCTAATAAGTGTCACATTCTCTTAGACTATCAAACCGAATGCCTTTTCATCAGAAGCCAGCACTTGTCAAACCTTTGCTCTCTTGCCACCCACCTATAAAATATTACTTTATGTGCCAATTTTGAGCTGACAGGAAGTGTTTTTTTTTTCTTCTTCTTTGAGTGGATTGCTTGGTGGTATTTTGACAGAAGCACTTGAGATTTTCCACTCAGGTGAAGACTGAGTAAACAGATTTGATCTTGGGCACTTAAGAAATCTGTGAAATCTCAAGTGGAAAGTAAGGCTGAAAATGTGTGTTTCTTCTTTATAGTACCATCTTCCTGTTTACAACAATCTACAAACCATCCCAACATTTTACACGTTAAAATCATGAGAGCTGATTCTACCTCTATATTTATGCTCTGGCAACTGTTCGGCTGAATAAAAACTGGAAAAGAGTTATACAATTTTGGGACCAATATCAATCAAGGTTTGACTCCAAAACATTCAGTTTTATCGCTGCCCTTGAAAAATCAATTTGTCCATTGTGGTCACATTAATTAGATACCAGCCATGTGTCTGTAATGTTTCATATGAAGTTAATAGTGGTGACAGTAATGAGGTTTGGGAATAAATTGGTTCTGAGTGAGCTACAAATGCAGGTTAAAATTGAAAAAAAAAAAATCCTCTTCAGAGAAATGAACTATGGAGCATAAACGGTCCTGATGAATGGACATATCTCCCAGTAATGGATTTTTGGAAGTTGTTTGAATATTTTCTTATTGTCAAGACAGAGAATTGTGATTCTGGTGGCGCATGAAAGCAGGTTTGGTAAATTAGGAACCCAGGTGCAATGTAAAAAAAAAAAGAAAAGATGTGTGAGACGATATTGAAGGAACAACTAAACAAAGAAAGCTGAATATAAATGAACATGGGCATTTTTCCCCTCTGTTCCCAACACGAAACCACATTTTCTCAAACAAGTTTTACAGAAGCTGAGGGCAGCCATGATTGAAAGTTGTTAACATCATTATGTTGACATAATGAGTTAGTTTAATTGAAATTCTTCAGAGATAACAATTAATTTATTTGTAAAAACTAGAATAAAGAAAGAGTAATTTCTTTGTCAGAGTTCAGGAAAGTCAATGCCAGGAAGTGAACTGAATAACACGCGTATACCCTAACTTATAGATTGTGACAATTACCGATGAAATGAGGTGCAACTACTCATTTTTGATCTCAACTTGATCATCTTGTGGTCTCATTATCTTGTGATTACCAGACACAGTAGATGGTGTTGTCAAGGAAAGGAAGATTTCTCAAGATAATGAGAAAAATTTGCCTAAAGTTCATTTTCTTTGATAACTCGAAATAATGACAGAATAAACGAATGATCTTCAAATGACGTCACGAAAAATAAACAATTGCTGTAATGGCTACTAACGCTTTCTGTAGCATTTACAGAAAGAAAGAAAAAACTCATGAAAATACAGACTCTATGCATCTTTCCAACCTGCTACCTAAAAACAATGTATTGAACATACAAAAATCTTGCCACTTTTCAGAGAAAACATCTTGTTCCACTAACTCTTGCTATGTGTGTTGTGTGTTTTTACTGTTGCCTCTCGTCACCATTGCAAATAAGAACTAGTTCTCGACTGATCTACCTTAAATACCTTAAATGACTGCAGTATAGTAAATAAAGGTTAGCTCAAGGTCAAACAGGTTCTGGTCCACCGTTGTCAACATTTGCATTCGATTGTGCTGTTGTTGTTTTTTTTATGAAGCAGCTCTGTAACACTTTGTCCATAATACAACCAGCAGCTGTGTATTTATAAGCTAATGTGTAAAAAGTTCTGTTATCAAGAACAACATAATGCTATCTAAGCTAGTTCTGCTACTATCATGTAAAAAAAGAGGAGATTGTCACATATTCTGATGACAAACCAAGAAGATCGTGGTAACTAATCTGATTATCAAGAAGTCGTCTGGATGGTTTGTGTAATAACATCATAGGTTGAAGTAAAAGAGATAAAACTACTTGGACAGGTTTAGAAAACTACTATTGTTAGGGTTTGTTTTTTTTATTTTATGGATGTCAGTATACAGTTGTTTTAACAACCATTAAAAGATTAATCTTTTAGCTCAATCACAGGTTGTTTTAGTCTTAATTTAGCATGAAGAAACATTGGAAACAGGATGGAGTCAGACATGGTTCAAACACTGGCTTTCGCTGTGCACTTCCTTCATCTCAGCCTGAAATCTGCGGACTCTGTGATCTCTTTTAAAAAGCAGCTAAAAACACATCTTTTTAAACTGGCTTTTGCTCAGTTTTACTTGTTTATATGTTCTTTGTATGGCTTTGTGTTGTTTTGTGTTGCATTGTGAAGCACTTTGTAAATTTTTGTCTTGATAGGTGCTATATAAATAAACATTTTCTTAATTACATGTGAAACTGTATATGGGCAAGACAATAACAATGTATGTACAACTTTTAAGCATGGCTAATTGGTTAATTTGCAGCCTTCATGCCTGGTTAGGTTTTACACACATACATGGGGGAAAATAGAAAAAAACTTAAAACTTATCAAATTATATTTCTTCAATGCAGCTATGTCACTTAATTGGTTTTGATGTAAAAATATAAAACCTGGTTTGTATCATGATATAAAAGCTTACTGACCCCAAACGGTTACACAACACAAGAAGCGTGATAAAATCATTGCAGTCAAACAGGATCTTATCAAACAGAAACACATGAGTTTCATTTTGATGGTTTTTGATACATAAGATGCCTCAAAATTTAAATAAGAGTCCAAAGCAACATCCAAATATTCAAACTCTTCTTTTTTTTTCTTTGATAAATTGTGACTACAAAATCATCACAAACATTCAGTCTTGCTGAAAAGCACACTGTTGTGTAAGGGAGTTAGTGAATGGGTGAATGTATATTATACTTTAAAAGTACTTTGAATTGTCAGGAAGAAGAAAAGAGCTAAATTAATATGGTCCATTTATTGACTTCTGAAACAATGTGCCACGGATAGATTGATCTAAAATCTAATTATTTGGACATGAAAATGGAGGACAACCCCATACCAACTGTGAAGCATGGGGGTGGCAACATTGTGGTGTGGGGTTAACCTGCTGAAGCACAGCCTGGCCAACTCAGTCCATAAAGATGTGAAACTTTCTGTCCAAAAATGTCATCTTGAGCTGAAATGGATCATGCAGCATTAAAAACAACCAATTGTGATGCACCAAGAGAAATGAGTCCTGAAATGTTGTCAAAGCTCAGACTTACTGAGATGCTGTACATCCAAATAAAACCTTAAATATTACAGTTACAGTTGTTGTAGTTAATATCAGAGATTTGCAGATGGTTGGAAATGTCTCATTGGGGTTGTTTTTAGCCAAATAGGGAACTACTAGCTATGAAGGCATAAGGTGAACAAGCTTTTACCAATATGAATTTGCATCTTTATCATTTTTTTGTCATTAAAGATGAATTTAATGTAGTTTTCCCACGTATGATTAATGTAAAATCAACACCATCTACAATTTGAACGATGAAATACTGACATGGAAGGAACCCCACCTGGTTTGAGAGTCGTTTCTGATCGACTCTTGTTTGTCCATACATGAGTCTTCTTCTTACACCAGAGTCAAGAACGGTGTTCCACAAGGTTCAGTGCTTGGTCCATTATTGTTCATTCCGTATACATGCTATATATGCCACTGGGTGCCATTGTTAGGCAGCATGGCATCAACTTTCTCTGTTTCACTGCAGACAATACTTAGTTTTACATGTCAAACAGATGAGAATAAGATGATTGGACTACAAGGATGTCTTAATGACATAATGAACTGTATGACCTTGGACCTGAACACCTCAGGAACAGATTGTTATGTCGTGTAGTTTCTATGGATGGTCTCACTTTCACCTTTAGCACAACTGTGGGAAACCTTAGTGATATTTTTTTTAACCAAAATATGTCTTTTAACTCACATAAAACTGCCTTCTTTCACCTGCATACTATGGCAAAAGTCCAGAAGATTTTTTCTCACGGTGATACAGACAAAATGAATCCATGTATTGGTCACTTCCAGATTGGATTCCTTGCTGGTAGGTTGTCTCAAAGCTGCTCTAAACAGCCCTCAACTGATCCAAAATGCTGCTGCAAAAGAGTTTTGATGTAAATTAACAGGAGAGATCATGTTTCCCCAGTCCTGGCTTCTCTTCATTGGCCTCCTGGAAGATCCAGGATTTAAAGTTCTACTACTCACATAAAGCTCTTATTGGTCTTTCTCCATCTTAATTTAAAAAACTCTTAGTTCCATATCGTCCCTGAAGAATGCTCCACTTTCAAGCAGCAGGCCAACTTTTGGTTCCTCAGATTTCTTGGAGCATATGAGGAAAGGAGTCCTCAGCTATCAGGTTCCTCTCTTCTGGAACCATCTTTCAATCCCTGGTAAGGATGCAGACTCCGTCTCTACTTTCAAGGTTAGGCTTAAAACTTTCCTTCGGTCATAGCTCACCATATCTTTTGCAGCATTATGCAATCAGTCAGTTTTCTCTTTTCTCTTTTACCTTTTAAATATGACTTGAGTTAAACATATTGTTTTATTCCATGTACTAATACATTTCTATTGTATTGATTAACTTTTACCTGTTAAGTTGAATGTTTTATGACTATTTTAATGTTAAATTGAGCTTTTAAAACAGCTTTTTGTGTGAAGCATTTTGAGTTGGAATTATACTTGAAAGGTGTTATATTTATAAATAAATTACTTCCATCTTTATTCTGTATGTGTGCATTTATTATAATAAAGAACTAAACATATCTAGTGGGGTGTCTCATTTTTCACACGATCTCTTGCAAGCGAATATATTTTAACATTATGCCTCAAACTGAGAACGTAACCTCATATGCAAAAGCATTTCACCGACCTTCAACCCCACTTGGGTCTGTAAAACCTTCATGTTCTATTCATGCAAATCAAAACACACTGGATGGAAAGCAACGGCTGAACTGTTTTGCATGAATTGTGAGGGCTTGACGAGGTTCTGTCCACAGCCCCGATGGGTTTGATGGAAATTCGTGTGATAACTCTCATAACTCAACACAAGCCATTATTCGTATTTATTCAAGCACTGAATAATAGTGCCCCTTTGTTCTACTCCACTATATTTTTCCACAGCTTTAGTTATACTGCAGAATAAAAACTAATATAGTACAAATGAGCCGTAAAATATTCAGCATGCTGTTCTAAACTAAACAATCTTACAATACATAGCACTTTGACACATGTGCTATACAAACTTGCCTTGCCTTAAATGAGAAGCACATTGCACAGTTTTTGTCTATGAATACTTCAAGTTATTATTCTATTAAACTAAATTCGCTTCACTTCAGTGAAAATGGAAAATTCCTTTTTAAAAGCTTTTTAATCTACTTTTAAGTGAAGTTCATATCTTTACTCCTGGAAAGGATTAGATGTGTTTTAGACAGGAGTTGAAGCTCACAGCACCCTCTGTTGGACATTACTGAGGAGTAAAACCTCCAGCACAGCAGTGCATCATCTGGCTGCAAGTCATGCATTGATGAGGTATGAAGGAAAATCTTTATCTATCTCTATTTTATGTGAAAATACGTTTTCAGGGCAAAAATCTGTTACACATCAGTGTCACAGCTACACATCCACATCTACTCATGCGTGAATGAGGGGGAAATTGAGGTGGTTTAATCCTGAAGAAGAACATGCAAGACTGCCAAGTGTAACTAAACTTTCCATCTGAGCCTTGAGAAGTTTAGTGATTGACCTGTACAGTAACATCCAGTCAGGGTTTAGCATGTCATAGTCCTACATATAATTATCCAAGAGGATGAATAACTGCCACGTATTTGATAATATAACAAATGTTGAATACAACTTTATTCCAATGGGTCGCAGGGGGACTAGAGCTTATCTCAGTTGCTACTTGGCAAAACCATTTCTGATAAGGCTCCAGTAAACAGTAGATAGATCCACTGATGGCCCAGAGGAATCTCTCTGGGCTGCTGTAGCTCAGGCGGAAGGGCAGTTGCCTTCTAACCAGAAGGTTGGCAGTTCAATTCCCTTAACTACATGTTAAAGTGTCCTCGGGCAAGACACTGAACCCCACCTTGCCTCCCGATGTGCCTATCATGTGTATGAATGCTTATAAAAGCACCATGTTACAATATAAGTGCTGTGTGAATGGATGAATGAGACATGTAGCGTCAAAGCGCTTTGAGTGGTCATGTGACTAGAAAAGCGCTATACAAGTACAGTCCATGTCAGGTCTTGCCTGGATTTTTTTCCAATCTCTTAAAAACATCGCTTTTAGATCCTGTTCGTCTGCTGTACATTTCTGAATTTCTTTAAGTATATTAGGATAAACTACACACTATGCTGAGGTGTTTTAAGTTTTCAGCTAATAGGTCTTTGCTTGTTGGTGCAAATATACTATTTTATGCCCATGAGACTATGTTATATTTGGTGATTTTTGTAGAAGCAACTACATAAATGGACAGAAATGATATGTCTTTGTGCATAGAGATACGATTTAAAGGCAGTTTCTTTACTAGGTTTGCTGTGTCAACGTAACACTGGTTCATCCATTGATTTAGGTACTTTTTTATTTGCATTATTAATAGGTCAGTGTTAAGTGGTTAAAAAACATATAAATTAATTCCTCTCAAATTGGTCAGGTACTGGGCTGAATATGAGTAAATAAGCTTCCAAAGTCCAAAGAAAATCTTTAAAGACCTTCAGAAAACTGATTAATTATTGATCTAGACCATTTTAGAAGATTCAAGAAAGTCTGATTACTTACAAGAGGAATATAAAGAAAACAGGAGTGGAATAAAGACTTGGACATACTGTACCTTTGCTGCATGTTTGATAGAGAGGGTAGAAAACAAGACCAGGTTAAAACAAGACCACACATGACAAGAGGAAACTTATATCGTTGCTGTCGCCTTCTCAGCTGATGGAGGTAATGGGATTTGATCCAAATCTTCAGAACAGCTGCTCAGTGGACCTTCAGAAAAGATCATTTTCTCCATTATGTCTTGTTTAAACAGAGCGCCAACTTGCTTAATAACTGTTTGTGCACAGACTAATATGAGGTTTTATTGCTGCCCAGCATCTCTGGACACCCCCTAATAACCCAAGAGACAAAAGCTAATGGAGAGCCATGAAGGCGTCGAACAGGCTCTAAATGAGGGGTTGAAATGTTTAGCAATATTTCTGACAGTAATCTGTCTAATTAAGATATTATCTCCACCAATCATAAAGAGGGCAGAGAGATTTCCACAGAGGGCCCCATGAAGAGATCAGCTCGGAGCTTAGGGCTTCATCAAAGAGTGATTCTTCATCTATTCTTAGAGCTGAGCTGTCAATCATCCCCTCATCAGGCTCTCAGATTCATATCAGACCCTGACAACGACAGCTGTTACATAACTACGACTAATCCACGAGTAAGATGCTGTGATTGGATGCAGACACACATATAAACACACACTGGTAAGAGTCAGCAGCTGCCACGCACACAAATGCCCTCAACACTCTTCCCTTACAGCCATCCGAGACAGCTAGAGGAGGCCTGAGCTGAATCCAGTTCAAGCACCAGAGTGCAAATGGCCTACTTAGAGTTTAAACGGAGTAATTAGAAACCTAATCGGGGCTCACTTTCTCACCCCCGATGAACGTAATGAAATGCCGTGCTCCCGTCTTCGTAAGTGACACTCGCACCGACCCAGACCGATGTGGTCCAGAGCAGCTGTGGCTGGTCTGTACGTGCACCACACAACTAGACGTTATTCAGTCAGAGGTCATGAAAACACAAACAATCCAACAGATAGATGCAAAACAAAACGAAACCTGGCATTGTCATTTAGATCAGTGGGTACCAAACTTTTTGAGCCACAACCCCCAAGATACCATACACTGGTGTTTGCGACTCCCCCCTCCAGCGACGACAATTACTAATTGTAGGATATCAGATGGGTCATCCTGCAGGATCCTCTGAATATAAGGCTTGAAAATTGTCAGATTCTTCATAAATAAGGAGGAATCATGTGGATTTATGCATTGTGTTAGGAAATGAAGGTGCTAAATTTAGATTTATCTCTCTGTTAATGGTTTAATTTTGACAGCCATGATAAAAATCTCAAATTGTTTTGATAAATATTGGTTATATGTTTTTCAAAAATGATCTGGTGACCCCCCTGAAATGATTTCGTGACCCCCATGTTTGGGAACCACTGATTTAGATGATACTCAGCTTTTTGTTATCTCATGGAAACCTCTAAAATGTTTCCACACTGCATATTTTTTTGGGTCAAAATCAGCGATTTGGATATCTTTTAGTTGAATTCCAAAAAAATGTCTCTCAGTACCTTTACCCTACTACAAGGCATTTATTAAAAATACATATCATCCAGTTTAGAGTAAAAAAGGACACCCAGCTTTCCACAATCTGAGAACAATTGAAATTTAGTAATTTTGGTAAAATTGTCTTTCTCTCTCTCGTCTTCATGACCAATAATTAAATCTTCGGTTTTGTCCCGGTTGATCTGTTAAAGTTCTCTGTCATCCAGAACATAACCATTAACTGGCTCTAGACCATCAGGAGACACGGCAATGTAAAGCTGTGTATCATCAGCATAGCTGTGAAAATCCACACCATGCCTCATGATGACATCCCCAAGTGGCAATATGTACAGATTAAAAAGAATTGGGCTTGAAAAAGATCCTTGGGGGATGCCACACTTGATTTCAGGGATTCTTGAGGACCAGTATCCATACTTACAAATAATTGTTAATCTGTGAGATTAAGAACAGTTCCTGAGAGGCCCACCAGACTTCTCAGTCTGTCTAATGAAATCTACTGTATCAAATGTGGCACTAAGTTCTAGCAGCAGCAGAAAGTTACACCTGAGGTCATTAACAATCTAAAAAAGGGCCGTTTCGATGGTTTGTCCTAAAATCAGACTGTTTGTTTGTTTGTTTTTTGTTTTTTTAAACTCGTGTAATTGGATAAAAACAGCTTTTTCTCCAATTCAAATTAAAAATAACTTGGATGCAGGTCTGTAATTATCAAGAATTTTCCTTTCTTTTCATTTCCTTGGGACACTAATAAGAATCTGAGCTACTCTTGCCATTATTTTTGACAAATTGAGATGACTCTATAAGATTCCTTATAGTGACTAAAGAAAATGACTCAACCAAATAGTAAAGGAGGTAGTTAAAGAGTTAAGTCCAAACTGATGAGCCATTTACTTTCAGTGTGTTTTTATCTGACTTACAAAGTTTTTGACCATGAACTGTTTTAACTTGTATTGTCGTATTTCTTGCTTTACTTGCTTTAAATGTATTGATTTTTCCCCACTGTATTGTCTTGGTTCTTTATTTACATTGCTTTGTCATACCTGTTAGAAGAGAAAAGAGTACAAATCAAATCTACGTACTGTTTTCAGGTGTGTACTTTAGGTACCAGTATCATTATGGCTACATTGAGCATCTTACCATACAGCAAAAGGGGAAAAGTTGTTTTTATATTGTACTGGTTTGTTCACAAGGATGATGCATGCAGTATTTACCTACCACTGATTACTGGTTCCGACTGGTTCAGACATATTTATTCACCAGGAGAAGGGGATCAATCTCTTTCATTTCCAAAGACTTTGATTACAATGTGTTATATTAATCCCCTCAAAATACAATTATGTCTATAATAAACTGTATTATTTTTGTGGCTGTCAATAAATTCATAAAGCTTCTTATAACTCTGTGGTCACATCAACATTTGGCGTTTATGCATCAGTGAACAGATTACACATCATCTCTCTGGATAATGTCAGAAATGCAGCGCAAACAAGTCCGTTTTTCTTATTGTGCCTGAAATGATTGAGACTGAGCAGCAGCAGCAGCAGCAGCAGCAGCAGCAGCAGCAGCAGCAGCAGCAGCAGCAGCAGCAGCAGCAGCTGTCACTGGCCAGTGTTATTTCTGCCTGCCGTGCTGATTCTCAGCTTTTTATGAGAATCCACATATCTAGACTGAAGACTGAGTATCTGTTGGGCTTCATAATGAGTTTTATGTGGACTCAACAGAATTCATCCCACAACCATCTTAAATATATATATATATATAT
>JAOXYM010000021.1:23164697-23178820 GCA_028567055.1 Leptatherina wallacei
TATATATATATATATATATATATATATATATATATATATAGTTAGTTTGGAGGTATTTTAGTCATAATTATGGTTATATCTGTGAATGACATGAATCACGAGTGTATTTAGCCTAAAGTGTGATCAAATCTTTTCACTGTCTTCATATAGACGAGTCTTATACCTGAAACATGTGTGGGTCCTGGTGCTTTATGTTAATTCTGCTTTTCTAATGTAAAAGTAAAGTAAAGTTGCTGAACATGTAATTGAAAATGCAAAGGTGACTGTAAGCCTTTCTGTATGAGGTTTTTTTCTACATCAGCAGCTGAAAGGAAAATGTTGACACTAAGAAACCAGAACCTTCATGTATGTGGATCTCACCGCTGATATAATATTGTGAAATGTGATCTGTGACATGACAATGAGACAGTAAATGTAACATCTTCATGCTATTACATCTAGAATTGAATATAATTTTTGTGGTATAGATGATTAGTTGCACATATAAGAAGTTTATCATAGAACAAAGGTGAGAAGTCCCGAGGATTTTAATGGAAAAAACATTTTATTTCTTCCCCTGCAGTCCAAGTGCAAGTAGACTGTCCTCACAATTCAATCACTTTCACAACAGACTTTCAAGGAAATATTTAACTTACCTACAAAGTAGATGTAAGAAAAAAAATTACAGACAAAAAGAGCTACAAATATTTCATAGAAGATTTTACTTCTTTTTTTAAAAAAAAACAAACAAAAAAAAACAAGAAAAAAAAAGTTGCATCAGTTAAAATTGGGAAAATAATTATTGTAGGATTCCCATATTTACGACTGTACTGGAACGCAGCGTCGCCCTCGGCTGCCTGCGGTCGTGTGGCCCGCAAACACCACACGTCATTGTGGTGAACAGCTGGCAGGGAGCGGCGTGTTTTTCTTTGTGGGTTCAGTAATAAGGTGTTGGTTTACCAGCTCTGGGGATGTGGGTTCTCCCTTTGTAACGCTTAACCGTGGACTTAGTGGTCTTTGTCCGATTTATATTTTAATTATCTGCTAAACAGCGGCTGAAGGCCATGTGGGAAAGATCCGAAGACTGACCTAGGCAGCTGTCAATCACCCATCAAGGAGGATGAAGACGAGGAAGATGGAGAAGAGACAGCAGGAATACATATTTTCTGTCACTCTTTTATTGATCACTTACAATATCTCGATGTTTTCCAAAAAATAATTTAAATAAGTTTTAATTCAGCACTATTAGATTTTTTTTCTTTAAGTGGCAGCCAAGCGACTTAGTTACTGCAGACACAACTAATGTGTGGAGATTAATTTTATAATAACACAGTTTAAAACTTGGTGTTTTTTTTGTTTGTTTTTTTAAATAAACACGTATATTTGTATGAAACTGTGACGTTTATTTCGGTGTAAGCAATTTTGTATTGGGGCGCCATCTGTCGGTGGTTAAATGAACTACAATCCAAGATATTTATTTTTTCTCACATCTAAAACCGCATTTAATATATTTAAATGCTTCTAAAAAAATCCAAAAACCATGATTTAAAAAAAATGGTCAAAAAAGTTATTTAGAAATTTAATTAGCTGTTTAAAAAATGGGGGAAAAAGACTTTACTAAAAATAAAACTGAGTATATTTAAACTTAGTTGCCTGACCCAACCTTTATGTTATTAGATTTGTTATCCTACAACTTTATTTTTCTCCTCATCCAAATACACCAAAAAAAGATAGAAAAAGCTTTAACTTTGATCATCTTGTGACTTATGAATTTAGCCTACTGTACAATGGAGTAATTAATTATTTCCTCCTCTTTATTTCAGAAGCGTTGAACAGAGATCACAATGACGGAAAACAAAAAGAAACGGAAAGCTCAGCCTGCAGCTCAGAGGAAGCCCTCTCCTGCTGCCTGCTTGTCTCTGGTGAATATTAAGTGTCAGCCAGATGATTTGTCCTTGTGTTTGTCCTCCTCTGATACTTCCTCTCTGGGCGTCACGTCCCCCATGAAGAGGCTAATCTGCTCCCAGTGGGGCTCCTCCCGATGAAGAGCTGGGAAAAAGCACTCAAATATACAAGCTATTGTTCCTCAGTCGGAGCAGACTAGCCATGCTTTTATGTCAATGATAGATCCTTAAATGCTATATATGCATGGGTTTAACATATGTGGGGTTTTCACAGAGATGAAAACATGTCTGGAGTCATAAAGGTAGTTTGTATTTCTGTAAATTTAATGCAAACTTTGTAAATCTTTTGTTTAATTTTGTGTTATTATACTGATTCAATAAGAGGGAATTTGTGTTTAAGGATAACAGCAAGCTCATGAAACTCTTAACCTCATATAATATATGTAGAACTGGATAAACATGTAGAAAAAGTTGCTATTATGTGAATAAGGACACAGAGTCTGGTATGTTTTTAACTGTTGTTGAGTTTGTTTTTCTCCTTTTGAGTGAAGTATTTACAAAAAGTCCCTTTCTGACCAGCTCTCGCAGTTTGGAGAATCAGAGAGGAGTACTGACTGTGATGCTAAGCTAAAAGCTATTCAAAACAGAATTTTTGCCATTTAAAACCTAAATCTCAGAAATTTCATAGAAGTTTGTGTCTATTGTGAATTTTTAAACAGTTTTGATTGTTGAACATCTGTGTTGTTCGCCAACATTTCCATCTAATTATAAAATACAGAATATCTCAGTAGATCGCAAACATCTAAAATCTATGAAAGAGTAATGTACAAGTCTGACACAATGCATAAGTGGTAGCAAACATTTAGCAGCCACCATGCATGCAGTGTAGCAACATGCGTGTTCTTCATGATACTGTCAGTGATCGACTGTCTGATCTTAAAGTGATGCGGTGTGAAGTTTACTGTACAAAGTGTTTATTTGAGCCGCTCTGGACATTTTTGAGGGTTGCGTTATATTATGTGGAGGAAGTTAGCTCATCTATGGGCCTGTTTGGAGAAATTCTCTGAAGTGAGAGCACTCTGAATGTTTTCTGATACAGAAAACGTAATGACGAGTCATTAGTAGGTGCTTTACAACCCCATTTTTAGAATTATATTATATATTATAAATAGATTATAATAAGACTTTAAAGCCACCGTCGGAAAATATTTTACTGAAGCTATTGCAAGACTTGTGAACCCAAAAACAAGTAATACCAAGCAAGCATATTTCTGAATTTGTCTAGAAATGTAAAAGTATGTAGATTTTGTAAAGCCCCAGTTTACATATTTATGTAACATCTAGCTTAAATAATACTGCTTGCAATTTATTTTATAATCCATTCTTGGATATCATGTCTGTACTTCTGTGACAGCTCAATAAATAAATCAGATTTCTTAACATGAGGTCACATGTTACAGTTGTATTTCAAAATGTTACTGTTTTGTGCCAAATTCATCTTCATAGAGGAGAAAGAACAATTATCTGGATACAACTTGTATGTGCAATCATTTTAATATCTAAGCTATTTACCAACATTTGAATGCAAGAAGTCTTTATTTGCACTGTAAAACCAAAGGAAACCAGGGATAAAATGTTGAAGTCTATGTGCAGACGGATGATTAAAGGATAAACAGTATGGATTGTCTGCCATGCATTGTCTATATGTCTGTGGAAGTCAGCTGGAGCACACCAAACCAAACAATATGCTGTGTTTTGGTAGAAAGGAAGGCTTGGGAAGTAATTCTTTTTACTCCTATTCAGCCATCCAGCTATTTCTAACCTTACCTATCTCTGGTTATCAATACGCCGAGGAAGATGGCATTATTAAATTCCTTCTAAAAAAAAAAACACCTAAAAAGAAAGAGAGGGAAAAGAAAGAGGCGTGACGGCACCTCCCCTTTCTGCCGTCTTTAAGATACTGAACTAATGCACTGGAACAAAAGAGAGAGGAGGTCTAAAGTGGAGCGAGCAGGACTGTCTCACTGTTTGATGTCCCCGGGGAAGGCAGAAATCATGTAAGCCCCCTGTAATTTACTGTTTGGGGTTGCCTGGGCAGGGTTAATTCCCATGAGGACCTTCTCCCTGTGTTTTTATAAAGTTGGGATTTGTAAAGCTGCTCTTGTTGACCCCCCACAGGTCATGAGTGCAGTGGTAGCGTGACCCTCCTGAGGACTTAATATGAGTGTCTGTTTGTAAGAGACGAATGTCTGAAGATAGGAAGCTTTTTAGAGAGACTCCACATGGAATAAAGATTCTTTCTGGAACATTTAAACGGGGAAATGTGCAACATTGTAAGTGTTTCGTGGTTTTTTACCTTTGGAGATGTGAAAACTATGAAGGCTCTGATGTCTACAAACATGGTAGCCACAGAAAAGAAGGAAATTTACATTTTAGTAATGGCCTGTTGTATTTTTAATGATTTCTGACTGTGGTTAAACACGTAAATGAAAGAGCGTTACCTGTGGTAAATTTAATTTGACCTGAAAAAGCCTCACTAACAGGACACAATTAGATTTTTTAACTCCACAAGCATTTTTACCGGAGCTTACTGAATTAATAAAGAAATATTTTAGAATTATTTATCAAAAACTGCTGCAAGTCAAGAAATATGATCAATCAGAATCACAACAGATATTATATCCATAAAGTAGCTGGTGTCTCTATTTAATATGCAAAATGATAGTTTTCTGGGTGTACACAGCTGGGAGGCAAGTTTATTAACAGAGCAGTTAGTAGTTAGTAGGTAGTCAGCTTTATCAATTACCTTAAATTGATGGGTGATGTTTGTTCTCAATTCAAAGGGGATACCGGCCATTAAGACCAGGAGACAATGGTGAATCCAGGCCAGTAAACGAGAGGACAGAGGTCTCATGAGTCCCAAAAGCATGAAATTTCTGCAATGTTTAATTTATAAAATGCAAAGCTTTGATTCAACAAGACTTATATCTTAAAAATATACAGTTGACATAAACATATATGTCTTTCATATCAATGAATCTGCTAAAAAATGTCACTATACTTTAGAAAGTGTGAGGAAATCTTGAATGTTGAGTAACTGCAGAAAACTAAATGGTTCAGTGAAGAATGTGTCATTTTTTCTTAAATGTGGCAGATTGTAAAGTTGAACTTATCAGGTAAATGTTTACATACTGTAAAACTATCATCAACTCCTTGCTGCTGATGTTGTCAAATAAGGAGAACAGATATAACCAACTTCAAAAAGCCGTGTAAGGTCATACAGAAATACTGTCAGCGTACATTTTCCACAGGTCTGTAAACACAACTCTGAACTACAAGTAATATTTTATAATTGATTTATTGAATTAAAGGGTCAACATGATTTTAAAAATGATGAAAATGTGAGCTTGTTAAGGAGGTTCGTTATGGTGTGGCCATATTTTTGCCCTGCAATTTTTGCCCGAGAAACACATCTATGCTAGCTTTGTTTGAAAAACATAGGTACAAATTTACGTTAAAATCTCATTACAACAAGTAATAACACCCTAAAAGTTAACATGCTTTTTAATATATTACATTTAGGGGTTTTTGTCATGAAAAAATACCTCTGGTTGCCTAGTAACCTACGTATTACTTAACCTCCACATGGTCCCTTAGCTAGGCTAAAACTCGGCTAAGTGGCTGCTAGCTCTCAGCTATCATCACCTCGTAACTTCAGCTAGCTTCTCATTTCTTTAGTTCCTCACAATCATTTCCCAAACTGTCCACAACCAACATTTCAGAAAGTTTATAGCTGTTTCAGGTCATTTTTAATGCAATATTCTGTTAGTGTAAAGCATATAAAGATAAAAGTCTTGTCCTACCTCAACCAGACAGCCCATAATGTAAAGACAAATGAGAAACAGTGGTAGAGAAGGAGAAAAGCTGAGCCAGGGAAACAATAGTAAGCTTATTTGATAATATATTGTTAATCCAACACAAAACTGACTACTACTTTTTTTGCCTCTTGAGTTCAGTGGAAAGGAGTTCTGATTAAGATATTAGGCCATGTTGTCACATTTTAGGTTGATTAGTTCTGAATAATCAACAAAAAGTGTGTTTTCCCTTTAAGATTCAGCAGAGGAATTAATTGAAATCCAGTTTTCACTTTCTGTGAGCTCTGGTTTTTTAGATCTCCACCAACTTCATCATCTTTAACTTCTAAATAGTCCACTGAGATCTCTGGTTAGTCCCCGCCTGCATGTTCAGCACAGCTTACAGTAGGTTTTGAGAGTTGGTTGAAGCGGCCTTAAAAATGCAAAGGTAACAAGTTCATCACACGTCTTTTAATATTGAGACAGAGATATTGCAGCGTTCGATTAAATTACATGGAGTTTTGTTCCTGAAACTGTCACAAATATTCACTGTGCCTTTATGTTTGGACATGACTGAGTCCCTGTCTATCTCTGGGACCCCTGAATCATCAGTAGTCTCATATTTAATCATGATATGGACATAAGCACCTCAGAGATTATATGCATATTTTAAAAAGTCCTTATTCGATTTATTTACCATATATGAGTCTACCCCAAACCTCACTGTAATGTTACTTCCTGTAGTTAAACTTTATTTGTCTCCATCATCCCAAAAAGATTTCTCCATAACATATACGAGTCTGCCCTTCTTTGGTCCCACAGTTTAACTTTGACGGAGTCCAGACGTGCCCCGGGAGTCACTGCGGTTCTTAGCTGTCACGGTCAACTCCTGCCTGATCCTGGAAAAAGGAAGGTCAGGATTAGGTGGGGCTGTTTGCTCTATGGGGCCCTCAGTAACCTTCAACCTGCCCTCCAAACTGACACACTGGCCGCTGCTATTGATGCAGCTGCAAGAAGACAACAGCGCTCAGAAAAACTGTCAAATCCCTCTTTATGTCCACTGAGAGAATATGATGAAGTGTATTTGAGAAATTAGCATGAGCAAACTGCAACATTTGGTCAAATTAATGCTAATCTGTGGCTCAGTTCCACAATACAGACGGGCTCTTTTGCATGACTGCAAGTGGGGGAATAACACTGTAACACTGCATATAAAGTGTTTGTTTTCCACTTGTCTCACAGATTTCATGAAAAGTATATTCTTCTATAAGCAAATGTTGTAAGCAAGGTATTCAACAATGTGAGATTAGCAAGCTCACGTTCCTCTGATGAGCAAAGTGGTGGTCAAACAAACCAAAAGGGCTAATTTTGCTCAAGGAACATGTGAGAAGTTGTCAAGAGTATTATTGAAGATTAAATCTGACTTCCCGCACTATATAAGTCAAAAACGTTGAGTGATGAGATGACAAAGATCCTAATGTGTTATCCCAGAGGGATTTAAGTTTTGAATTGGAGAATTACAATTTAGTTCCCCAGAACCTTGAACTATCTGTAACGTTGTCCTGTGTGGATGGATGAAAGCAGTTGGTATTAAGACCCTTCATGGCAAATCCTGCATTGTTTCTGCTCCCGTAAGTTTACATTTTCATCGTTTTTAATTACATCGTTGCTACGTATGTTTGGTGTCATCAAACCGTGAACATCTCTTCCAGTGTCATGTCCAGTGTCTCTTCCAGGAGCTCAGTCTGTCGTCCTTATCATAAAGACTGCTAGGACACCCTAGTGAACGAAGAACAAACATTAGCCCAAGTTGAAATTAGCTCAACTCTCATCTTGTTGTTGACGTTTATCTTCCAATGAGATTCAATTTATCCACAACATAACAGAGGCGAACAGAGAAGCATAACAAACTGAAGCTCATTTGTTTATAAATCTCCATCGAAATGATTCCTGCAAACTTTGAGTCAGCTCTTTCTGATCCCAACAAAAGGTGTGGAAGCTACTTCTCATAAAATCCTGAAGCAACCAGGATCAGTTTACAATTTAAACAATTAGAAAAGCCAAAAACAACATCAACGTAAGGCCTTTTGTAACAATCAAGAACATGTTTGATACAGTCTGTGGTCTACAATGACCGAGGACCACCACATGATGTCAGGAACAACTAATAAAGTAGATGTGCTGTCGTTATCTGATTGTTTTCAATTGATTCCACGGGATTTTTTTGTCTTTATAGTTGAATTAGTAAATCATTTTGGATTTATTTCATAAGTATGATTCATTATCCAGATGCTGGAAAAACAAAAGACATTTAATAGAAAATGTTGAGCGAGGTTTCGAGTAAAAATATTAACTGCTGTTAATCCATGATGATGTAATTGCCTGAGCAGGATCCAGTCAGGGTAATAAAGCTGCTGGAATGATGGCAGAGTTTATGTTTGAGGACTGAGCAGACATAAACATCACCAATCTACCCATCAGATGGACTCTAATCTGAATTTCGGCACTGGCCAGTGTCAAAGCCAAAGGCGCTTGTCCGTTTGCATTCATTGACAGGATCTCAGGGGTTATTTGTCAACACGACTGGAATAGCTCGGGTAATCTCCCCTTCTCGCCTATACACTGATTGATAATTGATCCCTGTTCAAACAGTCTCTTTGGGTCACAGTTGCCTTTGAATGCCAAACGAGTCATTCTGCCTCATCCTGCCACAGCAGCCTAATCCCATAAACGAATGGGAATCAGTGGTGATGTCAACCTTTCACTCCGCCATTTATCTCAGATTGTTTACTGATGAGGCCTTCGCAATGATCAGGGTCGCTCGCTGAGACCTCGCTGCTTCTGTCAAAAGAAGAATCTGAACTCTGACTAGGAGAAAAACACAAAAACCCAAAGAATAACAGCTGCAGATGAAAAGTAAATGATTTGTTTTCTTTACTCTTTCAGACCATTCATGAGTCGCACACAACTAACTCTAAGCTCTTTCATTAGCGGTCTTGTTAATGTTACAACACCAGATGGCCAGTGTTACAGTTTGGTTCAGATTCATTTGGACCAATTTTTATTACTATGAAAGATTTTCATAAATCTCAGTTTTCATTGCCCACAGTGATCTTCAGAAAAATCAGACTTTATTAAAGACTAGTTTTTGTTCATTTAAGACATTATGGCACTCTAATTGGCTCTTTGTTTAGTTCCACTCAGAGCTTCTATTTCAGTCTAATCTGTTTGTCGGTAAGTAATTTTTTATCAATTTGTTTTTTCATTATAAGAGTTTTATTTTTCGGCTTTTTTTCATTAGAAAATAAAGTTATGTTTAATATTTGAATCAAACCTTTAAAGGAACACCTGAACACAGAACCACACCAACCAGATCAAGTAAATAAAAACCAAAGTCTGAACATTATGACACTTTAAATTTAATCATTACTTGTAATATAAATCTGGCTTCCAGCTCTCTGTGTACCTGGTCTATACCTCTACACTCCCTGTCTTCCATTCCTAGCCTTTCCTCGTATGGAATTGACTGTATGGTGTGTCCATCAAAATAAAGTCTCACCCCTTCTAAAGATTTAGCTCTATTAGACAGGAGTCGGCTCTTCTCGTTCACTAGAATCGCCTCTTAGAGCCGGCTTGTTCATCAACGACACATCATTACTTTCTATAAAGAAATAATCAACCAAACACAAATTTCCTTACTTTTTGTGCCAAATTTACACGTGCAACAATGCAAAAACTCAGTGACAATTTATGCTCCAAAATTGTGAAATATTGACATTTTATGTTTCCTACCATGAAGATAAGTGACATTAAATGTCTTTTTTTTTGTTCAATCTTGTTCTTAAGTCTGCATCCACTCGCTAATCCAAACCTTGTATTGTTAACATTGAACCCAACCATACGAGAGATAATAAATGTTGTTCTCACATCTGGCCGGCCGACAAAAATGAATACAAGTAAGTTTAAAGGTCCAAACACAAGCACCCAATCGGTAAGAGCTTAACAGAAAAAAGTGATAGAGGAAAACATTATTAAATCTAATAATACATGTATATTTGTGTGCAGCCGAGGACTTGTGGTAATGTTTTCTGTGTGCCTGTGCTGAACCTCTCTGCTTCCTTCACACTGAAGAGGACGGGTCAGTCAGTGATCAGCTCAGGCCCAGAGCAACGCAATTTTATTTGTAAGGCATGACACGGGGAATGACATTTAACTTGTTATTATTTCCTGGAAAAGATTAATGATAAATTGTCCATTATTTTTCCTTAAAACTGAAAGATAAGACCGCAGTCATTTGCCCCAAAGGCAGAGTGCCACCACTATGCAAAATGACAGCCAATTATCAGAGCCTAGTTTGGGATAATGACTTTACAATGAATCTTTTGATTGAAATGTAACTGGGTTGGCCCTGGGCAAAGTGCAAAAAAAAAAAAAAGAATAGGAAAGTTACAGACGCAATGAGCACTATATAACTGTGTCTCCAGGTCTCTGCCTCTCTCTCCACTTCTCTTTAGAAACAGCTATAGGAGAAAGGAAGGCAGAGATATGCATATATTGATGAAAAAATTATTAAGTCGCAGAGCGCTTGCAGCAAACATAAATTAGCATATTCAGAGTAAATATGCAGACTATTTACGATAATAAGACCGGATTATTCAATTCAATGAATGTTAAATAGATGAGGAAATGGTGTGTGTCTTATCTAGTCAAAGCTTCTATTCATTTTAATCGCTTCCCAATTGAACTCTTCATTTTATTCTCTCTGAATTATTGTTCCCATTCTGTCCAGTGATGGCACCTATGGGTCTTGGGAGATTTTCGCCGGTCACGTGCTTTAAGTGGCTTTCCTCATATTCTCGGCGGATACGGAGAAAGTCGACGTCACCCCGAGGCCAGCATCACGATAAGCTCCTTTTCATTATGCACAGGGGCTGATGGAGAACAAGATTAGAGGGGGGCCTTGTGTGCATAAAGGCGAGAACATACAAGTCATCTAGATTAAATAAAACAGCTCCTTGTCTATTGTGCAGAGTCCATAAACAAAACACATTTGATCTCTTAGTGTGAGCATTAAAACTTTAAGCAATTTTAAGCTCTGTGTGTGTGCGTGTGTGTTTATGTAATCTTTTTGACCTGCATGCACACTCACTGTTACATCTGCAGGCTTACCTCTTCCACGAGTTTGACAAAAAACGATAAAATCTCACATTTAGACTAATTATCAATCAGCAAACACAAGGAATAAATTAAATAGCTGCATTTTAAGGTCAAATTTAGAACGATTATGCAGCTCAGTTAGGTTTTCTTATTCTGTGGTGCTGTTATTGTCCCATTAGATGACAAAATCAGCTTATGTGTTTTGTCTAAATGCTTTTTGTGCTGCTTCTGCCGTCTGCAGTGCTCCTGTTTCCCGACGTCACACTAAAAAGGAAAGTCTTTAGTGAAAACTTTAAGGGCCTCAAGTCTCAGTTGAGCAAGATTAACCTGTAAACACACCATTTATGTTGATAATGGGATCAGAATTAATACGTTTTTGGGTTTTGTTAAAGAGAAAACCTGAATTTTTGGATCCACATAGATGTTATTTTGACATTTGCCACCATTTTAACACATTTCAAGAGCAGTTGCACTCCTACATGCAACAAAACTCCCTTAGACTAGCTTCCTCTCTTAGCAGGACAGCTTTGGGTCCCACATATCACAAATAAGATCACGATTACGTGTCTGAGGTGTACATACAGCCTCCAAACTCCCAAGATATCAATCTGATGGGATTAGTGAGAAACAAGATCAAAAAGAGAGGCATTGCTCTATTTTGGTTAATGTGGCCGATTGATGTATAAGTGCAAATGCAATTAACACAGGGTGCTGATCAGGGAAGAGAACAGGTGAGGTGGGTGTGTTATACAGGTGTGCTGTGGTGGATACATAGAAAAAACAAAATGACTCACCTGAACTCAGGTTTTCTTTTTCTTTTTGTCTTTTCATGGTTCTTTTAACAGTAAGGATATAAAAACCTTTGCTAAGTTAATGTGAACAGAGGGATCTTTATGACTGTGTCTTTCCTTTAGAGAGCCCGTCTGCACTTATTTCATAATGGCAGTGATATTTACTTGGAAAATGATGGTATGAATTATAAGGAGGTGGTTATGCAGATGATTGGAGATTCAATCCGCTGACCAACACAGAAAAAAACATGAAAATAAACAAGCATGCTGCCCGAGTTCACAAAGTTTTAATTAGTCTCGCTGAATATGTAAAGAAACTTTTCTGTAGAGATATTTCTTTATTTCCTTCCATATATTCCCCATTTTAATTGATTTGAAATAGATTTGAACATTTCTGTCACTATTTTCTGAGTTGTTGTTTTTTTCCTGGTGTATTTTAATTAATAAACTATTTCAATTCTACGACAATTTTTCTGGAAAAAAGAAAGTAAGATAAAGGCCGAGCTCCATATGTGTAAGATTTCACTAATCAAATCGAATTCTGTGGACGATTACACTTGAGTAATAATGTCTGTGTCCTCGTCTGCAGCTCAAAGGGAACTTTAAAGTCCTCCAGCAAAAATATAAAGAGTAATTATACTAGTGGTCACATAATCATGAGTCAGTTGAAGAAAGATTATTTTACCAAAACTGATGCATCAATAAAGAAAGAAATAGGAACTAATTGCTCTAGTTTAAGCTTTGTCTTATTCACCCATCCCCACCAATATGCTCCACTGGTCCATCCCTCTTATTAATAAAAAGAACAAATATTCTCTGTAATTCTCTGTAATGTCTGTTCTGTTGAAAAGAGCAAAAGAAAACTGTCCATCTAGATCTGCTTTATACAGAAACAGCATGAAAAACTCATGCAGCAAAGTCTCCATCTAGTGGTTTAACAGCTGAAATGTTCATTCATATCTACAAACAACCATCTGCTGCTTTCTGTTCCTGATCATTTCATCAGAATTATTTTGAAAATAAATAAATATGTTTGTGTTTTGTTTTACCAGCATCAAACTTATCCATCTTTGAGTATAACTGTTCCAAAATCTAAGATAATAAAACTTGATTAGAAAATTATCCCTGCTGATTTCACATTGTGCACATGGTGGCACTCTTCCATCAGTGTTTCCTCGCATGTTTGTCACCATCAGCGGCAGTCTGTGCTCTGACCTGACATTAATCCTTGTAAACCTGCACACAGGACTGACAATGCTTCAGCTCATCAGAAAAGTATCCAAGGGAGCTGATGTGAGGATGATTCAGCTTCAAGCTGGGACAATCATCGCTCTTTGAACTTGCCTAAATGAACCAGGAGAGAGTAAAACACAAACTGTTGGATCTTCAGGAGCGTCCTATTAATGGCACCGATAAGAATGAAGCTTAAGATCCCTCGCTGTTTATCATTAGACGTTACAATATCTGTGTGGTTAATATGCAACGAGATGAAGCACATGAATGTTGCATGTTCATTTCTAGTCCTCACAAAAAGGAATCACTCTAGCAAAGTGCTGTAGATAGAGGTAAATAAAAGAATAATAAGTACCCAGGCAAAATGCACTGAGTCACAGCGCAGTGAAAAATTCTTCTTTATATTTTGCTTCCAAGCAGCCAGACTTTTTTCTTTTAATAATCTTTTAATGTGGTCTTAAACATTAGTTCTCCTGGCTGTCTTAAGATCATTTGAAGCTTTTTTGTTTGAATATTAGCAGTTTTACGCTCATTTTCTATCCAGTCCTTGTACCTGAGCATTTTTATACAAATAAAGGCGCAAGAGTACAAGGACATATAACTGGTTTCCATTTCTTCAGTTTTATCTGACACAGTCTCACAGGCATTAAAATAGTTTATTTGCACCAATAAGAAGTGCCATCTAAAAACTTGGCATATCTCATTGTTTATTGTTTATTAATTTAGATCCCCAAGTATCACTGCAGCCATTCTTCCTGGGATCCAACACAGTTGTACATACAAAACTATCAAATCGTTGTACAGTATTTAAAAATCTGAAGGTTGAAAAACCATCCTGGTTTGTATATATATCAGACAGGGTAAGCAAAGTGGGGCCATCATGCATCAGTCATCATACAATATAAATCTCAAGTACAATTGTAGATCCATTGTCACAATAACAAATACAGCATAAAAACAGATGTACAGGTTCAGATCGTCGTATTCATCCAGACCAAGGAGCAACCTCCGTCTTAGAAATTAGAAGCCTATGAGGAAGTGCCAAAAATTGCAGTTCCCCCCTCCTCCGCTAGGTGCTGGCTGTAAAACAGAGCAGATCCCCATAGACTCCCATGTTAAAAAGACCATCTTCACAGCAGAAATAAACATGTTTACAGCCTGGTTCAAAAAACCATTTTAGCTTTAATATGTCAAGTTTACCTTTG
>JAOXYM010000021.1:23184645-23201259 GCA_028567055.1 Leptatherina wallacei
AAAAGAAAACACAATGTAAACAAAATTAAATAGGGGTGCTTATTTATTTCTCCCTTTAACTGTTTGACCCTTTACACTAACCCCATAAAAATCACTTTACCTGTAAGGAAAAATTGTTCAGTCAGATTTTTGTCTCCATCATTTAAGAAGAGCAGGTTTACATTTACTAGCTAATGTAGTTTCTCTCTGTTATGAGCACTAAATGAAAGTTTTTAAGATGTCTGTTCTGATTAGTGATATTATGTCTTGAAAGCAACAGAACAACAAATATAGCTGGTACACTATATACAATATGTACACATATATTACTTCTGACCACATAAGGCATAAAGTTGTAGAGAGACAGTGCAGGTAGCCCACTATTTCATGTCAGAAGGAGACAGTTGTACAATTTAATAGATTTAACATGAACTTTTCACAAGACAATATATAAATACATTAACATAACTAAATAGTTTCAATTCTGCAATGCATTTTCTATTATTAGAAAATTGATTTTTAGTCTACCGGAGCCATCTGTTCATATCTTTGTGTAGACGCCACTTAAACTCAGTGACTCATCTAAAGCAATATTTCTGACTAGATTGGTGATGGGGTTTTGGGTTGCATCGCTCCATTCACTTTGTGCCCTCTTCATCCATTTTACAAATGAATGTTATGCATAACAGTGATCCTATAACAGCAGAAAAGAAGAAACGTTTTCTGTATTGAAGTACTGAATCACCACGGGAGAGCTGAGATGCTGTGGGAACCAGGATGGATTTGCATTTGAGTTGGTTTATTGAAAAATGTGCTTATTTACGAGTGGTAATGTGAAAACTGTCCAGTGTTGGGGAGTGATGTGGGTTGTTGCATCAGCCAGTGTGTGTCTAGGCCTGTTGGTGTTGGTGAAAATAATCTAAAATGAGAGCTTTTCTTTTAAATTGCATTGTTTGGCATCGGTGTGTTTTGGCCTTCAGTGATGATCTCCTCTTCCTCCATCTTGCATTTCAGTCTGTTTCAGAGACAACCAGAGTATTTATGAGTTTTAATTATTTCCAGTGTCTCACAATAAACCAGTGGTTTGACTAATGGAAGATGCCTCCATTTATTATCATTATCATTATTATTATTATGCAAACAATCAAATGTTTCAGTTTAAACTTTTCATTAAAATGTTTTTTTTTTTAATTTCAAATAGCACTTCACAGTTGTAGTACCTCATCTGTTTTCTACTCTAATCTGTTTTTCACTCATCCATCAAGTGCACCATATGTCTTATATAAGCAACATCCACTTCATCAGGTTCTCCTGTTCAACTTCCTGTTAACATAAATATCTAATCAGCCAATCACATGCAGCAAGGGCCCTAGGTTTGATTTTGACATTGGTAGGGTTGGGGCATAAAATTAGTCCAGAATACCCTGGAAGAAGAGTGTTTTCTAGCATTTATGATAGACATTTATTTGCATTATCATATAACTGAGTGGACATCTGAACAAGCAGAAGTTTATAATGCAAAATATTCTATTCAGAGATTGACATTAAGATTTTTTTCTTTCTGAATTTTACTCAATGTGATTTTATGAGTTGAAGACATAAGTTAACATATCTGTTCCACATCAATATCATCCAGACAAGAAAGTGGTTTGTAATACGGTGCAAAGTATATAGTTTGCATAGTTGTGACATTTGCCAGGACTCCCTAGTAAAAGAGATTTCTAATATCCATATGGCTTCCTTGTAAAATGAAGGTAAGATAAAAAATAAAACAAGCTGCCAAATTTAGATGGAAAGCTCAGAATTAGGTGGAAACAACATGAAAGCATGGATCCATCCTCCCTTGTATCAATGCTTCAAGCTGCCGCTGATAATGTTATCGTGTGGGGGAGTATCGTTGCTGGCCATGTCCATGTCTTTATGAGCACAATGTAGCATCTTCTGATGGCTACATCCAGCAGGATAATGCACCATGTTACAAAGCTCAGATCATCTCCAACATGACAATGAGTTCACTGTACTCCAATGGCCTCCACAGTCCCCACATCTCAATCCAAAAAGAACTTTTGGGATGCGGTGGAATGAGAGATCATGTCAACATGGAGCAAAATCTCTGAGAAATGCTTCCAACACTTTGTTGAATCTATGACACCAAGAATGAAGGCAGTTCTGAAGGGAAAAGGGGTCTTACTGAGAACTAGCAAGGTGGAACTGGTCTTGAAAACATTTCTTGATATAAAGAAACACAGATTTTTGCTTTGCGTTTATGTTGTGCTGTTTTCCTGAAATGTATTTACTGCTAGCTGAAACCTGTTGGTGCTTAGTTTTGCTCAGTTCATGATATATCAATTATCCCTGATTACTGCACACCGTGAGGTCTGCACCCTGCTCGTGTTATTATATCATCCCTCTAAATAACACCAAAACCTTTCTCCTCTCTGCAATCACGCTGTTGTAAGTGCTTATTCACTAGATCTGAAGCTCCAGAGTCCCTTGAAAGCCTCTCTATCCATCCATATCTCACACTCCTTCATGACACCTCACATCTTCCTCACCACATGCTGGGATGGTAGTGCCAGTATCCTAGCAACCCGCCCTCTTAGAGGGGGTGAAAGCGTTTGAGTGGGCCCCCCCACCCCTCCCCGTTGCCCCCCTCCAACCCCCCTGCAACCCCCCCCCCCCCCCACTCGCCTCTCACCATCCGGATGCTCTTCAAGTCATGTAAACACACCTGCTTAGTGCCCTTGTGTATTGCACAACATATTAGCTTGATAATTAGCCCAAATTTCTCTGCATAGGTTTCTTTTTATTTTATTTTTATTCTAAAAAGTCTCTCCTCTTTCCAGTAAGTGACACTCCTCCAACAGTGACTTGTGGAAACTAAATCATGAATTACTTATTCATGAATCAGTTTAGGCTTTAGATGAGGTATCATCACTTTTAGTAAATAACTTAAGCTGTTTTTCTCTTAACTATTTAGAAATATATCAGGTTAAATCATTGCTTATTGATTGAAAGGTTCTGTGACATATTTCTAATAAGTCTCTGATCCTGCAGGAAATTATCTAATGCTAAGCTCCATTCGATCATCTGTTGTTAAAAGTTAATCAATACAAGTTAGAAATTAGTAGTGGGCGCAATTTTGGGAATAGAGCCAGACTTTTTAAAACAGGCATATGTCGTGGCTCAGCTGATTAGCCTCATTGCTAAGTCACATTTTGGCCAGCTTGTGATACCTGACTGATTCTACTCTCCTTACACTGCTTAATCACTGCACATCTTTCCCTATAAAACCTTGAAATATGACATTTCAACACACCTGCATCAAAATAATGGGTCATTGTGCAGAACTTGACAACAAGCTGTTGGATCCCTTTGATTTGAATCAGGTGTGTTGGAGCAGGGAAACATGTAAAACCTGCAGGATAGTGACCTTTGAGGACTAGAGTTTGAAATCCTTGTCTTAAGCGAGCTGTGCATTGACAAAAACCAGCCAAATTCAAAGAGCTGAAGCAATGTTGTCAAGAAGAGTGGACCAGAATCATAGCACAATGATGTCAGACTGGCAACATCAAGTTATTGTTGCTAAAAATGGTTACAGAAACTATGTAATCAGGTTGCGTACTTAGTTTTTCACACACTGCTTCTGCATTTTTTGCTTTGTTTTGTTTAAAATTTGTAATAGTGGCAGTGAAAGGTTTGAGCGTTTCTCTGTTGTTTTGAACCAAGGTGGTTATTGGCATGAAACCCGCAAACTGTCCCTTGGACATCATTTTGGAAAAGTTTGAGGAGGAGTTTGAAGGAGTTTTTCATCTGTTGGATCAAACTTGTTTTTATCAACTTTTTTCTTAGTTTAAGGTCTGTCCAAGCTGCTTTCAAACATGCTGTGGTTAGGCCCTTCTTTAAAAAAAACGCACATTGACCCCTCCTGCTGTCCAATTTTAAGCCCGTTTCCCATCTTCCTTTCCTTTCCAAGGTTTTAGAAAAGTTATTTTTATTCAATTAAAGACATTTTTAGAGGTAAACTCAGTTCTTGACAAATTCCAGTCGCTTCAGATCCCGACACAGCACAGAGTCAGCACTGTTAAAGGTGCACAACAACATTACCTTGTCTGTGGATGCTGGGAATCCCGCTGTACTGGTGCTGCCTGACCTCACAGCAGCCATTGGTACAGTCGACCGTGCAGTCCTTGTATCCCACCTAGAACAGTATATTGGTATCCATGGCAATGATCTCCAAAGGTTTAACTCATACTTGGCAAATAGGAGCTTTTTCATAAAGATTGGTGATCTCTGCTCTTCACATGCATCCCTCTCTTGCGGGGTGCCACAAGGGTCTATTCTCGTCCCTATTCTCTTTTCATTTTATTTCTACCTCTGGGATCGAAGAAAACACAATCTGTCGGTTTTCACAAACTATACTAGGCTACTCTGCCCAATTCTGTTAAAACACATGTTAAAAATCTCAGTTTAACATTTGACATCGGGCTCAAATTTGATAAACGGATTAGTTCTGTTATTAGAACGTGCTTTTTTCAGCATGTCTCTTGGCCAAAGTGAAGGCCTTTATCGGTCGGCAGGATCTGGAGAAGGCAATCCAGACATTCAGAAGTTCAAGACTAGACTACTGTAATGCCCTTTACGTTGGCTACAGACAGTCTTAAGTTTCATCTCTCCAACTTGTACAGACCGCTGCTGCCCGATTTTTAACAAGCAAATCCAGACGTGAATTCATAACCCCATGCTCGCATCGCTTCACTGACTTCAAGCTCGTTTTACAATTGATTTTAAACTTATGTTGTTTGTTCTTAATGTCGCTAGTGGCCTGGCGTCCTCATGGCATGGCATTGTGCTCTTCGGGTCAACTTCTGGTAGAGGTCCCGAGGTCAAGAAAGAAGCAGATACAAACTGCCCTCTGACATTTGCATCACTACTGATCTTTTTGGCCTTTTTAAACCGAAGCTGAAGACCGACGTTGGTATATTGGCATTCAATTCTGACTAGGGTAGTCTAGTTTTTAAGTGTTTTATTAGTCTCATTTTGTCCGTTTTATGTACTTCTGGAAGGCCCTTAATACCCTGCAGCACTGCAGCACTGGAGCAATTTCCAATTGTGCTTTTATTCTCAGCCTTATTGTTTCAATTATTCTATATTTTTATGCATTGTTTTTATGTACTTTTTTATGGCTCTGTTGTAAAGCAATTTGAGTATCTTTTGATTATTTTAAAGGGCTGAACAAATAGAATTTGATTGAATTCCATTGAAATATATCATGTTCTTCATCTAAAGTATTTGTGCTCTGTATGAAATACATGAACAGCCACAGCCTGAGACAGTAATGTTAAACCATTAAATGTCATGGTGTCGTGTGGATGTGGAGGCAGGACCCAATTACAGGACCACACAGGAGGCAAGAGAACGGAATTGAGGGTTTATTGCTAAGTACAACAGAAAAGAAATGTGTCAATAACCCAAGTGAAGATCAAGACAAACAAAACAGGCCAAGGAGGACATAAGGGGAAACTAAGACTGGAAAGCTGAGGAAACAATGACGATGATTTGTCAGAGAACAA
This sequence comes from Leptatherina wallacei, assembly GCA_028567055.1. NCBI lineage: Eukaryota > Metazoa > Chordata > Actinopteri > Atheriniformes > Atherinidae > Leptatherina > Leptatherina wallacei. The sequence goes on from JAOXYM010000021.1 coordinate 23,190,198, forward strand.
AAGAAACCAAGAGGTATAGAAAACTAACTAAAGAGAAGCGGGTGAAACAAATCCGTAAATGAAACCAGGTGTGATGAACAGGAAATAAGTTGAATGTTATAGGCCTGCAAAATAAAACAGGAAACCAGAAACCAAGACAAACAAGAACAGAAAATAAGCAACAGAATCAAAAACAACTGAAGCAAAACCGTAAACTTTCATATTTAAAGCCAAAATGACCAACCACCCAAAGTTACAGTAAACCAAGTATAGTTTGAGTAAACTAGATTTTTTTAGTGTCTAACTTGAAATTTTAAATTCATATCAAAATTTTGTGTTTGTTTTTTCAACTCATTAAGAAAGACTCAAACTGTGAAGTTAGGTCCCATGTTGACCAAAGTTTCCTGCTAAATCTCTGCCAGGTTTTCTTCTTATTTCTGAACAATAGAATCCAGATACACAGGGACACACAAACGTTTTACATTACTTTCTGTGTTATTGCCACAGGGTGTAAATAAACGTGTAGTTACAGACAGAACATGTTACAACTCAACTGCATGATTTTCAATGTTGTAAAAATATATATTTTTCTTTTTAAATCTGTTCAGAAAAGTCAGGTGACCTGTTAGACACTTTACACCAGCTAAGATTCATCTTAGATGGTGAGCGTAAATCATATCGTGCTGTGCTCACATTTGTGCAGGCTGCAGCCTGCAGCAGTGAAAAGTGACGTGAGTGCTCGACGATGCTAAATGGCAGCACTTGAAATAGCCTATACCTGGCAGCCTCCTCACCCACTTGCTGATGCGCTCCCGATCCAGTTAGTAGCGTTTCAGCACCGAGGCACGCTGGAAAGCTCCTCCACTCCCTCTTGTTTTCTCCAGGATTTGAATCCGCTGGAGAAAAGTGACTTTAAATCTACTTAGTGCTATTATTTCAACGTTAAGGAGCCCTAGCGTTCAAGTAACAAAGGAAGAGATGGATATAGATCGACCAGCAAATGTGTCCTTTTTTGATTTCGTCGGAGGAGTCCAACTTCTCCGGTGGGAAGACACCAGGACGGCCATGCCTGTCATCCTGATCGGGATCTGCGTGTCCGGCGCAGTTGGAAATTTGCTTGTTTTGCTGATTCTCATCCGCGACTTTAGAAATGGAAAGGGCTCTGAAGTGAAAGCGCTCCTCGCCTCTCTGGCCTCCACGGACTTGGTGATCCTGTTGTTGTGCGCCCCCGTGCGCGCCGTCACCTACTACAGGCAGACTTGGACCCTCGGGAGTTTTGTGTGCCGCACCACAGACTGGTTCCAGCACTCGTGCGTGGTCGCAAAAACTTTAATCCTCGCGGTGACCACCAGAGCCAAACACACTTTGGTTCCACGCGCGGCTGCGGGGTCCCTTTACACTCCGACGTGGATTCACGGAGCCCTGGCGTTCATTTGGGTTGTCTCCATGATGTTTCCGATCCCTCAGATGCTTTTCGCTTCTATGGTTCCGTATGGCAGCGACAATATTTGCGTCTCTGAAATGCCAGTGTGTGCGTCTGACTTTATGAGCTTATTCTACAAAATTTATCCAACTGTCACATATGTGATTCCGGTCATCTTCACACTTGCTTACTACACCAAGACCCTGTACACTGCGGTGAACCACGCGCCCAGCCCGCAGCATCAGAGCAAAGTTATCCTAGTTTTGCTGTGTTTAAGCGGCGCCCTCGGGCTCACGCTTCTCCCGGAGTGGGGTACATTCACCTGGATCAGACTCGGTTACAACAAACCTCCAGTTGGATTGATGATGTTTGCGCAAGCCCTCCTTTACGCGTGCAGCTGTCTATCACCAGTCATCCTAATGACCATGTACGACGACGTGCGCCAAGGACTGATTGCCATCTGGTTCATCGCTACCTGCAGGAGCAAGAAGCGCGTGCCGTCCAAGAAGTGTGCGAAAACGGAGGGGAACGGAGCGGAGGTCGGTGCCAACGCCGTCGCCAACGCGGTCTCACAGGGTACGGAGAAGACTTTTCCCGATGTAGAGCACTTTTGGACGGGACGCAGGGATACGCAAGTGGAAGAGGAACAAGATCCGGTTCCGTGGGAAAGAGACGAGAAAATGTTGTAATGGATCAAGATGTCAAAAAAGTGTAGCCATGAAGAGAGCTTGTTGTCGGCTGGTTTCTAGTTTGTTGACCCACAATGCAGACCCTTTGTTGAAAAGCTTTTTTTCTGTCGTGCGCTTGATTAGATGTAAAATAAACTTGTACACAATCCTGTTTTGATGTTTTTAATATGTTGCTCTTGCCTGCAGATCTTTCTTTATTTCAGATTAAATTTGTACAAAGACGCCACTGTAAATATTCAGGACATTCAATTTGTGATTCTGTATGTGTAATGAATAATACCATTAAAATACTCTCATATAACAAAATCTGTTGTTTTTTTTAAGGGCTAGGAAACACTACTTTAATCATGGATTCAATCAAATGAATCAAATCTCTTTATTTAATTGTGAACGATGTGAGATTAAATGAACTGTACAGAGATCATTTCTGCATATTACATTCACAACTAATCCAGCCGCCTATTGCAGGTCACTAATGGTATTTCAACAAGCCATTTTAAGCCGTTTCAGCAAGTGTGTAAGCTGGTCAATATTCAAATTACTTTCTCCAAAATCAATAGTGTGAATGCAACATCATTCATCTAGTGCATCATAGATTAATCTCACTGATGCCATAACAGAATATGAAAGTAATACGTCCTACTTCTCTATGGGCTACTGTATTGATCTTTTTTCATTTCTTTTTTTTTCTTTTTTTTTTTGGTCAATCTGGGGTAATATCAGAGGAAAACACAACCTAAAGTGTTTTCTTTATTAACTTTTAAAAAAATAAGCTGACCAATTTTTTTTTTTTTGTAAAATTTTTGTAGTTTTTTTTTGTTTCAATTAAAAAATATCTCATTTTAACACGTTTTTATTTATTTATCTATTTCTCTCTTGAAGTTGGGAATCAACAGTTTCTCAAGGTAGACACTTTTTCTAACATTAGTATATTTCAATTCAGTTCAAATGTTTCTGGGATATATTTATTTACCAAATTTACTTCAGGTTGTTCATATATTGCCAAAACACATCAGATGTCATCTCAAGACTCTATACGTAGAAAGTTAACAATTTTATTTAAGTTCAGTTGCATTCAGTTCAATAAAATCCCATTATAGTTCAATGTAACACAGTCCGGTATATGATGGTATTAGTCATATTGAATTGAAGATTTTTCCGTATTTGGCCACCAGTATGCTCCACTGAATCTGATGGGCTGCAGTAAATCAATGAGATGAAAGGTGTGAAGGACGTAAACTGTTCCCTTTATAATGTTCCATCTGTCAAAGTGGTGGAAAAAACAAACAAACAAAACAAGGGATAAAATTACTGCACCTTTAGTATTGTATCTATAAAAAATTTAAACAGCATTCTTTTTTCCCCCGAAGTTTCCTTTTTAATCATGTTGGATTTTTACATGTAACAGCACCAAATTAGGTGTCATATGACCCTAAACCCAGCCTGCAGAAGATCTGAGCCAGATGTCTATCACAATGATCTTGGTGAGATTTTTATTGTTTTCTGAATTTATCAGGACGTTACAATCATCATTTGTCCAATCAAGTCAACAGTGTACCAGATGTGTCGATATGGGTCTGATGTCTGCTGTCAACAGAAAGCTTTATTTTAGGCATTTTGATAGAAAGTCATTCTACGCTACCAATTCACCCTTTAGGTGATTCAAACTTCTTAGAAGATGATGGAATACAGATACAACAGGGAGAAGAGAGTGGCATATTCTCAGTGTTTGTTCCCAGAGCCTCATTGCACCAGACTTGAAGAAGCCTCTGTCTGAAGACATATTGTTTGTTGTGTAGAGGATGTGCAGTGCTGTCCATTATGTTTGCAAACGTACGCAATATTCTCTCCACAATCAGCTCTTGGAGCTCCAGAGAAGTACCCAGTACAGAGTTAGCCTTTTTGATGAGTTTCTTTGAGTCACTCGCTCCAATACTGTCCCAGCAAGTTGCACACTAACATTTAATAAGGTTAAACCTGATTTGCATGCTTTGTAGCTAATTGACATAACTAAGTAAGTTGTCTTCATGCCACATCTTGCAGTGGTAGGAAGTCATCTCAAAGCAACCAGCCCTCTGTGCTGTAGTTCATAACCCACCTCCAGGCTCAAAGTTATTAAAAAAAATCCCTTTCCATTGTATTGGGGTGCATTATATGTACACAAGGCTTCTTCTCAATTAAAAAGTACGATAGCAGTATATGTGTTAGCTTTTCATCTTGAATGACAGAAGCTTATATTGTGGCGTTGCACATGGATAAATCATTGTTCCTGGGTATAGGAAAGTATTTTTTGATAAACTAAGATTTATTTGTGTTATTTCAGCAACACAAAGAAGAAACAGTCTGTTGTTTGTTTATTTGGATTTCAGAGATCTCAAGGCGAAATCACAGAACAGCAGAATCAAGACGGAGACAAACTTTTATTGCAGGTGGAGATAAGAGATGATGGTGTGCAATTTGAAAAAGATAAGGCCTTCTTATGGGAAAAAAATAACAAAATCCTCTCTCTGAGGAAACCAGAACATTAGGACTAATCATACCAAAAGTATGAAAGTAAAGTAGATGCCAGACAGAAAGAACTCATTCAAGAATCAAAGCAAATCCAAAATAAAGCAACAACATTATATTCACTGAATAAAGAATTCATGAGTTGACTTAACTTAATTTGTATCGGCACATTTCACAAAACTTTACAATCATTACTAATGACAAATCATAACTGTAATGTCTTTTTGCCAATTTGAAATCTGAACACTCATCTGTTTCTTGATATGCATTGTAATACAGTTCCATGTAAAGCTCCTGCATTAGCAGAGTTTTAGTAGCAGAAGGACAGGATTTTATTTACATATTCTATCCCATATAGCTGATACAGCTCATTTCATTGTTGTTATTGCACAACACAATTCACATTGTAGCTCGACTCCCTGTTCTTATCTCGTACCCTGAGAAATATAAAGCTAAAAATAACACATAGGTCAGTGCTGTTTTATGGCTCAAACAGTCTTTTGTTGGATTATTTTACATTTTGCAGGTAAAAAAAAATGAACAAATTTCTCTGTGAAGTTGGTTTCCTAAAGATCTTTTTTAGCAGCAGGAAAACATGACCAAAAATATGATAACATTCATTTTTCAGTTTTACTAAATAATTGACTGTTTGAAGAACAAGTCTGTTATGCAATGCAGCATACTCCTGTTGCGAAAACTGTAAAAAAAAAAACTAAATAAAATAAAAAATAGAGCAAATAACAAAATAGAAAATGAAATTTAAAAAAAGAACAAATGACCCCAGGACAGACATTTGGAGACATGCTCTATTTTCAATGAATTAATTATGTGCAGTACAATCATGCTGAAGAGCTTTGGAGGCTTTTTTTTTATTTATCTATTTATTTTTGTTCCACTCTTGAACCTGTAACCTTTCTTTTCACCCATGACAGACTAAAATGTCAAATCTGCGGGGGTGTCAGAGCCACAGGCGGCTGCTTTACTGGTAAACACACTGACGGCTAAAAGGACGCTAAAAGGCTAAAAGGCTAGACTGTCAACCAAGGTCATGTGGGTCGGTGGTGGTGGTGATGGTGTCGACCATCTGGCTATATACACTTCACACAGGGCCGCTGCTAGCCATTGTTGCCCTAAGCAAAACTGGCTTTTGGTTTCTTACAAAAAAATGCAGAAAGACATAAACAATTAAATGTAAAAACTCAACGAACATGATGGTCAGAAGAATTTTCCCCAAAAGACAAATATGTCCATAATGATCCATGAGGTTAAATATTCTCTTAATGTTGCCAGCTGCCAGGCCATAGTTACAACAAAGGTGGAAATTCTTGGCAAGTGAACGTTACTTTAACCACCACCTTGTCTGGTAAAACAGTGTCCCCCTGTGTTAATCATTTTCCAAGACCAAAGCTACAAAATCTACCTTTAATATCTATCAATCGGACCATTTTCTTTTTCTTTTTGTTTCAAACCCGCATAACTTATTAAAACTCAGTGTTGCATGGAGTTTTCTAACTCACGTTGTAGATCAAGTACAACATAAAACCATAAAAAGTATCACAGGCGCATTCACCACTAAAACATGTCAAAGATCACATTTTTGCTCATGTGTCTCTCTTACACATTTGCAAGCACTTATTTACAAGATTTAACATAATCACAGGATTATATAAAAAGTTTTTGAAGCTCTTAAAAAGAGGTGAGGCACATCTGGCAAGCATTTCCAACGACTCCCATGGTAAAAGCAGATTCACCAGCTTTTAAAATAATCCTTGAAAAAATAACCCGGTCATAAATAAAGAAGCACAGGACAGTAAACTTTCTGCCACGAGGGTAAATGTGTGTCAGTCTCCTTTTGATGTCTTATGGGTAAAATGTTTGACAGTAAACTGTCCTGGTGTTTGTTCACCAGCACTCATCCTACAAGAGCCTGAGAATTCCAGACCAAAGGTCTCCATCTTTTGCTGGTCAACGTAAAACTCAAGATCAAGGTCCTGGACTTCAGGAAGAATAATACAAATTCTGATGCTGATGTTGTCTGTGTGTTATCTTCTTTTTACCTTTAAAGATCCCATATTTATCAGAAGTTCAGATTTTTATTGCAGGGGTCTACTAAGATAAATACATTCATGCTTTTCAGAAAATAAGTGTTTCTTTTTTATCATTCTTTGTTTTGTTGCAGCAACTCTGCAGTCTGCTCTGATCGGCCAACTTATTGGTCCAAAATGGCAGATGCAGGCAGTTGATCATCTCTGGATCAGGATGTGGATAAACAGTCTGCAGTGTCTGGTACCAGGACTTAAAAGATTGAATGGGACATTTGAGTTCTGTTTAGATTTTTTTCTGGATATGTTCTCACAGAAGCCATCAGATTTCATCAGGTTGATATTTGAGGAGTTTAAAGCCTAGATGAACACCTCTCCTTGCTGTATATCTGTGCCTCTCATTGTAAAATACAGTATTTTTTCATGAAAAGAAACTTATGTCAAAAACATCTCTAAAGGAGGAATTAGTTATGATTTACCGGCATACTTGTCTTCATATGACAAACATATGATCATATGTTTGATTTTATCAAGGAAATATTGATGTAGCACACTACTGCTTACACATCATCTGACAAAAATGTGACTAATCCCTAGGCCTACATGTTTTGTAACTTGTTCTTTGAGAAACTGGTGCTAAGTTGCCTCTCTAGTGGGGTGCCTCAAGGCTCAACACTGGGACCCTTTTTTTGACCCATTTCCCTGTGCTTTCCCGGACTCACCTCAACGCACGGCGTGGGCTCTGGAACCCGTGTCCTTGAGAGGGACTGGACCCTATTCCACTCTGGAGTTGCTCACGGGGGAAGGCGCCGAGTGGGTGTGGGCATACTGGTTGCCCCCCGGCTTGGTGCCTGTGCATTGGGGTTTACCCCGGTAGATGAGAGGGTAACCTCCCTCCACTTTCGGAAGGGTGGAGGGTCCTGACTGTGGTTTGTGCCTATGCACCGACAGCAGTTCAGAGTACCCACACTTTTTGGTGTCCTTGGAGGGAGTGTTGGAAAACACTCCTCCCGGGGACTCCCTCGTTCTGCTGGGGGACTTCAATGCTCACGTGGGCGACGACAGTGATACCTGGAGGGGCGTGATTGGGAGGAATTGCCCCCTGATCTGAATCCGAGTGGTGTTCTGTTGTTGGACTTCTGTGCTCTTCATAGATTGTCCATAACAAACACCATGTTCAGGCATAAGAGTGTCCATATGTGCACTTGGCACCAGGACACTCTAGGCTGCAGTTTGTTGATCGATTTTGTAGTCGTATCGTTGGATTTGCGGCCTCAGGATAGGGTCTCTGCTTTTTGCGGATGATGTGGTTCTGTTGGCTTCATCACGCCGTGACCTCCAGCTTTCGCTGGAGTGATTCGCAGCTGAGTGTGAAGCGGTCGGGATGAAAATCAGCACCTCCAAATCCAAGACCATGGTCCTCAGCCGGAAGAAAGTGGAGTTTCCTCTCCGGGTCGGGAGTGAGGTCCTGCCCCAAGTATCTAGGGGTCTTGTTCAGGAGTGAGGGAAGGATGGAGCAGGAGATCAAAAGGCGGATTGGTGCAGCGTCTGCTGTGATGCGGGCTCTGCATCGGTCCATTGTGGTGAAAAAGGAGCTGAGCCAAAAGCTCTCGATGTACCGGTTGATCTACGTTCCTAGCCTCATCTGTGGTCATGAGCTCTGGGTAGTGACCAAAAGAACTAGATCGGGAATACAAGCGGCCGAAATGAGTTTCCCCCTCAGGGTGGCGGGGCTCTCCCTTAGAGATAGGGTGAGAAGCTCGGTCATCCGGGAGGGGCTCAGAGTGGAGCCGCTGCTCCTCCACATCGAGAGGAGCCAGATGAGGTGGCACGGGCATCTGGTCAGGATGCCTCCTGGATGCCTCCCTGGGGAGGTATTCTGGGAACATCCCACCGGGAGGAGACCTCGGAATAGACCCAAGACATGCTGGATGGATTGTTTCTCTCAGCTGGCCTGGGAGCGCCTCTGGATCCCCCCAGATGAGCTGGCCAATGTGGCTGGGGAGAGGGAAGTCTGGGCTTCCCTGCTCAGGCTGCTGCCCCCGCGACCCGAGCCCGGATGAGAGAAAGAAGATAAGATGGATGGATGGCAAAAGACAGATATGGAGCATTTTGTCCAAACTCTGTGTCATTTACGTGCGTTATAACACTTCCAGCACCTCTGTATTTCCTTTGCACAGCTTTTCCTGCTTTAATCAATTTAAGTTTTTGCTGCATTTGTTTTTGATGTTTATTTCAGATCCCCAGGGCTACTTTAGTTTTGTCCTATTTTTTGCAGGAATCTTTAACTTTCTTACATAATGAACCACCTTTTCTTGCCCAAACCTAAAGGATCTGGCAATGTTTCTCTCTTCTTTACATTCTTCATGTTTTGGCTTTTCAGTAATGTAACTATCCAACCAGTCCTTCCCACATTCAGTCTATTATTGCTTGGCCAAAACACTCAGAAAGATCTGCTGTAGGGGGTTGACGTTTGAGTATACTGAGTAAGGCTGCACACCTCTAGGTCATCTATGTTTATAATCCTCCATCAGTTTGACTTCTGTCTTGTATTCATGCGTCCATGGGCACTGCCCTTAGAAATCAATAAAAAAACAGGTTCTAGGGGCTACAAAGTGGTACCACCCACACAGAACTGAGCCACTATTAAAGTCTGATATGTCTTCGTATATGTAAATATTTAAAACCATATAAAGGTGCAGGAGTTTTTTAGCTGAAGCCTCTGAAAAGAACACAATCCTGTTCTTTTTACTGAGATGTGCTTCGTGGTGTTTTCTTTTTTTACCACTCAACCGTGATGCATTGGCAGTGCTGCCTGAGGGTCTCACTGCTGCTTTGTTGGGCTCTCTGCATCTTCCTTCTTGCAAAGGCGCGTTTGCCCAACAACACGTGAAAGGTTTCAATCAAAAAGGACTTGCTAGTACATTTTAGCATTTTGCTATAAGTTACATGAAATGAACGAACTGGGCTGTTTATTGGGTTGTTTAGCCCATTTTTAAATGTTTTTAATTTATTAATGGGCAATATAAGATTGAATACATAGTTAGTAATCCACTTGAGATTTGTTTCAGTCTATTTTGTTTTTAAAAAGGTCACATCTTCATATAAACACACATCTGTTTCTCCTCTCCACAGCCGATTACACACAGCTGTGTTTCAACCTACATCCAGTTATTTTTCCTCTTGTCCTTTTGTTTCTCCTGGGAAACTGAATCTGTTGGCTGTGACCTGTTTTTCCATTCACACTTCACTTGTTCAAAATGAACACTTTAAAACAGTGATGGACCCTGAGGCTGAGTAGATAAATAGCGCCACCTACTTTCAGAGAAAACCAAGACAAAGAAATGCACTGGAAGAGATGTCAGAGACCAGACAAATGTTTCCAGTCTGAACTGGTTGGCAGGATAGCATTAGATTAAGAAACATGAGCAACAACCAAACAAAATGCACCTAAAATAAACACTTCTATCATTGTGTTACATCAGCTTTCCTTTCAGTGATACTTTTTAAGCTTTGAGGCACAGAGGATACTAATAGTTGTAGTTTTTCGGAGAAATATGCACTTGTTCATGCTGAAAACAAGATATCGGCTGCTCAACAATTGTCTGATTCTCATCTTCATGATGCTCCGTACATTTTCAGTAGGAGACAGACCTGGACTGCCGTATGAAGCCAAGGAGGTCTGGCATTGTCTTTCTGAAATAACGACAGACCATTTGGAAAAAGATGTCATCTTAATGGTAGAAAAAGTTTCACATTCTCTCAATTTAAATTCTAATCTGTCCTACCCTACCCATGCCATCATCTAATTTGTTAATGATACAACCAAGGTTTGGCTCAAACTCTCAGGTAACTCATCTTAAACTTCCAGGAGAACCTAACAGACCCAGCTGCTCTCCGATCCATCAATGGGGATGGCACGGGAAGAGTAATTTCTTTCAAATTCCTGGGCATCCACCTTTCTGCAGACCTCACTTGAACAGAAAACAGAGCGGCTGCTGCATATTCAGGAAAAACAATCTGGAAGAAAAGCTTCTGCTACTATCACTCTTCAGTAGAGAGCTTAAATTTCTGTCCTGTGTGTGGGTGTGGTACACTTGGCTGCTCAGCGGCAGACAGGAAAGCTCTGCAGAGGATTATAAACGCTGCCCAAACACATCATCGGCTGCCCTCTGCCCTCCCTGGATGCTATCTCCAAGACCTGCTGCCTCAGCGGGGATGCAAGCTTTAAAGACACTTCACATCCAGCACACAACCTATGTCACATCCTGAAGATGTTCCTGGTCAATTAGAACAAATTCTACCAGACTCACATTCACTGACTAAACGATATGTGCAACAACGTTTAGTTAGTTAGTTAGTTAGTTAGTTAGTTAGTTAGTTAGTTAGTTAGTTAGTTAGTTAGTTAGTTAGTTAGTTAG
>JAOXYM010000021.1:23213173-23223305 GCA_028567055.1 Leptatherina wallacei
TAAAACTGCTGAGAGTCTCAGCAGACCTGCAGGTTTCTGGGAGCTTGTTCCACATGTGAGGAGCATAAAAACTGAACCGTGTTTAGTTCTGACTCTGGGAACTGAAAGTAATGCAACTTCAACAAGTTGCTACACTTCTCCACATTAAATGATTAACATCATTAACTTAACTTCCGTGTTTTGATTATGAAGATGCAAACGTGTGACAGAAATGTATAAAATCATCTGAAAGGACATTTCATACATGACACTTTCCCAAGTGTTCTGCATGAAAGTGAAGGTTACGAGTTTTATACCAGTGCAACATTATGATGGAAGACAAGCAGAAGTAATTAATTAACCAACATTTTGATACAGCAAATTACCAACAGAGAATGTCTGAAATGCACAAACAGGACAAATCACCATGCTGACATGATATTAATGTTCAGATCTGCTGCAAATTCTGAAAGAATCTAAATAGTTTTGTTTTTTCTTTTCTTTTCTTTTCTTTCCTTTTATTTATTTTTTTGTGCTTCCAATTTAACCAATAAGTTGCTTCTTCAAGACACTCTGCATAATGGTGAAAAAAACTCTCCCAGTGTGCTTATATTCCAATAAACAATGTTGAATTAGAATTATAATTTTTAATGAATTATTTAAGATACGTTTCAGGTGATTCTGGTCACAACAACTATAAACAAAATGCTGGAGAAACTGAAAATTAAACCACTAAACAACAGAAATGTTGTGTCAGTACTGAACTATTTAGTTGGAGATGTCTTATAAAACGTTTAATTTAAACAAAGGAAGTTTTACTTTTTATGATTTTACCAATCTGTTTTGTATCCCTGAACCTTAGCAAACATGTCGAAGGGATTTCCCTCTCAAAATATATTTGTAAAGCAGATTTTTTTTAGCATCTTAAATCCTCCATTGTTAATCAGTTTTTCTTGAATCTTGTCACACCTTTTTCTTACTGTCGATGGCATATTGCTGAATGTCTTGTGTTTAAAAAACACTGAAAAGGTGTAAACCTTTGTCAGACACATGCCTAAATCTAAGAGGAACTGCTTATTGAAACCATAAAAACATGCTACTTGTGGCCATTTCCTCCACATCCCAAACATTAATATGTAAAATGTAACCCTTAATATGCATATCTCAGTTAAATATGAAAATTATTGTAAAATACTGAATAAAGGTTCACCTATACGAGTAGTATTCAGCTACAGGTTTCATATAGCTAGCTTTTTGTGGCTGCTGTCAGTGCTGATATCGGACATTCACACATACGAGGGAATTTAAAAATAATTTACTTTCAACATTTTACTTGCAGATTGTTAAAAGCATCCCAAAAACAGAACCTGCTGCTACAACCTCCCCCGAGCCTCCTTCTGAGGTAACCGCCTCCCTGGACGATGTGTATCTGAGCAAGCCGGGCCAACTCATTAGCGTCCTGCCACAAAATCTTGCCAGTCCAGCTGCCGGGGCCTCCGGCCAAACACTGGCGCCCTACACTGGTAACACCGAACGTCTGGAAATAAGCGAGGCTGCAGCGGACACAGGGATCTCCAGTCACGCTCCCAAATACTCAAATTCAGTCACCCCCTTCCCGTGCCAGGAGAACGGTGTTGCTCCTATCCACAACGAACCTGAGGAGAACCAATACGAGTCGCCGAACGAGAGCATGGTGCAGGAGTTTGTGGGGCACGTTTCCGAGGTGCCATCTATCCTTAACCTGGATGGCCAAACTACAGCACCACAGGTTCAGTTGATCAATGGAGAAACAGCCAAAGAAGTCATCTCTGCACCGCCAGCATCCATTAATAATGCTGGTGATCTGTCAAGTTTAAATAGCTCTTGCAGTCAGAGCTGCAACGCCGCTGAACCTGCACCAGCTGGTGTTTCTCCTGACCTGAAGTCTCTGCAGAATCCAGAGGGAAAGACAGCTTGCGAGACCCATTTCACCCAGTCAGCCAATACAAAGTATATTCTGACTGCTGCAGGACTGGGCGCTTGTGCACTGCTGTTGGCATGGAGGTTCAAGAAATAAAGGGACTTAATACCTTTTGAATGAAAGAGAAGATCAGGCTTTAAGGATTGTGACAGAGGATCTAAAGGGTACGGTGCCTTATTGTAGTCACTTTTCTAAGATTGCACGAAACATCGGTAATAACAGCTGACTTTCCAGACCTTTGATCATGTCATTAATTACACGTCCGTTGTTAAGTTCGACTATTTTTATCTTTTTACTGTTGATTGATATTAACTTAAGAACAAAAACCAAATCAAGCCTTTTGATTCAAGTCTTCATGGAAGTGGGTTGAGATCTCAGGTCTTTTATGCAACTGCTGGAAAATGCAAAGTTTTTAAAAACCACACAGAGGTTGTAATCTAATGATTGTTTGTATGCTCTATTCTCACAAAGCAGGATAAGACTGTTGGCTGTTTCCCAGTTAGATAATGGTTTGAAGCACCTGAATTTAAGATGTGAACTAAATAAGGAATACAATCACATTTTAAATTTCCTTTTCCTTTTCCTGTTGATGTTGGGAAATGTGGTTGTAAATGATGGCCAGCACACTATATTTATTTGTACATAGTCATATATATATATATATATATATAAATATATTACTCTATCTGATTGCATATTTTAAGAGACTGTGACGTGTTAAAGATATCCTAAAGCATTCATAATGTTTAAGATGATTAGAACTAGAAGAATTGATTTGGCTTATTGTGTAAACTAGTGACTGCCAAGCAAAGCAAAGCACCTTCCCCAGTTTATTTCTAAACTGGAAAGCACCTTATGAGTAGTGGTAATAGTGATCTGTGATGCCATTTGGTGTTTTAGTGATTTTAACCTATTTTTCTTCTTTTTAAAAGTGGAACATAAAAATGTCACTATACTTTTATTTAATTTAATAGTATAATATAAAATAAGTAAATTAAGAGTCTTGCCTAACTTGGCGGCTCCCTAATGAGCTCCCTTTGATAACCAGTTCTCCCAAGTCACTATTTGCTTTCTAGGTGTATTGGTGCAAATGTTTGTTTTGACAGATTTATTTACAGGTAGGTTTTCCTTTTGATTTACGTAGAAACCTGTTGGACTGTGTCATAATGTATGAGGTGTGAGATTTCATTGTATATAGCATTGTAGATATCAAAAGGGCTCTGAAAGAATTAATTCAGAAAGTTTTGCTCATTTCATGAGCATGAATGAGATGAGGTGTTTATGATAAAAATGTATTTTGTTTGTTTCTTATTCAAGTTCAATAAGGAGAGATCAGTTGATTGACATCATAATAATCTGATGGATTATTGTGTTGAGTGGTGACACGAGTAAAGGAACGGGGGTATGAAAGGAATCCTGAATGGGCAGAGCTGCAGAGACCTCTGATGAGGCATGAGGAAGAGATTGAGACAAGGCAGGTGGTGTGAAAGCTTTAAGGAACGTTGCGATGACAGAATTAAGAATGAGGTGAGTTTGACAGTGTGAGAAAACAAAAGGACGAAGCGAGATTGAGCGAAAATCTCAAACTTCAGAGAATAAGAGCAAACTTGAGGGAAGAGATCCTCCTTATTGAACTCATGCGAAAGTTCATTTAAAGATCTTGGTTAAGTTTCAGCTAGTATTTTAAGCAGTGTCTTTAACTATGCACCCCAACATTCACATCAATAAAAATGAGATCACGAACGGTCATTTTCATTCTCATTAATGCCTCCTGAACAACTGCAACAAGCATGTTATCAATCTGCTGTTATGAAAGAATCTTAATTGGGTTTATATTGCAGCTGAGAGGTATGTAGAAAAATAAAGAGTTGTATGTGTAGTGAATACAGTGGATGATGGCTGAATGTGGTTTAACTATGTCACTTCAAATGCTCAATATTTGCTTCCTGCAGCAAATGTAATGAAAAACTGGAAAAGAAATTGAATCATGATGATAAGAAATGTGTTTTTCTGTGGCAATATTCATCAGAAAAACGGCTTATGGTGGCAAAATCAGGACAGTAAAAAAAATGCTTTGAACATTGAATGTAAAAATTAAAAATAGGGAGAAATTAGTAAAGAGACAGTAGACATAACCCTACTCAGATAAATTCAAATTACATCTGAGCTCAGTTAAGTAATTCACATAGCAGTTTTACATAAGCAACAAATCTAAAACTAACCTTAATTTATTTATTTACCAACTGGGTTTCTTTCACCTTTGTTGTTCTTACAACTACATAATGTTTTATTAAAAATAAATATATATATTTTTTTTAAATGGTTAAAATCCAACCAAGTGACAAAGCCATCCTTTGCTGTGTGAGCTCGACCTCTAATTGGCTCTGGCTTCCGTCAATCAAGCCTTAGCCCCGCCCACATCGGTCTTGACAGCGAACATAAAAAGGACATGTAGCTCAGCCATTTGAAGCGTTTCAGTATTCCAGCTAGCCAATGAGCCGACTCGTTAACCTCTGCTTTGTATTTTCCTCATAAATCACTGGCAGTTAATGGTTTTTATTCATATTAACGTACAGTATATATGTTGATAATTAGTCATTTCAATGGCGTTTAATGGCCACCAACGCGACGATGATGTTGTCGACGAAGACGAAACGCCCACGAAGCAGCCGCGGTCCAACAAGGAGATGCCCGGTTACTTCAGAAACGACCCTCAAAATGAAGCTGCCGCGCCCGCAGGGAGAGCCACACCTGAGCGGCGGACGTCCAACTCGACGGCGAGGCATCGGAAAGACTCGGCTAAGAAGACGAGGCCGCGTAGGTGTTTCCGCTGCTAGCGTGGGCTTGGTGTATTTACTGGGGAAAAGGGGGCTGCTGCATGTATACAAAATGTAAAGGCGTTCCCTCACAAAAGATAGCGGGTGTTAAAAACAACTTGCCAAAAAATAAAAAATAATAAAAGAATCCGTAATGGGTGGCATGTTTTCCAAGAATCAATTAAGGTATCTGGACAGTGCAATGGTTTGATAGTAAAACGATAATTAATTTGGCATTGGCATTCAGTGTAATATCTATGAGCCGTAGTTGTAGTAAATAGCCGGAATCTATTTTGCAACAAGATGGCGTTCGCGGTACACACAGTACTGCTTCAAGGAATGAAGCTGCTTACCATTATGTGGGCCAACACATCAGCTTTGACTGCTCCTATTGTGACAAAGCATTAACATAGACACGTATTTATTACCATTATAGATAATGCATTAAAAAAATTATTATAAAAATGGAAGTGTACAGCTCTCTGCATCTGTCGTTTCATACATTGCAGCATTTCCTTGGTTTGGGATGGACATTGGAGGTACCCTGGTGAAGCTTGTGTACTTTGAGCCCAAAGACATCACAGCAGAGGAAGAGCAGGAAGAGGTGGAGAACCTGAAGAGCATCCGGCGCTATCTGACCTCCAACACTGCTTATGGTAAAACCGGCATCAGGGATGTGCATCTGGAGCTGAAGGACCTGACTTTGTGTGGCAGGACGGGCAACTTGCACTTCATCCGCTTCCCCACTCATGACCTCCCAGCTTTCCTGCAGATGGGCCGCAACAAGCACTTCTCCAGCCTCCACACCACTCTCTGCGCCACTGGAGGGGGGGCATACAAGTTTGAGTCTGATTTCCGTAAGGTGGGTCTGCTGTTGTACTATGTTTATGCTTCTTTTTTGCAGGCTTTGAGGCTGAAATGGCTGGAAAGAGATGCAACTGTCTTATTACATGTTTACTGGATGCAGCACAGAAAAACTTAATGAGTAAATGGAGTATTAGGTCGTACAAGGCATTCAGATGTGATATAACACTAACCCCCCCCCCCCCATGTTCCCTCCTTCATCAGTTTCCTGCTTCTGTGTTCTGACCCCTTCACCATAGTTTTTATATATTTTTTTGCTTCTTGTTTTCTCTCTCAAAACAAATTATTTATTCATTTTGAAAAAGATGGCTGACCTGCAACTCCACAAGCTGGATGAGCTGGACTGTTTGATACGAGGCGTGCTGTACATTGACTCTGTGATGTCCAGCGGCCCCTCAGAGTGCTACTACTTTGAAAACCCCACAGACCCAGATCACTGCGTCCAGAAGCCCTATACACTGGAGAATCCTTATCCTCTGCTGCTGGTCAACATCGGCTCTGGTGTCAGTATCCTGGCCGTCTACTCGGAGAACAACTACAAACGAGTCACTGGGACCAGGTAATGATAAGCTCACGTTCACCATGGATACCGTGCTAACCTTTGTCTACATGTAGAGCCCTAAATATTGTTAAATGCTGCGCTTATGTTGAAACTACTGCAAGCCATTCAATCCTGACAATACAAATAAATACAGCAGCAATTAGTTGATTCATAAACCAATTAATGGAAAATCCAAATCAGTTTTTAATGACATGCTACGCAAGTTTAATAATCTTGTATTTTTTGTCAGATAAAACAAGAAAAAGCAAACTGACAGGCATGCAGGACAATCTATCAAATGTGGAAAACAATGTGTTGATTAATCAGTATTGAGGATAATTGTTCACTTTGAAAGGTGTTGGCGTGAGCCTGAATAAGGAAGGTGAATTTGGTGTATGTTCAGCCATATCGCGACACAGTTACAGGGCAAAATTGCCATGTAATGAAGGGTTAATTTGAGATTGACACCCTTTTGACATCACTGATGGCCTATATGTGTGTTTTATCTACCTGTATGATAGACATTCAACTCCTTTTCAGTCCATTTGGCGGTTTATTTCCTGTATGTGCCCTGAGGGATATGCAATGTCCAATGGAAGAGTTGCATCCGTTCTATTATCTTCTAACAAAGGAAAATCCGAGGGGGGGGGCACTAAAACAGAAAGATATAAATTGAATTATATGCTGGAGTTTGTGTTGGACCACAACTTGTAAAACTTATGGCACTCGGAGAAAAAAATCCTTTATTCTTCCACTGAACATCATCAGACCTGCACAGTAAAGCTACGAGTGTGAGCCGCCTGGTATGGATGCATCCTGTCTTAATTTTATTCAAGAAAGCCTGGCTCCGGTTTGTTAATGACACTATAAGGCCAAAAGTATTGGGACACCCCTCCAAATCAATGAATTCAGGTCCATAAAGACCTGGATTGACCTGCACAGAGTCCCGAAATCAACTTGATTTAATCGTTTGTGATGAATAGAGACTGTGCGTCAGGCCTTTTCTTCCAACAACATGGCCTGACCTCCCAAATGCACATCCTAAAGATTGATAAAAAAAAATAAAAATCAACAGACGCACTCTTGCACCTTATGGAAAGCCTTCCCAGAATAGTTGAAACTGTTTTACCTGTGAAAGGTGGCCCAAATCCATTTTAAACCCTACAGATCAGGAACGGGAAACTATTAAAATGCACGTGTGTGTAAAGGCAGATGTCCCAACTCTTTTAGTAATATAGTGCATGTTTATTTATTTCAAGCTGCGCCCACTCTCACAAACCACAGCACAGCACACACAGAAAAACTGGCTGCTGTGTTTACGTTGTCGCCCACCAGAGGAGCCATAAGTACTTTCAACTCCTGCAGTCATTTGATGGAGGATTGAATACTCGCTCCACCTTTTGTCATTGCAGACTAAGCTCACATGTGAACGGTGTTAGTATGTTTACTTTCAGGTTTTTGTTCAGTTTTACTTTCCAATATAAAATTGGCTGTGCATTTCAACCTCTTTTGGAAGATATGTCTTTTGTACCCCTCAATCAAATCTTTTCTTTTCTTTTCTTTTTTTTTAAGATCTTGTTTCTTCTACTCTATAAAGTAAATATGAAGCTACTTTCAAACGTGTACTTAATTTAAATTAATATGATTGAATATATCATTATTATGCCTGAATGAGCGCCATGATGTTTGCTTTTTAAAATATGACTGCACAAGTCTGACCTGCATGCAGTCATATGTATAAATGGACACAGAGTAACGGTCTGTCTTCACGTGACAGTGCTTTTCTTGTAAGAGGAATGCAACAGTTTGCATTATTAAGAACATTTAATTAGAGCAGCATCCATCCAGATGTTCCCGCTCTGCAGTATCTAACCATGTTTTTCTGTTTTCTTGTGTGGTTTCTGCTGACTTTGAATGTGACTGACTCTTCCTTGTTATCATAATGGCCCTCCTGTTTTCTATGCTGGGAAATAAGACGACCCCACTGTGCTTGAATGAAGAGTCTGTTCAACGTTGTCTAACTCGTAGGTCTGTGTGTGTTGACAGCCTCGGTGGCGGGACTTTCCTCGGCCTGTGCTGCCTGCTGACTGGCTGCTCTACTTTCGAGGAAGCCCTAGAAATGGCTTCTCAAGGGGAGAGCACCCGCGTGGACAAGCTGGTTCGGGACATCTATGGAGGCGACTATGAGAGGTTTGGACTGCCAGGCTGGGCTGTGGCCTCAAGGTGCGGTTTACAGCTGCTTCTTTTGTTCTTAATGTTGAGATGGATTCCAGCATTAACGGAGCTTCAGTGAAACAGAGTTAAATGTATTCCACTTCTAACCCCAGGGTGCGAACAAGACTCTTTTCATTCCATTAATGTAGACTTTTAATTGTAAACCTTAAAGCTTAAAGGTTTATTCTGAACTATTCTGTTTGTTTTTTTAAGATTAGCAGCAACAATTTTCAGAACAATAATGTACCTGAGATTCATGTACAAGAGACCCCCTGTAGTTAAACTACTTCTGATTTGGTAGTTTTGGCAACATGATGTCAAAGGAAAAGAGGGAGTCCGTGTCTAAAGAGGACCTGGCCAGGGCAACACTGGTCACCATCACCAATAACATCGGCTCCATCACCAGAATGTGTGCTGTGAACGAGGTCAGTAAAAGCATTGAAGGGGAGGATGGCACAAGAAGAAGAATGAGTGATGATGATTAGGAAGTTGTTTAAAGATATGTTCAGTAAATGGCCACTTGACGGCTGACTTGCATCCAAAACTGAATCGCACTTATCTAACTGGCTCTTAGAGCCGTTTTGATTGGCTGAGCTAAATCTTTAGACCAGAAATTAGCCTCTCCGGACCTCCTGAACCACTATCCTGCAGGTTTTTAGATCAGGGGTGCCCAAGTCCAGTCCTTGAGAGCTACTATCCTGCAACTTTAGAGGCATCCCTTCTCCAGCACACTTGCATGGCTCGTTACCGGGTCTCTGCAGAGCTGACTGACATGCACAAGGGAATTCAGCCATTGGATTGGGGTGTGTTGGAGAAGGGATGCATCTAAACGTTGCAGGATAGTAGCTCTCGAGGACCGGACTTGGGCGCCCCTGATTTAGATGTTTCCCTGCTGCAACACACTTGACTGAAATGAATGGGTCATTTGAAGACTTATTTAATGTGAATCATGTTTGTAGGAGCAGGGAAACATGTTAAACCTGGTTGCTGTTGGCCCAAGAGGTCCAGCGTCGGTGATCCCTGCTTAAAACCCTGTAACAGGCTTGGTCTGTTTCGGCCTTGAAAGCATTTCCATGTTGTAGCATCTTGCTGCCACTTGGGGGCACTCTCAGAGACATGCTCTGCTGTGGAAAAGACAGAAGTTAAAGTTTTTGTGGTGGAGGAAATGATTAAAACCTCTGTGAAGCTATAACTTGACCCGAACGCTGATAGAAGTTCAGGGCCATATTAACGGTTTTTCATTTGATTGCAGTTTGTAAGCGAGTTATTTGCTTGAAAACACTTTGAATCTTCAGTTCAGCTTGTCAGTTAAAATAATGTGCTCCTCCATCTTGTTTCCTCTTTGCGTTCAGCCTCTTTACGGTGCTGCCTTGTGGCGTCTTGATCAAGCAGCATTGTACAGGGCTATGAAGGCGTAGGGGAGGTAAACATCATACCTGTGCGTCTTCTTCAGCCCAGTTTCAAGCTAGCTGTGCTTCGTGCTAATATAGGTGTAGACCTCGTAGGAGGAAAATCTGTGATTCAAATACTGATATTTCTTGTCATGTCCCAATTTCCCTTTTTTTGACGTAGAACATTGAGAGAGTGGTGTTTGTCGGGAACTTCCTGCGAGTGAACACCCTCTCTATGAAGCTGTTGGCCTACGCCATGGACTACTGGTCCAAGGGCCAGCTCAAAGCTCTCTTTCTTCGGCATGAGGTAAGCAGGGAGTACCCCCCCCCCCCCCCCTCCCCCCCCCCCCCCCCCCCCCACACACGA
>JAOXYM010000021.1:23638580-23648703 GCA_028567055.1 Leptatherina wallacei
AGATAGATAGATAGATAGATAGATAGATAGATAGATAGATAGATAGATAGATAGATAGATAGATAGATAGATAAGATTCAGTTAAAAGCTCAAATAAAAAGGTAGGTCTTAAGCCTCTTTTTAAAAACATTAACAGTTTCTGCGGCCCTGAGGCCCTTTGGCACACTGTTCCACAATCGAGGCCCATAATACTGGAATGAGTAAGTTTTACTCCTAACTTTCGGAACTACTACTGGAGGGCCGGTCCCAGAGGACCTCAGGGTCCACGAGGGCTCATGATTTCAAAGCAGATCAGATAAATAAGAAGGCTCAAGACCATGAAGACATTTATAAATGACTAAAAGAACCTACATGTGCTGTTCTACACTGTTTTGTTGAGTAAAAGCACTCCTTGCTGCTTTGATGCTGTGAACAACAGGTTCAATGTTCATAAAACATGTTAAAAAGAATTGAATAGTTACATTTATAAACAATGTAGATTGTAAATGGTAAGTTTTGGCATTACAGTGTTCACAGTTAGTTTAAAAAAGGTTTTGTTTTAGATTATATGAAAAAGGGAATTTATGTTAAGTGAAGTCAAGAAAGACTTTTTTTAAATTATAAAAACATGTATTTTTTTTCAGGAAATAGTTTTTAAATTCAAATAGAAAAATTCAGGAGACACATTGTTGACATTACTGGTAAAAATGCACTTCCAGTAAAGTGAGTGTTGAAGCGGTGGGGGGTTGTTGTTGGCAGCTGCTGAACGTAACCAATAAGTAACTTGTAATCTAACTTAGTTACTTTTAAAATCAAGTAATCAGTAAAGTAACTGAATAAAAGGAGTCATCAGTAATCAGGTTATTTTTTCAAGGTAACCGTGGCAACACTGCTGCCTGACACACTGATGCTCTTCTTGTTGGCTCCTTTTGCAAAATCATAATCTCAGTTTTGACGGTTATTATATTTGCTTCTTTTTCTTAGTTTTTTCTTTGACAATTGTTCTAAACTTTTATTTATTATTGTGTTTTAAGGTTAAATCAGTTAATTAGATATTGTCAGTAGAACTTAAAAGAACCTTAGAGAGACTTAGAGATATTAACTCTTGCAATTACCACCAGTATAACCACCAGTCAGCAGCTCCAGTAAAATACAAGTTGGGCAAAAAGCTGAAAAAGGGAAACAAAAACGAAGGTAGAATTACTGAACCTGACATGAGTCAGCAGTCGACTGTCGGTTCTCTCTCTTCCCTCGAGTTGGACGGGAGCCATGAATGTGACAGGAGGTGGTGGTGGGGTGGGGGGGGTACATAAATATAGCATTGAGGGACAAGGTTCACAGCACACAGACCGACAGCAACAGACGGCCTTCCACCTCCCTTTCCCTTTACTAATGTGCTCACTTAATCCAGCCAGCAGAGGTCAAGCCAATTCCTGGCCATAGTGGGAAGTTTGCCATTGAAAAGAATAGTCTGTTGATCTTACGATAAATTTCACAACAACTTCTTGTGCTCTCGTGTTTATCATTTTCTTTGTAAAAGTTTCTGTGTCCACTCCTGAAAGATCTTGATAAATGATACAAATCAAGAGGTATTGTTAACATCATTGGTAATGCCTCAGTAGGAAAACTTTATTGCAAATTGATTAAAAGTAATTTGTAGATTTGTATAAAAAAACTAAACGGATTTGGATGGTAAAAGCAGCATATTTATCCCCTTTTAGTGGTGACTGTGAATGCAGGCACTAATGAACAAATCTCCATAACAGGCCAGTTATAAGATGCACAGTGCATACAGTATAAATGCATGTGTTACTAATAGGGGGGGGGGGTTGAAGGGTTGATATTTTTATCTCATATATAATCATTAAGTTCAGCCAGAAAAATAAAAATATGAAAGATCTCAGTGAGTGAAGGAAAACTGCACGCCCTGTCAAATGCTAATGTTAAAAATGAGAAAATGAAAATCATTATCAGAAAATGTCCCATCTTCAAAAGATCTTCTCAGCAGCGTCAAAGCAGCCTTGTTTTTAGCTCCACCAAAGTTTGATTAATTGGTTCAGATCACACATCACAAGGCTTTATGTCGTTAGGCAAAATTCCCCCAAATGGTATGCATCACAGATTGATTCGACAAGATTCAAGATTTTTCTGGGAAATCTTGTTCAAAATGACTCCAAAGTTCTCATACTTCATTTTCGGTACATACAGGCTACTAAATAGCATGCTTAGGTTTAACCTGTATAGGCTGGAGTTGTGTTTTGGATCATGTTGGCCCCACTAAGTGCAAACTAAATGGGATGGCCTGTTACTGGCTGTTGTTTAATTTAAAAGAAATAGCCCAAACCCACACCGCGACAATTTCTTCCCCATGCTTCACAGTGGGAACCACTCATCCCAATACCATCCGTCTCCTTCTACTGCATCCCAAAGACAAACACACTTAACGTACCTGATCATCTCAAACACATTCAGAAGCCATTAAGTTTAATTAACTAATTATCTACTATTTATTTGCCTCAGTTTACTGGCTGTTTCCATGTTTTTAATAAATTTAGTAGTATTTACTGTTCATGTACAATGTCGGAAACATTTATGAAATAATCCTGACTTTCATCATATTTTGATAAATAATGCAAATAAGAAAAACATGAAACCATTTTCAGTCTGGCAAGCATGGCCTATTGATGTGGTTCCCTCCCTTTGGTCCATATTAGTACCAAGTTTTGAGTTTCTGGTGTTAAAGTATTGAGAAAAGGGATTGGCAAGATTATTGTCAGAGAAATAATCACAATAATATGATTATTATTCATTAATTAACAAGACTATGAACGTGTAAAATCCCAGAGGCAACAGATGAAAATACTACATTACCTCTATCTGGTCGTTGGAGGCTTCTTTCTGGAAACTACTTTATAAAAATGAATTTCTAAACATTTCTTTTTAACCTTAGTAGAGGATTTAGAAATACAGGAAAAGCATGTAGCTAGCTCTGACTTCCAGCTGTCCTTTAGCAGAATAGCTGCTGTTTCACATAAATAACTCTGGAACAGTAGAAATACAGAAACTAGGCCACATATCTGGAATTAAATATGGTTTCTTCTACAGGTTATTGAATTCTGACGACTAAAAATCATGTTTGAACAGCAAAACTATTCTTTGACTGGTTCTGTTGTTTAACATCCATGATGTAACATTGAGTGAACGTCACACTGTGAAGCCTGATCTGTGTTGTACACATGTACAAAATTACAAATGACACGACAACGTTTCATCTCAATGCTACATTAGGCCAGTGGTTCTCAAACTTTTTCTACCATGCCCCCCTTTGAAGGAATAAACATTCCCAGCCCCCGCCGCCCCTGATATGGTTCAATGCGGTTTGGTTCGATACACCGCGATCTCTGTTATCCCCGATCTCATGCTATTATTTTACAGTTCGTCTTCTTCTTCTTGCCCGGCGGTGCAGTGGTTAGCACTGCAGCCTCACATCAAGAAGGTTGCTGGTTTGAGCCTCGGCTGGGGAGGGGTTCAAAAAAGTGACTTTTCTGTGCAGAGTCTGCATGTTCTCCCTGTGTATGAGTGGGTTCTCTCCGGGTACTTCATCTTCCTCACACAGTCCAAAGACATGTTATGTTAACTGGTCACTAAAGTCTCCCTAGGAGGGAGTGTGTGTGGTAGTTTGTCTCTCTGTGTGGCCCTGCGATGGACTGGCGACCTGTCCAGGGTGTACCCTGCTTCTCGCCTGCTAATTGCTGGGATAGGCTCCAGCCCACCCGCGACCCTGAATTGGACTTAGCGGTACAGAAATGAATGCTTTAGGTAAACAGAATTTAATCCAGTAACAGAAATTTTACCTTCACTTTGTCGTACAAAGCTGCTGGTTATCCTGCAGGAGGTGAAACATATTGGATATATTTCCTCCTTTCACTGCCACTTTTTATATTCTGCTTTACAAGCTGGGGGGCCGTCCTCCACAACGACACCTTGGTCTTTTGTTTTCTTTCTTTCTATAATCTCTATAATCTTCTAGGATGACTTTATCTGTTTGTTTGGAGGGAATATCTCTTCCTCTGCTGCACTTTCTGCGATTGAATGAAGGCAAAGCAACACAAGCGGTGACACGTGGATGTTGTGAAACTTTGTTTCTGCTCCATGTACAAGTTGATCTGGTGAAGACACTATCTTTTCTGGAAAGTGAATCGTTATGATTAATTAATCATGCAGTTTAATACAGTGATTGATTGCGAAATGAAGGAATATTTTTAGTGAGGAAATGGTTGTAAATAATAATAAAAGATGCATGTGTTTGTGTTGTTACAGAAGAGGCCGCCATGTATGGTCGTTGACTTGTTCAATGACTTCCGTGACGGCTACAAACTGTTGGACCTGCTGGAGGTGATGAGCGGGCAGCGCTTTGTGAGTTCCATCGTAGCTCAACACCCAAACATTTTGTCCAGCTGACGGTCAACATCTGCAACGATCCAGTTTCTGATTTTCTCTTGCTTGTGTCTTTCAGAGTCGGGAGAGAGGCAGGGGAATGTTCCAGCACAGGAGCAACATCGAGAAAGCACTCTCCTTTCTTCAAAAGAAATCGGTAAAAAAAAGATGCAAATTTCTAACTCCCGACTTCTTCCAGACGAACTTTCTGCTGCATTTTAACAAAAAAAAAAAAGAAGAGATATTTCTAGATGTTAAGAAATTTGATAATAGTAATAAACCTTAGTACTGGTAAATATTTGCAAATTACTGAGACTGAAGTATTGCACTATAAAAAATGTAACTGGACTCATTTGTTCAGTTATGTTTTACAAAGAATTTCAAGTTGTTATTTTGACTGAATTGGTTGAAATCTTCCTCTTTTCTCCGCAGATCAAACTAGTCAACATAAACATTCCTGACATTATCGATGGGAAACCGTCCATCATCCTGGGCCTCATATGGACGATCATCCTTCAGTATCACGTGAGTCTATTTCAAGGAATTATTTCATTTCTCTTCCTTTTGCTTTACATCAACTATACATGAACGGTCACTTCCTGGTTAAGGTTGATTTGTCATGTTTAGTTATGTTTTTATAAAACCAAATTCAGAAATTAAATATTGTGGTTTATTATCTCTGTCCTATTGTCCGTGTCACTTATTGTTTTGTTTATCTTTTTAATTGTGGTTATATATTGATATCTAATGTTTAGTACCAAACGCAAACATGTTCAATAAAAACTGGTTTTCCCAGATTGAGGAGTTGGCCAGCTGCCTCTCCTTCGACTCCCGCCAGTCCTCCATGGAGTCTTTGGCCAGTTTGGACACTCGCTCCACCCTGTCAAGCCGCTCCGCCACCAGCAGTCCGGTTCCTCCCAAAGGTTCACCGCTACATAACCGTTTCAGGGTTTCTGCCAAGAAGGCCCTCCTGCTCTGGGTGCGGGAGCAGTGCCACAAGTAAGGACTTTAAAGAGGCATTTAAATGTGTTCTTTTGGGTTCACGGTGTCTTACATTGGCATGTTAAAGCTGAACAACTAAACACTGAGATTATATTCAGAAGCTTTTAATAGAGGCTTCTATATTCTTTGTGGGTCAAGTATGTGATGTCTCACTTGGGCCAAAGACCAAATCCAGATTATTACTTTTGGAGTTCTAGACTCTTTTCTTTTTTCCCTGCCTTTGATAAATTATTTTTTCTGGCATAAAAGAAAGAAACTGTGATAATAACTTTCAAAACTTTTCTAAAATCAGTAACCTGTAGTTATTTTTTCCTCCTTTAATTTTTTTTAAATCTTAGAGCTGGCTGTTCAATAAATGTAAAAGACTTCAAGGCCAGCTGGAGGAGTGGAGTGGTATTTCTGGCGATCCTATACGCTCTACGACCTGACCTGGCAGATCTAACCAAAGCCAGAACCAGAAGCAATAAGCAAAACCTGGAGGAAGCCTTCCGCATTGCAGAAAAAGAGCTGAGGATCCCTCGACTGCTTGAGCCAGATGGTGAGTAACTACATTGGTCAAAGGCAGCCGGGTCAAAGCAGAAGTCCATCTATAAACCTAGTTCTTAAAGATAAAACATAATGCAGTGTTTTGCAAAAGTTAAGCGTTTTAAAAGAACAGAACACAGCGTCTAGCGTTGAATGTGACTATATCTAAAAAATATTAGTTCGTCGTGAACTGGATGGAAGCAACGGATTTTGTTTGGTTGTAATAGATGCTGTAAGCTGTTTAATATCGTCTTGCTATTTCACTTAACAGCTTAGCTTTCTGCCCTGCAGCGCGGTTAATGCACATGCACGCATGACGTGGGCATACATTTTAGAAAGTGTAGAAAACTCTCCAAACTATCCTGTAAATGCTTCTTTCAGTGTTGTTTCTTTCTCTCTCAGAGAAAAGATCTTAAAACAAGAGAAACTAAACAAGATGGTTTTTCTTAAGTCAAAAAAGTAGATAAGGGCAGAGGGACCACGTAGTCCCTGTCAACAACCTCTCCAACCACCACCGGCACATACTCATATTAATGAATGGAGGTTAGACTGAACAGGATGAAGCAGGAGTTGAACCACCAACCTTCCACTTGCTGGACAACCTGCTCTACCACCTGAACCGCTGCCACCAACCACAACACATAAGTTCTTGGATTCTTTTAGACTCTCTGGTTTTAGGATATTTTCTCTCAAAGAGAAGCGTTAACAGGCTGATTAGAGGTTGTTTCTACTTCATTCTTATGTTCCACCACAGTTTTAAGATGTTTCTCACTTGTTTAAGTCTGGACATTTGTTCTTGATTCAGGAAACCTTACCAAGTGTTTTTTTCCTCAGAATAAAATAGCTCCTTTTTGCAGTGTGTGAATTGGTACTGGGAGTTTTTAGGGCTAAAACTGGATGTGAACGATACAAAATGATGTCGAACAGCGTCTCAGTGAGATGATTTAACTTGATATGCATGTAAAATAAGCAATTTTAAGATTTAGTAACTAAAGAAGAAAAGACATGATTTATTATCCCACACATTGTCAAGTATATGACTCTCCAAACAAGATCATCCCTGATTTTCAACGCTAATTCTGAATCATCTGACAACAAAACAGTTTTCCACTTTGTTCATTTTGAATGACCTCCGGCCCAGAGAAGACCATTTTCATGTACGGTTTCTTTTCATGATAAAGCTTTTACCTGCACCTGTGGATGTCACGGTGATTTCTGCAAACGTTCCTGAGCCAATGCAGAGATTTTTACGAGCGATTCATGTCGTACTACCCAAAGTTTCCCAAAGATATCTCCAGACTCTCTCAATCTTTTGATGTTATGTGCAACAGATGAATGAAAATTCAATTTTCTGGAGGCAATTTTTTCTTCACAGATTGTAGATGCAGTTTTCTGCACATTGAACCTCTGACCATCTTTGCTTCTGCGAGACTGCCTCTATAAAGTACAATAATGTTACATATACCCGTTAACCTGATTAGTAGTTTAATGTTCCTTCTTCTTTTTCTTAGTTGTAACATTTATTTTTCCAGCTCTCTGTCGTCCCTGCTCCAACCTTTTTGAGTTTGTTGTTGCCACCAAATTCAAGATGATCCCATATTCTTAATGAAATAATAAGATGTCTCCTTTTTTCTGTTTGTTGTCAGAGATATTAGTTTGTGAGATTTGCAAACCAGTGCATTGTTTTTGTTTACATTTTATTTTACAGTTGCAGTTGGTTTTCCCTCGTGTGTCAGTAAACTGTAACAAGCATATTTGATTAAACACAGAGTGAGATGTGGATGAGAACAATCACAGCTTCTGAGTCAAACTGTGGGATCAAAGTAGGAGGTGAAACAAGAGGACAGCAATAGTTCCTGGAAAGAGTTTCTCTTTTAGAGCCACTGCAACCTTTGGCCATCCCTCCTAAGGGCTTGTTTATGTGCATGCAACCAAACAGGTGCTTGACCCACCCACATTAGACACCTGTACAGCTGTACATAGGCTCAAATCTGGTTGCTTAAGTCACCAAGTTTACATCTAGTATGATTATTTCCTTTAATATTTTAATTCAGGCAAAATATTATTTCATGATAATCTCGTTTATAACATATTTCAGGAAAGAGTCACTCATCTTCTACGTTTATCCACTTCCAGGAAAGCTTTTTCAGTTAATGTACACTCTGTAACTTGTACTTACAAGCGTTTTGCTCGACACACCCTCCTTTTAAAATTGATTTATCCAATTTTATAAATTTGATTATTTTATATCTGCAACGGAATTGATGCCATTTAAATCTGTGTGTGTTGTGTAGTGTGTGGAGAACTGCTATGACTGAGACATCCCCAATGAGCCTGAGGGAGAGTCGAATGACGACCTGACGGTCTGCTGACTGGCTTGTTGCTTGTGTTCTTCAGACTCATACAAAACCCTCATTTGTTTAATCTGTTCTGCCGGGTAGTTTATTAGCAGACCTTTGCTCAACAGACACTTAAAAGAGGGAATTTATTCCACCGTTCATCTAGCCCATCTGCTCCGGAGGGTGTGCTTGTGTTAGCTCAAACCTTTGACAGCGGTGTTATACTGAGGCTGATCATGGAGGATTATGATGTCGATGCAGATGTGGACGTTCGAGACCCCGATGAGAAGTCCATCATGACCTATGTGGCTCAGTTCCTGCAGTACTCCAGAGACATGCCAGTACCAGAAGAGGAAATGCAGGTGTGTATAAAGTGTTGGGTTTTATAAAAACATCAAGCAGTCAAATAATAAAGCATGTTCAACTTTTACAAAAGCTTCTTCTGTAAGTGTAGTGTGTCCTATTTGGATTTCTAATATAAAACTTACAGAGCAGATGAGTGAATTATGTCCTGAGTCAGCATTTACAGTGCAGCTCAGGTCCATCTCATCCAGTTCTGCAGGTACGTTTAGATGATGCAGAGAAGAAATTATACGTTTTAAAGTGCAACTTGCAAGTTATTCACATGCAGCAAGAAAAGTCTTTGTAAGCACTGCAGTTGCATTTCAAGCTTATTTTTATTTCAGGGTTTTGTACACCTGTAAGAACACCCACTGGTCAGCAGCGAGGTAGCTTTAGGGATTCAGATTCATTTATTTGTCATATGCAGGTTAAAACACAGTGAATGCAATGAAATGTTATGGACACGAGGAACGTTTCAGTTCACTGTTTGCATTGCTGAAAAAAACAATTAAAGAGAAATGTAATATAAAACAATCAAAAAAAAGAATTAGAAATATTCAAAAATACTGTTTATTAGCAAGAAGATAAATACATTTCTCTATATACATGTGGGGGGATCCAGAGATAAAAATAAGAATGTAAACATTAATAAGGTCTAAAGTGTGTGTGCTTGAATTTGTCTGACAGATCAGAGGTTTAGTGCAATGTATTGATCAGTTTGTTTGATTAAGGAGCCTGACAGCCTGGTGGGAAAAGCTGAGCAGCAAATTAGTTTAATAGTTAAATATGAATCCAGAAAGCAGAGTTCTGTTTTATGTTAGAAGAAGAGCTAAAAAAAAACAAAAAAACGTTTATATTAGAAAAGAAGGAGATGAACTGTTCCTGTGTCTGTTGGGACGTATCTTCCCGATCCTATAGTATTGATCCTCGGGGTATCGTACAGCTGTGTCCTTGCAGATTAGAAATGACCACAGTAGGCAGAGAAGTGACTGGTGATCAGTGACCACACAGTTCTAGATCCCGTCTGGAGCTCCATCAGATTTACTTCAAATTTAGATAATCTTCCTTTCTAAAAGGAGCGCCACACACAGATTCAACACTGAAGTCTTTTCTCTTTACTTACGCAGAATGCAGTAAATCTGGCTTCATTAAGCTCCTTTATATTAGAAAATGGAGACTTGATGTCCTAAAAAGCTGGAGTTTGTCTAAATAATTCACATGAAAATCACCAAAAAGACCCAAAATGATAAAAACTATTTTGTTAGCTACAGTTGATTAGAGCGCTGCATCATAGTTCCTCCTTGTGTTACATGACGTGAAGCATTTTTGTTTCAGAGCATGGTGAAATCCATCTTCCAATACAACTTACTTACCTTAAACTCCAATAAAAATCCATCCATCCATCCATCCATTTTCTGTACAGCTTAATCCATGCAGGGTCGCGGGTGGGCTGGAGCCTATCCCAGCAAGTATCAGGCGAGAGGCAGGGTACACCCTGG
>JAOXYM010000021.1:23654380-23670556 GCA_028567055.1 Leptatherina wallacei
GGGATAGGCTCCAGCCCACCCGCGACCCTGCATGGATTAAGCGGTACAGAAAATGGATGGATGGATGGATGGTTTCCGTCTTCATTTTTAGAAATGGTATCGACACATAATGAGTGTGATTTGTTTTGTCTTTGTTTGCTTTTAGCTTCGTGAATATAAGGTAGAGTTGGACATGAGTCTTCCATCCCCCTTGGACACAGTGGCCCGCTGGCTGATGAGGACTGAGGGGGTGTTGACTGAGGAACAGGGTGACCCCCAGGATCACGGCTGTGCTGCTGACGAAGCCAGAGAAAAACAAGAGCTGCTCAAAGTAAACACCTTTAAGATACGATATAAAACTCAAGAAGGCTTTTTGGTTACATTTATGGGTAAAATGATCTCCGTCTGACTAAAACTACAAACATTTTTATAATCTGAGTCCATTTTCATCATTTTCTGTTCTGTGAAGGATAAACTTTACAAGTGTGTAAATGCTGCCTGCTCGATGTTAAAGGTTTGCCTGGAGGAGATGCCGCAGCAGTTAAAGACCTTCCAGTCCTTTCAAAACCTGGATGAGTATGGAAACATGATGGTTCCTACAGACAAGATGGATGAGCTGAAGAGGAGGTGAGTTCACTCAAGCTGTACAGACAATAAATGAAATTTATGCTTGATTAATTACACACATCCCTCAACTGAACATTTGATCAAGTTTAGATATTTTCAGTTTCAGTTGCTGTTTTTTTTCTTTATGGATGAATAAATGAATGAATTAACTTATTGATCTTCTCCAGATTCACCAGTGTAAGAGTGACTGCTAAGTACCATGGGATCAAGCTGGAGTACAACGAGCACCGCCACACAGTTTTGGATCTGTTGGGCCAGATCAAGACCAAGCTCCACATCTGGAAGATACCTTATATCTCTCCAGAGGCCATCAGGGTCTTGCTGCATGAATGGCATGTAAGTTATCCTCCTCTGGATTTGGCTTCTTTAAAACACAGCTTGAGACAGGAGTGGTATGTTGATGACGATGCTTTGTGGATCAAATATGAATCTTCATGGACAACAACAGAAAACCTTGGGAGCTTTGTTCTGCACAGTTAATGGGGTTATACCAATGAAATTTGCTTATGGTGCGAGTGAGTGATCTTATATTACTTTAGTTGCAGAATTTCATCAGGTACTCTTAGAGCTTCAGTTTTATCTACAGTTCATAATGTAATACCCTAAAAGTTAACCAGACTTCCATCAGCTTACAAAATCTGCATTTTTGCATGTGTATATATCATAATGGTACATGCGATGCAGACTAAGATGCTAATGCCAACATGCTAGATTTAATATTGGCATGTAACAAATAGTATACTTACTGTTTTGTTGGCTCATCAGCAGCTTTGCTTCTATATGATGACCTTTGAGAGACCATGAAAGCCTCTCTGTGGACAAACCAGCTTGTTTATTACAAAGATGTTTTCACTTATCCATCCAAAAAGCAATATTACAATCTTGTCATGTGGTTGTTGGTGTCGACTTCATCCGTTTTTATGATCACAGGAAATGGTAAACACTCAGGAGCTACCATCTTTGTTGGAAGCAGCTCTCCGTAAGCTGAAGCAGATTTCTGATAAATTTTCAGGCAAATCTGCCCTCGGTAAGTATCCATAACTAAAATATTCAGTTGTTTATACGACGTTACTACGGAGTTTAACGTGGATCAACAGGACTTCTCTCACTGTGTGACTATTTATATTGTTTTTTTGCTCCTTAGCTTCAGATTACCACCACGTCAGTCAGCAGGTGAAGCAGCTTGAGGAGGACACTGCTGTGGTTTTGGATGAAGTAACAACAACCAAGGGCACCATGGGCCGCGTCCTGTCTGCCTGGGACTCGTACAGCGACTGCCTTAGCTCCCTGCAGGCTTGGCTAGCACAGGGTTCTGTAACACTCAGTTATAGCAACAGACCATTGGTAAGATATGAGATGTTTTCATGTATTATTATGTACTGCTTATTTCTTTGGGTCATAATAATTGCACATTACGCATTTACAGGCCTCTGAGAATGTTCTTGTTCCTTACTCTGGTGCAGTTCGGATTAACACCCAGTTCTCCAAACTTCTGCTGGTGTCCGTGTTTTTGTTAAGGTGACATCGGAGTCCGTGGCTGAGTGGGGCGCTCGGCACGCCCACCTGAATGAGGTGGGCAGTTTCTTGATCGAGTCAACTGACCCTCAGACCAGTCGGAGTCTTGCAGACGACCTGCGAAAAGTCAACATGCACTGGGCAGAGTTTGTCAACAGAAACACTTTTGTAAGTGAATAAACGAGTGAAATGTGGTTGGTGAGAGATCAGATGACCAAACCAGAAAGAAACCGGCATTTCTGTTTGATAAACGATGAAAATACACAACTTTCCAAATATGCTATTTAACTTCTTCTCTTCATATATCTTACAATATAATATAATCACTATTTTTCTTTAACATAGAAGCACTGCAGATCAGATGCTTGAACCATTTCAATTTAAATTAAAATGACTTTCTCCCCAACTATTTAAACCAAACTGAGCAGATTTTTTGTTCAAGATGGTTCATTGATTATTTACCATTAAATGATAAGTGATTGCTGGTATTTAACCCTTTAAGAAGAGGTGGCTAAACTGTACCAAACTTGCTCAAACTGTCTGCACTAAAACCTCTCTGATTTAATTCAGCTTCACTTTATGAGTCTGCCTCTGCAGAGATGATGTTCGCATATTGTACGATGAGCTGATAGAAGTTTAGAGATACAGCTGCATCATTGCAGAGAGATATTCAGATTCATGTGTCATTTTATTTATTCTTCACCAGTAACACATATAATAATTATAATGGGCTAAATTTTATTTTATAATGGGTTTAAAACCCGAAGAACATCCATACACATCCACACACCAGCGTTGCCAACACTGGAGGCAAGGAGGGTGAAGTGTCTTGCCTAAGGACACAATGACAGATTGACTGGAGGAGTAGGATTTGAACCTCTAACCTTCCAGTCATTAGAT
This sequence comes from Leptatherina wallacei, assembly GCA_028567055.1. Taxonomy (NCBI): domain Eukaryota; kingdom Metazoa; phylum Chordata; class Actinopteri; order Atheriniformes; family Atherinidae; genus Leptatherina; species Leptatherina wallacei. The sequence continues at coordinate 23,657,402 of JAOXYM010000021.1, forward strand.
GACCTGCACTACCACCTGAGCCAATGCTGATATTTACACATCTTAACACACCTCACAAGTGTTTTCTTTCCTATATAGGGCATACAAGGCAAGATACGTGTTGTCATCTTTTCTTGTCTCTATTTGTTGCCCGTTAGCGCTTTCACAAATTTGTCCATGTTTTGCAAGTAGTACAAAAAGTTTATGTTTTATCTAGCCTAGCTGGACCCCCCCTGTCAGAACTCGGGCCCCCACTTGGGGTCCTGCCCCCCAGTTTGTGAACCACATATGAGGTACTTCATCTGAACTGGTGTAATATTTCCAAAGGTTTATTGTCTTTTTTTTAAAGATGCATTATTGAATAATATACTGTTAACTTGAATGACACATTGGTCAGGAGTTAGAATCTCAGTGAACTGGTTGTCCATCCATATTTCTGTCAAATATATTGAGACTGTGTACAAGAGTTGCTGTATTATATTCACTCTGGTGTTAATGAACAAAAAGCTGTGTAATTAACAATATTGTATTCACTGCCAACAGTCACCACTTAATGCCTCTCACAAATTACTTTTTCTAATATTTATTTAATTGACCATCAGTGCTTGTGGTATCCTTTTTCCAGGAAGGCATATCTGAGCCCAGTGCAGATATCCAGACCACCGTACAAGACATTCAAGCTTTGATCAGAGAGGCCACTCTGATTCTCAAAGAGCCTCTGGAGGCGATGGCAGGGCCACTACGCACCTACAGGAAAAGACTACAGGTTGGACTGATACAGTCATCAGAGATTCATTGTTCTTTTTACACAGAGTAAAGCTTTTTTCCATTTGATGTCTTTCTTGAATTTGATGTTTGGTTTCTGTCCTTCAGTTCATAATGAGGAAAATAAAGGAAGTGGATCTGGAAGCTTTAGATCCGTCCCCTGAATGCTCATCTGATCAATTACAGAAATTGAGACTTGCAACACCTGAAGTATGATGATACATTTTATTTTTCAGTTTTATTTACACATAGGAAGATTCAGAATATGTCATGCTCGCTGTCATGCTCATTTCTTTTATCATGACCAGGTAATGCAGACCTTGTTTGAGGCAGAGCAGTTGTGTGCAGAGGTGCAGCACAGTGTGTCTGGGTTGGACAGTAGACTAGCTGAACTCCTGCACTGGGAAGCTGAAGCGAGAGAGCTCTACCAGCTACTGAGGGCCACCGATCGGCAGCAGAAACACCAGGGCCAAGACCCAAGAGCCAGGGTAAGTTGGTCCACAGACCAGAGGGGTGTTCCTGATTCATGTCCTTTCATGAAGGAACATTTGATTAAGTATTCAATATCTTTTATTTTTCCAGGTCATCATATCCCGTGGTCTACAACTGGAAGGTCAGGTGGTCACAGAAGAGCAAGATCTGCAGGTTATCATCATGACAAGTCAGAAGAACTCCCCCCTCCAGTACCTCCATGCCTCTGCTATGCAGGAACGAGTTCGAGCTGCTGTTGCTCAATCACAGGCTAGTTTATTTATTTATTCATTCATTTGTAAGAAAGACTTTGGCTTGTTCTGGGCTTGAGATCTGAGAAAGAAATAAAGGAAGGAGGCAGCAAAAGAAAACCATCATGAAATACTGATGCAATATAACTACAAACGTCTGTTTTTCTTATGTGTTTGATTTCGATTACAGGAGGCAATTGGTATGTTAAGCAGCCTGGGAGCCAGAAGGGACAGAAGCAGAAGCCCTCCAGAGGCAGGCCCTCCATCCGTCTTTATCCAGGCTAAACCTCAACATCTGAGACAGTCAGACACCCAGGAGCCAACTCAAGAGCCTGAGACACAACTCCCTAATAAAACCTCCGTGCCGAAGATAGTTGTGCAGGAATACAGAGAAGAAAGAATGACACCTTCCCCAGTGCCACATCCATCGCAAACTGCGATGCAGACTGGGACAAAGTCACCCCCAGATGACCAGACTCAGACTTTCCCCGACACTGCTTCACAAAAACAGCAGGAGATTCAGGAGCAACGTTTGATTTCACAGCAGGAGCTAGTTCATGAAGGACTTACAACACAGATGACATATGAAGTAGATAAACAGAAATCTCAAAAACTGGAGCATGAGCAACCACTAGACGTACAAGAACAAGAGCTAAAACCAATGCAACCCCAGCCATACCAGCAACAGGTGGAGAAAACACAAGTTAAACAGATGTCGGCGCTTCACGAGAAGACTTCACAACAGAAAACAGCTTTGAAGAAAAAACCTCTGAGTTCGCAAGAGCTTCAAACCAGAAAGATGCAGGCCATGAAGAACCGACCCTGGCTTCAGAAAACAGCTGTAAAGGAGCAGAAAGCTCCAGCAAAACCAGAACAAGGTTCTTCTCAGGATCCAGCTCAGGCTCGACAGATCCAGTCACAGTTAAAGAAAGAAACGGTGAGAACTTCTGAGACTGCTTCACAGCAGACATCGGCGGGTAAGACGCACCCTAAAGCACCTGCAAAATCAGCCAAACAGACTCATCAACAGCAGCAAGAACAGAAACAGCAGAAGCCACAACCTCAAAATTTAGAGCCACAGCCAAAAAAGTCACAACAGCAGCAGAAAGAACAGCAAAAGGAAACACACTCAGCGGTAAGACAGGCACAAACAGACTCAAATACCAAGACTAAATCTAAGATTTTAACTGAGACTCAGCCTAAAACGCAAATGAAGGCTCCAAATCAGTCACAAGCTAACACTAGGTCTGATCCTCAGTCAGCGGTCCAGCTGCAAGTGCAGTCCACAAGTATGTCCCACTCCTCTACAGATACCCAACAGCTAGCAATGACCAAGTTACAAACAGGAGTCAGTGAAAGTCAGGTAGTCCATAGGTTTGTGAAAACACAGTCATTGACCCAACCGCAGACACAACAGTATCCTCAGTCCCAAACATTTGTTCCGGCTGGACCTCAGACATCCATGCAGCCACAAGGTCTGGCTGTTTCTCAAGTTCAGACATGGGCTCCAGTCAGACCCTCCTCCCCCATGCAAGCGCCACCTCCAGGCCACATCCAGCCTCCAATGCCATCTCATATTCAGCTTCGTAGTCATCCACAGTCTTGGGCCCCTGTCAGGCCCCCTTCACCTAAGCCACCAACACAAGGTCAGCCCGAAGCCCAAACCCCGGTTCAGCTAATGGCTGATTCTCAAATTCATCCTCAGTCTAGGGTCCAGCATCAAACCCATTCTCCAGCTCAAGTCTCTCCTCAGTCCATGACTTATCCTCAAACTCATGCCCAGCCAGTGAGCCAGGTCCAAACTCACCCTCAGCCAAAGGCCGGTCCTCAAACCCACGGTCAATCAATGGTCAGGCCGAGTCAGGTCCAATCACCGACTCACCATCAAACCCAAGTTCAACCTGCTTTCCTTCGTCAAGATCATTCTATGACTGACCCTAGAACTCATGCTCAGCCACCAGTCCAGCAAGGACTGACTCAGGGTCAATTGCAGGCTATGACTCAAGTCAGAGTCTCATCCCCAATGTCTATCCAGCATCTCCAGGCTACAGCTCAACCTCAGCTTTATCCCCAAGGTTACTCCCCATCTCAGTTTTCACCCCAGCAGTGGACAGAAAAGCAAGAGCCACAAAATCAAGCCATCGTCGAGCAAGGGCATCCCATTCCCCAACCATACCCACAACACTTTGGCCAAGCTTCACATTCTCAGACCTATGCAACAACTCAGGCTTTCCAGCAGTGGACCCAGCAGGGGCCTCAGATCAGCCCCCATGTGTACTCTCACGTGGGTCAATCATATCAGCCTCAAATGCGTTTGCAAGCACCAAACCAATCCTGGGCTCAAACACAACCCCAGATCACCTCCCCAGGTCCTATGCAGCAGACCTCCCAGATAAGAGCTTACAGTATGATTCAGACAGATCAAGTCCAAGTTCAACAACAGACGTGGGGATCACCACATCTGCAATCCCAGCCTTACCACCAGCCTCAGTCCCAGCAATATTTACCAGTTCAGCATCAGCCCCAAACTTTGCATCACCCTCAGCCTCAGCTGCAAGCTCAGATAACTCCCCATTCACACCCAACACACCCCATCCGTCCACAGGCCCAGCTTCAAACTCTACAGGCCCAATCCCAAACACACATCCAGACACAGCCACTGCTACAAGCTAAGCCCCAAGCTAAGACCCTGCAGCCTCAGGGTAATTTTCCACACCCCACACAGTCCCAACTGCAGATGCAACCGATGATTCAGTCAGCAACGCAGCCCAAACCTCAGTTCCAGCTACCACCCCAGGCAGCGTTCGAGTTACCCACTCAGCTAAAGGTTGAGTTACGTACGCAAGCTGTACCTGAACACCAGGTTCCCAAACAACCCGTGGTTCTGTCACCAACCAAATCTGAGGTCGAGCCTACATTGCAACCCAAGCTGCAAGCAGAAATTACATCACCAGCTCAGTCACTGACCCAGTTTCAGGCCCAGAACCAACTGCAGGCTCGATCGCCATCACAACCAAGGGCCCAAACAACGCCGCAGTCCAAGGCTCAATCCCCACCACAGGCCAGACCTCAACCTCTCCCACAGTCAAAACCTCCCCCCCAAACTCCTCTGCAACCCAAACCTCAACAACCCCTTACTGCTGTCCTCTCCCAGGTCACTGTGCTGCCTGAGATCCAGCCAGAGTCACCAGACCTCCTCATCAAACCTCCCGCCCTGGCCCAGGCACCTCCCCAGGCCTACACAGAGGCCTACAATAAAGCCCAGGCTCTGGCCAGGAATGGCTTTGAGGAGGCCAAGTACTGCCTGCAGGCACACATTATGGAAGCTATCACTGTCTTTAAAGATAAACGCTTATCAACTGAACAGGCATCTGTTAAAGAGGTAAATCTAATTACTAGTAATGACTCTTGTATTTTACTAACAGATAATGATTAAATTAATGACAACAGATTAAAGGGGAAGTACTTTATATAAAGCTTGCAAAAACAGGTGAACTGCTTCTCCTCTTTACCCCGTTACACTAATGAAATAAACTCATTTGCATGGAGTCGATCCAGGAATTACATGCATGCTTTTCTTTCCAGGAGATTCTGAGGACTCTAGACCCAGAGTTGTTGGAGGGGTTCTTGAGAGCAGCGAAGGGCATGGAGGCCTTTTGTACCCCCTCACAGCTCAGAGACATGGAGTTCTTCACCCAGTCTGTCAGGACGCAGTGGGAGGTAGGACACAAACTGAACTGCTTTGTGTTAAAAATGTGGGATGTTTAATTAATATTAATTATTATGAGCAAATCGTTAAACCATAGATGTGCTGTAACTAAAATAATGTTCCACCTTCGTCAGTTTTTTTAATATTTTTATTTTCTTACAAGACCAAAGGGTGCGTTCACACTGGTGCTGTTTGGTCCATAGATAGTACGGTTCGTTGCAAGTTGTGCAAACGTTCAAACTCAGTCCTCTTACAAGTGAACTCTGATGCAGTTCGTTGAATGTAAAAGCAAACCGACCGTACAGTGAACCAAAGAGAGAAAGTAACTTAGGTGCGTGGTAGAGCATCTCGCTACCTCTCCTGCTGCTCATACTGGACAGCTTTTTGTAAAAACTGTTAGGTTTCAACACTAAATAGAAAACATTGGTGTTGCTGCATTGTTTACTTTTGGTGTACGAGCCGTTTTTTGTCCTGGCCAATTCATCGGCTGGGTTTTCAACCTCTTCCTCCGTTTTGTTTCTTAGTCGTTTGAGGGAATAATTGCCCTCGCTAGCAGTTGTTGTAACTGTGTATCTTGTCCAGGCGACTTGGTCCACTTCAGTAAAGTGCAGTGTGAAAGCAAACTAAACCAAAGGAAGTTTCTCAGCAAAATTTCTAAGCATTCCCCATCGAAACAAACTCCATTTAAAAGGGGAAATAAACAGGCTTTCCAACATTATAAGATTTATTACTAAAAATAATTTTTACTACAAAGAAACACTCGAGCAAACACTAATTTCCTGACTTTTGTACTAAGTTTATGAAGCATTCATATAGATATGTTATTGAGTAGCATGTTTTAAAGTGTCATGTATGTTTATGTTATCTCACAGGCTGTGAGAGCTGAGATCTCAGCTTTTTTGCAGCAATTACAGTTTGAAGTAACAAGGAAAGCTTTTCATACAGCAGTCCTGAAGTGTGAGGTGAACTTAAGCTCCTGCTTAGAAAACCAAACAAAGGTAGTGCAGTCACTGGAGCTAAACTCTTTGTAGGTGTGCTTATCTGGATGGGTATGCAGCTTTGCTTATATCAACTCCTCCTTCCTTCTTGTTTGTATGCCTCCAACCTGGTGGAACCTGGTGATTGGGATATTTTTAATTCTGGCTTTTCAAGGGTGATTTTTGTAAGGGTGTGTTTACAGTACAAGCCAACACCGTCTTGAATGTGGGCTGTACGGAAGATAAAACAGGATTCTTTCATTTGTGCTTTTCAAATCTGTTGGCTGCTGCCACTTGAGCGTTGGCTTGTGTGTTGCAAAATGTACAAAAACATGTCATTTCTTTTGAAGTAAAATAAGAAGCTAGAAGATATGAATTATTGTTTTCCTTCTGTCAACTCAACGTCCACCAGGCCTGCTTCTCAGCAGACTTTGCAGAGGCAGGACAGCACCTGGAAGCCTTGAAAGAGTTGTGTGACACTCTGAGTCCTGAGGATGCTCACCGCCTGGCCCAGACCCAGCTGATGGAGTGTGAGAAGAGGCTGGCTGCCATCCAGCGTCAGTTCAGTGGAGACCAGGACACGTCACATACTGAAGCAAGGTGAGACCCCTGTCATCTTCCACTTCCGTCTTGTTTCATTTTTGGAGCAGCACCAAGAATAAAATCAACTACAATAACTAGTCAATGGCAGATTATATTTTTCCTCCAGTCTGGTCATTTCACTAAAACTAACATTTGGAAATGACATTATATATTGTTCTTCCTTCATTTAATCACATATTTAAAGGGGCAGTTTGCCATTTAAGATGAAAGATAATGATGTTGTGTTGAAATGTGTTGATTTATTATCATTATTTCTATTTTGTAGGATTCAGCTTGCCTTCAGTGAGGATCTGACCACACACAAGGAACTTAAAAAGTCAAGTGATAAATCTCAGGCTATCACTGAGGTATGACAAGCTGTCTTTGAGTACTTACAAAACATTTTGAAGCCATCTACATTTCCATAACCATTTACATGGTTTATGCATTCAGTGGATACAAAAAGTTGTTAAAATTCCAGGTTCTATGATGTTAAAAAATGAAATCTAAATAAATGATTTCCATACTTTCCCAACCTTCAAAATTACCTGTGAGCTGTAGAATTCAGTTGAAATAAAATCTATTAGGAAGAAGAAAAAAGAAAACCACGCAAAAATCTGTTTCCATAAGTGTGGACACCCTTAAACAGAAACAGTTTTAGAGCATCTTTTTATTTAAGTCTATCAGCATGGGGCAATTTGACCTGGTGAAGCTATTCTTAAGTAGATTTAGATGTGTGTTTGGCACCATTTTCATGATGAAAATCCTCTTCAGCTTCTGTTTCCTAGCAGACGTCTTAAAGTTAAGGGGCAAAAGTTACAGGCAATGAAAATTCATAATTCCTCCCTCGACTAAAGGCCGAGTTCTGGCTGAAGAAAAGCAACCCCAAAGCATGATACTGCCACCGCCATGCTTCACTCTGGGTGTGCTGTTTTTTGGGGGGACTCAACAATAACAAATACAAACCATAAACAGATAAAAATATAGAGAAATGCAATAAAGTGACGTCAGGAGAAGAATAGGGCAAAAACAAGTATGAACAAATAAGTGAACAGAAAATGATACAAAGGCAGATTAAAAGTGACATAGACACTTAAAGTGACATGTCAGTAATGTAGCAGAATCATTGACAGCCCTATATGCTGTCCTATCTGTGGTGCTGTAGCATCCTCTTCTCTGCAACTACCACCAAAGACTCCAGCTCCATCCCTACCATAGATCCAGCACGTCTCAGTCTGTCAAGTCTGTTTGAGTCCTTCTTCCTGGTGATTCCTCCCCAGCACACCACACCATAAAAGACAGACTGGTAGACAAGCTGCAGCAGTATTCTGAAGGGGTTAAAAGCTACCAGCCTCCTCAGGAAGTACATCCTGGTCTGCCCCTTCCTGTAGAGATGGTGACTGGCCAGGACCAGTCCAGTTTGTTGTCCTGCTGCAGACCGAAGTGCTTGTAAGACAACATCACCTCCATTTCCTCTGTGAGGACATGTTGGGTTGGTGGCCCCGTGCTATGGAAGTCCAGGACCATCTCCTTGGTCTTTGATGTGTTTATCTGGTTTTGGTGACACCACACCACAAAGCCTTCCACGAGCTTAATATACTCACCCTCCTGCTCCTCCCTGATACAGCTGATGATCGATCCAATAACTTCTGGACATCACACTGCTCTGAGTTGTGCTAGAAGTTGGTTGTGTACAATGTGAAGAAGAAGGGGAACAGGACAGCTCCCATCCTGCTGCTGGTCACCATGTCTGATGTGCAGCCCCTCAGCCTGACAAACCTTTCAACCCTGTCTCACAGTGCAGGCATATGGAGAATACAGCAGGTTGCTGTCACATGTAGGACACAACATGTAGAAACTCCTGCTGCTCCTTCAGTATTGCTGGAGTTCTCACCAGTTTTCATCCAGTCTTTTCATCAGTTACCGGGGTGAATTCCAGTTTATTCCACTGCCACTGTTGTCCAATATTTCCTTTAGTTTTTGGTGACAGTCTTCACCGTGCTCCATGGTTTATCCAATGCTTTGGAAATGTTTTCTCCTGACTTTGGAAGCTCTCTGTGAACCAGGACTTCTGCTGCAGCATTAACCGTGCAAATGTCAGGAAGATCCCTCAAGCATCGCTGAACTTTTCATATCCACAGTATGTTTGTAGAGACAACACATCAGTAAAATACAGGTTGTTTTATGGTGTCATTGTTTTTCAGGTGGCAGCACAGACAACTGATGAGAGACGGGAGGTAGAAAAGCAGGCTTCCATGGAAGAATTCACCAAAAAGGAAGTTTTTGAAAGGTAGAATAAATGTTGAAGTATTAGTTTTCATATTTTCTGAAGTGTTGTGAGAAAACAGTTCTGGGATTTTTATATTTTATTAATTTCAGTTGTTGTTTTTTTAATTCATAAAATCTTTAGATATGAAAATTGTAAAAGGACCCTGCAAGCCCAACTGGCTAAAAATGAGCAGAGCTTCAAGGATGTTCCTTCAGACTCTGTCTCCCTAAAAGGCCTGCATACACGGCTCCAAGAAATACAGGTACAAGCTTGTTACTGTCAGCAGACGTGGATTCATGATTTAAATATTTACGTGTTTAAATTATTTGGAGTTTAGTTGCATGTTTGCATTTATATGCACAAAATCAATTTATCCCCTCAAGAAAAACAGTCATTTTGAGTTGAAATCCTTTTTTATTCCAGTTCTTGAGGCAGGAGAGTGAACAACTGTGGTCTGAGTACTCAAATCAGTGTTCCCAGTTGAGCCGGGACATGTCTGTGGAGCAGGAGAGGACGGAGCTGCAGGAGCAGTGGCGCAGCCAGCAGACGAACCTCCAGAGGAGAGGCAGCTCTCTGAGCGCTGCTCTCAGACAGATTGACTCCACTGAGAACCACATGGTGGACTTCACCGACCGGTTGGACCGATACCTGAGACAGCCCAAAGACATCTCTGGTTTCACGCTGGCCAACACCAACATCCTGAAGGACATCAAGGTCTGACCTCATATGTTTCTTTCTGTTGTTGAAATCAGATTCATTGGAGTCCCACTTTCACATCTCATTGCACGCAACGCTCTGTCTTTCTCTGCTGAAGGAACTGGACGACAACATTCAAAGTGAGCTGGACCAGCTGGCCAGACTGGATCCTGAATCCAGTGATCTGGACTCTAGAGAACGCTTCCCTCTAACCCGGGAGGTTGAGACTCACAAAGCAAGCCTGGATCAACTCCGACAGCAGGTCCGTAAGAGCGAAGCTGCCGCCCGCGCCCTAGACCGATTCCTGATGTCACTGCGCACTGTGGACGAAGACATTTCAGGGGTCCAAGGCGCCCCCTGCAGTGACTCTGTAGTACTGCAGGACTGCCGCTCCAAGATGGCTCTGATCAAGCAGAGTATTGACAGTTTGAAGGACAAGGCGCCTCAGCTGGATCTGCTCCTGCAGGGAGCAAGACTTACGGTTACCAGGGACGGTGTCCCCGCCTCCTGCCTGGACATGGTGACTGCCCTGCTGAGAAGACTGGAGGAGGCTGACAGTGGGCTGGCCAGCCAGCAGAAAGGCCTTCAGAAAGAAACTCAAAGCAAATCCTTGGGTCTGAGGAAGAGGACGATGTTGGGGGAGCTGAAGAAGCTGCAGGATACGATTGAAAAGCAAGGCCTGAAAGAACCCACCATGCCTGCTGTGCAACACAGGTATGTGATGTCTATGGTGGTGCATCTGGTACTGTTTGATGTTCTGAGAAACAGTTTTAAGGTTTTACACAGCTTTCCTCATGCTGTTTATGTGCATTATGTCTTTTTATTACAGCATTCTTTCCCAAAAACAGCTTTTCTTCTCCTCAATTTCACCTGCACGATGATTTCGTAATGAAATTCATATAAACTGAACCAAATCCATGCATATGAACACAACAACTACTTCAGTGCATTATTGAAATTAGATTGCGCTGATGTTCAGATAATCTTGCATTTTCCAGGCTGCGTGCGCTGTCAGATCTGGAAGGCCAGCTGCAGACTCAGCACTTTGAGCTCGAGTGCCTCCGTGATGTGCAAGAGAATCAGGGAGAAGGAGAAAACATCCTTCAGGAGCTGGAGACTGAGTGGAAAGAGACTGAAAGAGCTTTCTCTGAAAGGTAATGTGACTTTAAGAGCCAAGTTCAACTTCAGTATTTAACAGTTCATAGAAACAAGCAACTGCTGGGCCATCAGTGGTACAAATTGGCTGAAACTGAAACCTTTAGAGGTTTGGATACATATTAAAATCTCCTCTGTTGTTGCAGGAAGAAGCAATGCAACGTTCTGCTTGAGCTTCTGAAGAAGTTCCAGACCTGCCGCAGTCACCTGAGCAACACCATCCAGAAAGCAGAGCAGACCGTTAGCGACCAGGCCTCGTATATGGGCAAAGACAACTTGCAGAGAAGCATGACAAAGGTAAGTCCAAAACTGGTTGCTGCATGTCTGAATCTTACAGGAAAACATATTTAAAATGTCGTTCAGGGGAATTCGTTCGTTCGTTCGTTCGTTCGTTCGTTCGTTCGTTCGTTCATTCAGGTGTGTTTTCTCTATCAACACGTGTACATTTCTGCAGGTGTGTGACATGAAGGAGGAGCTGGGTGGTCTCGGTGAGCAAATCGAAGAGATGAGGGGTGTTTGCAAACAGCTCCAGTCTGAGCTGAAGAAGTTCCCAGACTGCAGCGAGACTCCCTTTGAAGCCGAGGCTGACACACTCATGGACAACTGGCTCGACGTATGAATCCAGTTACTCAATATGGATAATTCCCTTACCCCCCTTGTACATAAACAGGAGAATTCCTCTAAACTTCATCAGTTTGGTGGAATGCTAACTTATTGCTTCTGCAGGTAACAGAGAAGACAGATGCCTACATGGACAACCTACGAGTGGGACTGGAGCTGTGGGAGAAGCAGCTGATGCTGGGAGGAGAGGTGGACAGCTGGGCTGGAGCCAAGCTCGCCCTGTTTGCAGAGAGCCATCCCTTCAACAACGAAAAACAAGTCCTCGCCATGAGAGTAAGAGGGAAAGTCACATGACTTAAAAAACAGCTGCTTACATTCAGCTCTTTTTACATTTTATCCACAAACAAGTCACAACAGATATTTCTGGTTCGTAGGATGAGATTCACGCCAATGAGGAGAATATTGCACATTTTCACAAAAAGTCTGTGGAGATCCAAGAGATGCTGCAGAGTCAGGAGGCTCCTTTGGAGCTGCAGGTAAGTTTACACTGTAGGGTGCTTTTCGTAAGAATGGCTGAGATACCTCTGTTCTTTCCTTATCGATCATCTCTTCACCTTCTAGGTGATGGAGACTCAGCTGAGGAAGAGAATGGAGCAGGTGAAGGAGTTGTTTACTGACTGCACAGACGTGTTTGAGGAGCTGGTAGCTGTGAGGAAACATCTGTCTGAGAAGATCGAAGAGTGCCAAACAGCCGTAGAGAACATCCAGTGTAGTCTCAGTAAGATCGATGCTTCAGAGGCAAAACTTGAAGCCCAGATCCAGGTGACCAGTCTGTCTCACAAAAATATAGCACGGCCCTTTTACATTTAATAGTTAACTAATAAACTTCTTGTCATGTCAGGATCTGTGTGATGACCTGGAGGCTCAGGAAGAGCAGGCGGAGTCTGTGTTGAAGGAGGTGACTTTGGTTTCCAGCGTGGCCAGTCCTCGGGTGTTGGAGGAACTGTCTGTTGACTGCAGCAGGCTGAGAGAGGCCGTCTCCAGAACCAAAGACATGATCCACCTGAAGAGAGAGGAGAGGGACAAAGGCCTGCTCAAGGTCATCAACGGTGAGAGTTTCAGTAGGTGGAAAGTTGTGAGAGACATTGGGGAAAGATTGATGGACACACACACACGCACACACATCATAGAGACAGTTGTTGGTTTCAGTATCTCCTTTAAGGATGTTGTAACATGCGTGGAGAAGAATCTGCACATTCAAATTTAAAGCTAGATACAAACATGCTTAAACATGTTTATAAGTGTAACATTGTCAAATGATTAAGGCTGTTTTACTTTCTTTATAGGACATAAAATCATAAAATAAATCATAAACATGTCAATCTAGTTCATCCAGATAATAAAACAGAATTTTAAGGGTGCATTGTAGGTAGAAATGATCTTTAAATTACTCAAATAAAGGCAAAGATGTTTAAAAAGACAAGGAAAATCATATTTCACTTGAAATAAGTTAAATGATTTTCCTTTATTAAGGAGAAGGTGATCATTTTTCCCTAAAAGCAAAACAAACCAGATTTTGAGTCTTTGTTAGGGCTGAGTCTGTCTTTTAGCTCAAATAATATTTTTACATTATAGTTTCAGTTAAAGAGACAGAAACTAAGCAAATTTTTTATTTTATGCAAAGAGGGGGGGCATCATGTGTTTGCGTTGGGTGTGTGTGTATGTGCGTGCGTGTGTGTG